>CM076580.1:1692505335-1692692284 GCA_034641835.2 Pinus albicaulis
GAAGTTAACCTTGAGTCGGCCATTTTGCGGTCTCTCTTGACTTATTGTTCAGGCCTTCCCGGTTTTTTCAGCATCTTCTACTATCACATCAGATGTTTGGTCCTATGCTCGTGCTATTTTGAGAAGGTTTTCATTGACTTCTTGCTGGCGGGTTTGTCTCTTATCGACTATGACATATTGTTCTAGGAGTAAACCTAGAGCCGCACCCTAGCCCTCTTTACATCATCAATAGGTGTCCTTGTGCTTAGCATTTGATCATCATTATGGGTCTTTGACTGAGTGGTTTTCCTTGTGTTCGACATCAACATTCATTATCACACTTGGGATTCATGCAATACCTTGATTTCCATTTGACCATATCAGTGGATATCTTGCCTCTTTGTCATCTTTCATTATTGGTTGGTTGAGAGGGTTTCTTCCATGTGCTAGCTTCATCTTGTACATGTCAGAAACATACTTCGGGTTGGTTCCTTCACTCTACTTCATCCACTTCTTTCCAAATCTTGGCCTATGGGTTACACTCGCACTGGACTAATGTGGGATGCCTCAATGCCTTCCTTCCAGTAGATATTTTCCCATCGACTCTGACTCATTGCTTTGGGAATAGGGTCTAGATTCTTTTTGTCAGTACCTTAGGGTTTGCAGTCATTAGTGGCACACTCTTTGTTATCGACAGTGAGGATTAATTATTGCCTCCTGATTGATAGATTCTCACAAGTGTTTAACTTCAGCTCATTTATTCGCAATTGTTGGATTGTACTGGGGAACCTTGACACTCATTATCATTATTAGTGGGTTGTCTCCCGTTTGTTAACGGTTTCCATTATTGACCGGTAATCAAATGATTTCTCACATGGTCAACTTCAGCTCATTCATTCCCATTGTGTAGAATTGTGCCATCATGATTGGTGAAGACCTTGGGTTTGCATTAGCATGCTTCAGTTCACTGTTGAAATTTCATCCACCTTCTTCCAGTGACACCGTCCACTCTTATATGTTGCAGTTTCAATACATAAGCATCTTATATGTTGGCCCCCGAGTTGCGTGATTGTACCATGTTTTCCACCTTTTATGATTTGGTACATGGAGATTGAGTTACTTGAGTGATCAGATATCTACTACAACATCATTGATCAATATTCTATATGTGATACTTGCAATTGATTTTCAACTTGTACTTCCAAGCAATGCTCAGATGATTCACTATGTACTTTCCAGTTCAGTTGTATACATTTTCGATCTATAGACATGCTTTTCTTTCACTAAGCATGGGGATGCCCGCCTCAGACATGAATTGACTCTTTGACTTCTTTCATTGGTTTTTTGATAGGCTGAAATCTGGTGACGTCCTCTCTTGTCATCACAAGGTTCTTTTTATGGACATAATATATTTCGGCCATCATGTATCGCTTCTGACCTCATATATTAGGGGGCATCTGTTATAGCATAATTTTTCACCCTCATGTGAATAATGTTTGTCTCTTTGGCCTTAGGCACCCTTTCCTTCTAGACTTGAACAAATTCATAAAAAACAGTGTTAAAATTCCCATACGCGATTATGCCTAGACTTTTTCGTGTATATACGCGAGTTCGTTCGTAATTTTCCACGTATGCCATTTAAATCATTTAAAATATATATAAATTCCTTATTTTCGTGGCAAGGTGATGGTTATTCCCATAATTCAACCACCCCGGCCCGTGGCCCAACTGTTTCCAGCTGCTGAAACTACTTTGAGAGAGTATAAAAGCCCCTCCTGTGTATGGCCTAAGGGAGAGAGAAAGTTATAGATATTATAATCTGTTGGATCCCTATTTCAAGTCTGATATCTCGTGCCTCCTGCACTCCCCAAGCATATTTAGGAAACCCTTGTTTCCTCAAAGATGATCATCAGCTTATATGACATCTCGTGTGCACACATCTTGGAAGAATCCTACTGAGGTGAGGGTTGGATGGATCCAAAAGAAGGTCTACTCGAAGGTCGTGGAAGGATTCATGTGATCTCTGCACTTACTATTCTTGTAATTTCATTTATAATAAAGAAGAACCATCTTGTTCCCGAATATTCACGTGTCTATATATGTGTGAATATTGTTAGTTAAACATTCAATATTGCTTATATGATATTATACATGAATTATAATGACATCTAGGAACAATATATGTTGTAAAACTAGTGTTTCATGTTTGTTCTTTCTTGATTTCTAGGTTACGAAGCATGAGGAGTTGCTGGGGGTTTGAACCCTGCAGGATCTACGTCAAACGTAGTACTTTCGAGTAAGTTCCGCAATTGTTTAAGTCTAGTTTTCAGCATAAAAGATAGGTTAATTGACTCCTTCTTGAATGGTATGACACTGATTTGTGAAGGTTTCCGACCCAAAAACCTTTGGGGAGTTATTTCCTGAAACATTGGTATCAAGCCAAGCACTTCCCATCTCTTACATCGTAGTCCATCTCCTTGTCTGCGTTATTTCTGAGTGTATTTGCAGTGGGGATTTGCACCACTATTTTGGGAGGGAGAGATCCTCAGTGATTGGACTAGCCTTTCACCTGAGAGATCCATTGGATGAGATTCAGCCATCATATGCATCATCTTAAGTTATCATCATCCATTTCTTGAGTTGTAGCTGCTACTCAGTTTTTTTGACTGCAACTCGAGAATTTTGGCCATTGTGTATATTTCAGCCAATCCTTCTAGGATTGACTTGGCTTTGTTTTTCAGGGGTTTAGAGCATTGATCCCCCACTTATTTGAGCTATACATTTTCATATCCATGTATTGAAATTATTTCTGTAGCAGTGTCTCTTATAAACTATGCAGTCATAGCCTTGGCTTTTCCATATGTAGCAATGTATCTCATATTTCTTGTACATGTTCCTTTGAGGTTCTTTGCCTAAGCTTGAGTGCTCATTTCCTCAAGATAGTGTACACTTCTTGCTGCTAAAACATTAATAAGATGGCTATGAGATCTTATTTAATTTTCTAAAGTTGATGTATCACTGCTATTCCATTGGTGTGTTTACATATTGTTGTTGCTCCACATTTGGAATATCCTAAGATATTCCCAATAGTGTAAATTTTTCCTATTTTGGGATATTACAGTGGTATCAAAGCATGATATTTAGCTTAGCTTGTGAGTTTCAGCCATAATAAGAAGAAGAGATAAAGATGATGAAGAGAATGAGTTTACTCTCATCAATTTTCAGATCCAGTAAGGACCTCTCCAAGGAGGTCAAGAAGATGGAAGAAGGAGAAGAGGAAGGACCATGCACTTCCTATTCTTAAAGAGAAGAAGGCATGAAGCATGAAGAACACTTGGAATTCGAAATTCTAAGTGAATACCTTTCTTAATACAAAGCTAAACCTAGAGCCTTCAAGAAGACTCTAGCTTTACCACAATTTACTCAGTTGGAAGAAGAAAGAATACCCCATAGCTATGGGATGATGAGAGGCAATAGATTTCTATTGTCCACCTTTGATGGATCACTCACATGTGTAGCAAAGGTTTGGGTGAAGAAAATAGAGGCTTTCTTCTTGCTACATCCTGTAGTAGATAGAGAGGCTATAGAAATTGCAGCGCTACACCTTGAAGGTGAAGCAAATACTTGGTGGTTCAGCCATTGGATCCATGCAAGGGTATCTACTCTTGCTGAATTTTCCCAAAGGATGATCAGAATATTTGGCCAAATGAGGGAAGATCCCTCACCACCAATTGAAGAGGCATGTACCAGTGTTGTCGAGACCCTGGAGGAGTAGCCTTCATCTTCAACAGTTTGGGAAGCTAACACATATGAGGAGGAAACTCTAGAAGCCCTGCAAGGAGCCTCCAAATTTCACCAAGGTATGCTTAAATTTCCATCTCTTATCATTTCAGCAAACATTATGGATGGTTCCACATCATTGCATGTTGTTGATTTAGAGCAGCAGAATTACACTACGTTGTACAAGAGCAGTGATGTAGAAAAGAGGAACCATTCCTAATGGGAGCATTCATAGGGAAGATTCATTCAAGAAGCCATGAAAGAAGCAGTAAGAAGGAGTAGACATCTGGAGATAAGAAACTATTTCTCTTCTCTAGATGACACTCTCTCAATGAGCATTCCATAGCTCAAAGAGAGACTTCTACTTGCAGCAGATCTAAGGCCTCTTTGGTTTTGGAAGGCCATGCATGAGGGGGTGATCTTATGGAGAAATTTCATTGGAGATGCACTTCAACACATCATGGAGTGAAAAATTTTTCAATAGTTTGAGGAGGCTCTTCCCTTCCCACATTTGGATATTTATGGATTCAAGGAGGAACATATAGATGATGGAGGACATCTTCGGATGGATAAAATCTCTCCTGATTGTGTTGTACACCTCTTGAGAAATACACATCATGATGGGAGGTTTTTCCTACCCACTATTTGTGTCCTTATGGGATCAAATTTATCCTTGAGAAGATTGCATTTCAAAACCCCATGAAGTGTAGAAAACTGATTTGGGATGACGGTAGCCCTCATGGGAGGAGTACCAAGATGGACGATGGAAGAAGACATCCACAAGGGGTTGAGTGGATGTGGATGGAGAGAAAGAAGATGGTGAGCTCCTTGCAAATTTATGATACCAAGCAGCAGGAGGCTTGGATGCGCTGGTTACTCTTGAAGGAGTTTGGACATCACTTGGCATACACTCTTCCTAAGGGTATGGGGATGGAGAAGATGTGGTAGGATGCTTGCATCATTGAGCAACAAAGAGTATGGATGCATGGTGTTGATGTGACATTCATATCATTCATTATGTCTTCATCACGTGACTTGTATGATGAGAGCATGAGAGCGACAAATACTTTTGTTGTTGGGATTGTACTTGAGAAAGCAAGGGAAGGTTTTCTCTCGCATATTGTATTATGTTGCGGGGAGTAGGAGATGGCACTATCTTTGTGCAAAGGGGCTACTCCTTGGCCTTAGATGAACGGAAGCACTTCCATTTTGGGAGGAGCTTCCTAATTATAACAACATTGTTGGAGGAGTCTTTGATAAGGATCATGTCAAAAAATGAGCTATGGGTTGGCAAGAACTGTTGCATAGGCCAACAACGGCTTTGTCATTTTTGGAGCATGGACTTATTCATGTATTCATGCATCACTCTACTTTCATCACATGGTGAGAATGTTGTTTTTACATCCATTGATTATGGAACACGATATTGGCATCTTCTTACCATTATCATATAGTGCATTGTTCCACAAGGAAAGTTTATTTTTCAGCCCCATAAACAAAAAATTTCCAACTATTATGATGGAAACTGACCATCATTTGTATAACGTGGGCAAGTGTTTTATTATTTCTTTTATGCTCGGTTGGCGCATTCTCTCATTTACTATTCACTAGTAGATGTGATGATTCACACAACTAGCCATTTGTCGAAACACCACTTGCCATGCTATTTTATGAAGTGCGATGGAAGAGACTGCTTTGTGTCCACTTGAGACATTGTTTATGTATGGCTATACAAAACCTTGAGAAAAATTCTAATTTGGATACCATATGATGATCATGTCCTATTCATCATGGATGACATGCTTTGGGCCAACTTGTTCTTTAGGGTTGGAGAGGAGGTGCTTGGAGGATTGTTCTTCATTTTTCCACTTGGGAGTAATACTTTTGCAGCTAGGATCAACACCTTACTCTACACTTATCATGAGAGTGGAGAGAAGGACGGCGTGGGGTAGACTACCTTGCCTACCATGATAATATTTTCAGCCCACGTACTTTGCATGAGCCAAAGGTGGAGGAAGACTTTCAGAGTTACCATGTTGGAGGGTGACTCATTTTGTTTAGATGATTTCTTGGGGATGGGAGATTTATATGGGGATGGAGATCCCAATTAATTTCAGCCCACATGCCTCGAAGGCCCTTCGATTCTATCCTTGAAGTTGCATGAGGACAAGAAACATTTGGGAGGAGAGAATTGTAATGTTCCCAAAATTAGCATAGAGCTAATTGGGAACATTAATTTCCTATATCAGCTAGGAGGTGAATAAATGGGTACGAGAGGCCCATGAGTAGAAATAAAATCCCTCATAGTGTGAAAGGGATCATAAGAGTAACTCTATTTTCACCATGAAGTGTGAAAGGGGGCAAGTATGAGGACAAGGTCAAGTTTGACCAAGTCAACAGCCTTGCCATAGTGGGAGTGGATCACCTTGAAAGATAGTGCGGTGTGAAATGGGAAGAGATCATTTGGTGGAGAAAACCTAATGTGTGGGGGCGAAGGCAAGGAGGATTTCATTTGTATAAAAAGGTAGGACATGGTAGCCATAGGAGGATATGTTGATGAATATAGAATTTGGTCAGCATAATTATCTATTATCTTCGGTTGTTTAGCGAGATTGATGTGCTACTTAGCACTAGGGATTTCTTTGTTTAGGAGTCCTTCTCCCTTATTGAGAGGCCTCTTTAGGGATTTTACTTCATTCTCCACATTTAGACTCGAAATGACCACCTCACGATTACAGCATTATTCCTATAGCATGAAACGTTGTGTTGCGGGGTGTTGCGGTGGAGGGTTCCCACAACACCATTTCCTTGGCTCATCTTTTAGAGGAGGGAGCTTCTATTCCTTTGGGAGGTTAGTGAGGATTTTAGGAGCTGATTTTAGATCTTTTGGCATCATGCCAACCACTTCCCATCTCTTACGGCACAGTCCATCTCCTTGTCTCCATTATTTACGGAGTGTATTTGCGGTGGGGATTTGCACCACCTGGAGAGGGAGAGATCCTCGGTGAATGGATCGGCCTTTCAAATGAGAGATCCATTGGATGAGATTCGGCCATCATATGTGACATCTTTAGTTATCATCATCCATTTCTTGAGTTGCAGTACAACTGCTTAGTTTTGTGATTGCAACTCTTGACATTTTGGCCATTGTGTATATTTTAGCCAATCCTTCTAGGATTGACTTGGCTTTGTTTTTAGGGGTTTAGAGCGTTGCTCCCACTTATTTGAGCTATAAATTTTCATATCCATGTATTGACATTATTTAAGCAACGATGTCTCTTATAAAATGTGCGGTCATAGCCTTGGATTTTCCATATGTAGTAGTGTATCTCATATTTCTTGTACATGTTCCTTTGAGTTTCTTTGCCTAAGCTTGAGTGATCATTTCCTCCACTATATTGCACACTTCCCTCTTGCTAAAACATTAATAAGATGGCTATGATATCTTATTGCATTTTACGAACTCAATGTATCCATTTGCTATTCCATTAGTGTGTTTGCATATTCTTGTTGCTCCACATTTGAAATATCTTAAGATATTCCCAATAGTGAATTTTCCATATATTGAATCCTTCTAAATCAAATCTCCCAAAATCAAAGGAAACATAAAGATATTCTCTTTCTTGACTAGAATAAAAAGGTAAAACAAGCGAGAATTGGCAATAGCTAGAGCATCAGACATATCGAAGCATTGTCAAAAAAATCAACTACATGTTACATAACTCCATTTTAATTAAAGAAGGAGATCCTAAATCAATTTATCATCTCAAAATATTAGAAAATTTGAAAAATCTGAGGTCAAATATGAGAATAAACAATTGCACGGTGAAAAGACTAATTGGGAAGCATATTTGGCAATTCTTAGTTAAGCCATCATATTCGGAAATAACGACATTGAATTGTTCTCTAGATTCCATCTTTGACCAGGTCTCTTGTAATTTGCAATATTCGACAACTTTCAGCTCCTACATATGAACCACTTTGGGATTCTAAGATCTATCCTCTAAATCCAGAGAGGGATCTCTCTTTAAGTGCAAATATTGATTTATCTTTTAAAGGCTTTTTAATGTGATATTGACTAGTTATTAAGAACAAAGGTTTTGTTTGGTTTTTGGTTGGGCAAGGATATGATTAAGGTGAAGGAAGTCTATATGAAGGTGAAGGTGTAAATAAGTGGGAGAATGGTTCGGCTAATAAGATAGGCAAGAAAGCGGCTTCAATCCATTGGGGTGGTGTCATACGCGGATTTAATTGAAACGACGGAGTTCAAGAGTGGTCCATAGGGCAAGTCATCTATGTCAAAGGATCTCTTTAGGGTCAGTTTTATGGAATGGAACAATAAGAAATGGAGTGAGGTAAATAAAGCAGAGATGAAGAACAAAGAGAAACCTAAGATCAAGTAAGTACTTGAAACTATCCTGCTTTTGGCATGCACTTAAGAAAGACACAACATTAATCTAAGATCAGGTAAGTACTTGAAACTATCCTTCTTTTGATGTACTTTCGATAGAAAACATTTTAAAACACTTAGAATAGCTTAAGATCAAGTAAAGACTTTTTAACTTGGCACAACAGCATATTCAAAAGGAAAACATTCATGATAAACATAAAAAGTAGTCTAAATCAGAGTAAGTAATTTGAAACCTTTTGCTTTTAACATAATCTTAAGGAAACTTTCAAACAACCTTTGGAGAAAAGAACTAGAAGACGAGGAAAACCATAAACTTTCCTAGTCCAACTCTACTTAGCATGTAATGAAAGATATCATTCCAGAACAATGTTTAAAGTTTAGACGGTAAGACATGGTCTCATCAACATTCCTTAGCTGTGTTGTATTAAATCATTCTTAAATACACAAAAGAGGAAAACAAGGATAAAGCTTATCGATGAAAGTAAGGGTACTTGTAAGAGTAAATCCTAGCTCTATATTCGCTATTCTTTATCGAGAGAAAAGTGGGCAAGTGACTCAAGAAAAAATAATAACAATTCGATGAAAACACATCACCATTGACATAGACCGGGGATCCATAAATAAGCTATTTGTATTTGATGTTCAAAATAGTTACAATCATCAAGTCCGGTAGGTTTATACGGCTTGAGAACTTCTCATCTCGGCTTATGTATCTTCAGTGGACGGGGCTTCTTGACTTGACTATTTACATGCAACAAATATCCGGAGACCAACTTCTATGCAATCTTCTACGAAGTATTTATAGAAGAATGAGGAGGTGGAGTGTAAGAAGGGTCTAGCTTGTTCAATTAATGTAGGTTGTGCTTCTCGGCCTTTGAGGGCTCAACGGAGAAGTTTTCTAATATTTTCTCTGTATTAATTGGTTTTCATTAGTATTAAATCGCTTAGCGATTTTGTTGACTTTAAAACTCTTTAGGTAGGCTAGCAATAACTATGGCTACTTTAAACAAAATATCAGCGAGTAAAGACAATAACTATGCCTTCCACGATTAATTTGAAGTTATAGGTGGCACTTTGGTAGTTGAAAGGATATTTTAGCCTTTGATGTGGTAGTAGAGGCTTCCTTCGAGTAGTCATAACTTTATGTTTAACCTTGAAACACTTTTAATTTGATTTTAGTCTTGTGTTTTAGGCTTAACTAACATGATCTTCGCTTCGGGTCTTTGTTCTTTGATATTGTCTTTATCTCTTTAAACCTTAGGATTAAAAATCCGATCTTAGAAGCTTTGGCTTTAATCACTCTTTAACCTTGATTTCTTCACTCTTGATACACTTTGTTTGGCTTGTTTACATGGTGGCTTTACGCACAATGGGGGGTCTCACAGTAGCCTTTGGATTGTGATCCGGATGCTTTAAGCTTGGATTTGATACTGTAGATCCCTTTCTTCATTGGATTAAGGCCGCAAAATCGTCATTTTGGGCCTTTGTCCCCCATGCATGTTGTGGAAAAACACGAGAACAACCACCATTAAAGACCACTCAAAACACACAAACTCATTATAAAATCTATGGAATTTGGTTAATACTACTTTAGAGGCTCGTAAGGGTGGAGGAGAAGTGAGGGAAAAAGGGAGGAAAATCTGACGAGAATAGCTAACCGGTGAAAATGGAGTTTGGGCGCGGCAGTGAACGGGAACCGTTGGATCGGAATAATCAATGGTGGAGATTTCTTGATCAAGTCGTTTGGGAGAAGTTTGGATGAAAAGTGAATGGGGGTGAGATTAAAATAGGACCGTCCGATCTCGGAGATCGGCGAGCGAGATTAAAAGATGAAAAAACAACTTGTTGGAGGGAGCTGATATGGCGGAAAAGCGCGCGGTTTCGCATTGCGTTGGGGGGTAAGCGGTATTGTAAAAAAAAAACATGATTCCATACGATGAATGACAAGTGGAAAATAAAAACCCTCTTTTCACGCAGAAGTGGTCACTTGGAAGTGGGGTAAAAAGGATGCGATACCTGCAGTTTGAGTCGTTGGATGATGGGTAGTAGATCCAATGGCACGGGTTGAGAGAGCGTGATGGATGAAGAGTTGTGCGCAGATATATGTAGGATGCAATGAGTTGTTGATCTGTAGAGATAAACGATCCCCATATTTTTACAGATCATAACGTTAGGGAAATGGAAAAATAAATGAAAGCAAGGGTTCGGGAAGGTTTTTGGGAAGAAAGGTTTTATAAGAGCAGCGGGAAGGATTAATGGGAGCCCTCGGATCATGAGGATCGATGGATGAGATCTATTGATGGGGGAGAAAAGAGAAGAGGTGGGGTTTAAAAAGCGAGAAGTAATGTGGGGCAATGATTGAAGAAGATTAGTGGCGAGAGATTTCATCGTAGAATCGCATCGAGCGGGAGAAGCGAAAGTGGCAATACAATGTCTTTGATGCGCTTGAGCGCGGATCGTTCGATCTGGGGAGATCGACGGTGGAGATTTAAGCGGGGTTCGGGATGGCGGAGGATTATGTGATGGATGACTGAGTACGGTAGACGCGAACCGTCGGATACGGCGGAATGAATGGCTGGGATTACATCACATCGGAGAAAAGGAAAGAGGGCCAAAGCAAGGTGTTTATAATTTGTGATGTGCGATTAAGCACTCGGCTGTCGGATCCATATGAGAGATCAACGGTGGAGATTTAATCGGCGGGTGTGATGTTGAAGGGCTAGGGCGGAGTGCGATTGAATCTTAAATTTGTCGGTTCTTGTGGATTCGACGGCTAAGATTAAATCGGGGATTGGCATTGGAGGGCAAAGGAAAGGACAAAGCGCAAATGCGATTGCCGATTTGCGATGGAGCAAAGAGTCGTTGATATTAAAACTATGATGACGGGAGGTTAATGATGAAGGAGGAATGGCGAGGGTTTTGGAATGGGGAGCAATATGGGCCATTATATTTGGGCATAACGAGATCAGATCAACGGTGGAGAATTGATCGTGAGATCATATCGACGAGAGGAAAATAACCAGCAAACATAAGTAAAATGTGTTTTGCGATGCGATGGTGTAGGTGCCCGGTCACAATGTGGGTCATATGTAGAAAAGGGGTGGGGCTTAAGGCCGAAAGGGGCTTAAGGAATTTATAGAAAAATGAAGGTTTTTAGGATTTTTGAAGGGTTTCTTGAGGAATTTACCAGGGTTAGAAGTAGGGAGTAAAAATGGGGTTTTAAACCTTATAAAGGGGATTTACAAGGCTTTAAAGGGGAATTTGAGAGAATGACGAGGTAAAATGAAAGGGTTTATGGATGAAATGGAGAAGTTTAATGATGAAAGATGGAGTTTTAAGCGATCTTTCTCTTGGAAAACGAAATTATTTGAGGGCTTTAAAAGTGAAGCAATGAGTGAAGATTAATACCAAGGACATCATAAGACTTCAAGAACTCTTAATTTTTTGGACATGAATTTTTTTCTTGAAGGCTAAAAATATTTATGCACCATTTGGTATAAAAAAAATTATAGGTGGCTAACGGCGGCTCCAACTTGGGATGGTAGCTCCTTGGGTGTCAAGAACCACATAAATTCATCTCTAGAATGTAGATCAGTATCTTGAATTTTTTGACAAACTTTTCACATTCTACGATCAACTACTTGAAAGATGGTTAGAACATTTGATATCGAGGAGAAAAATTCTTCCCCCGGCTTGACTACCTACACAACCTACTTCCTAACATTTTCTTGAGAAGGTGCATATGGACTTGCAAACCTTTTCCTTGACATTTTATTCTTTTGAAAAAAAATTATAAAACTAATCTAAGTCCAATATTATTTCTCCATGAACTCGAGATTAAGCAATTGAGTTCATAAGTTTCTCTACCTAACTATTATCTATCACGATTCGTATGCGATAGATCTTTATTCTCTAAATTCTAAAACAAAAATTTAAAAACGAGCGAACGGAGTTTTAAGCAGTCTAACATGTTGTTGATCTATGGTATAGAAACAAGCTTCACATAGACTAAAATTTGCATAAAATTTTAAAACAAATTAGTGAAGGCTTAAGATGCGAAATCAAAAACATCCTTCATTATTCTTTAGCTTCTTTGTTTGAATTTGTTTGAGTTGTCTTCTTCTTTCCCTAGTTCAAGTTTGGGCATATTAGAACCAATTTTTCTTTCTATATTTGGCTCAAGATCTACTCTAATTACGGCCATTATTCTTGAGATTGATGAGTTCGAATCTTGAATTGGTTTGAACCTTTGTTTCCTCCTATCTTAATCTACCTTCTTGATAAGCCATGATTGTGCTGTTTGGAAAATCTAATTCACTAACGGAGTTAACAGTCATTAAATATTCATGATTAATTTGTATGAATATCTAGAGTGTGTTTTTAGGAGTGGAATTTGAGCTTTCACACTTCAGTTTTTGTTTCTCTTTTTTGGTAAGGGGATGTACCTTTCTTGTTTTCATTATTTGCCCTCTTTTCTATTTTTATTGTTTTTTGTATTTTTTTTTCTTTTCTAACTTTGAATGTGATATTCGGACAATGATAATTTACAATGAAAAAGTAAAAATCTTTGAAACCTCATGATTTTTGGTAGAAGTAATGCTTGAGCATCCTGCCATTGACGGGACCTCCAGAAAGTGAATTCCATTCAATTCCTGTGAGAAATAAGCATTGTTACCAACGATAGAATGAATAAGATAAGGGCATAATATAAGTTATCAAATTTTTCATGTTTTCCCTTATCTTCTCTCCTAGAATCCCTTCAAAACTTTGTCACCAATGTTGAAATCAACGGCCTTTGTTCTTTTATCAGAAACAACTTCTTGATGTTTTCTTGCTTGTGTAGTGATCTGTTGTAGACTTCATAGTTTGTTGAAGATGTATGGTCTGATTGATTCTTCTTGTCATATCATTGTCCTGTTGTACTTCTTGGATCGGCATGACGGGCACTCTAGAATGGTTGGAAAAATTGCATACGATCTATAAACAAGCTAGTAGGGTGAT
Source organism: Pinus albicaulis (assembly GCA_034641835.2). Lineage (NCBI taxonomy): Eukaryota > Viridiplantae > Streptophyta > Pinopsida > Pinales > Pinaceae > Pinus > Pinus albicaulis. The sequence goes on from CM076580.1 coordinate 1,692,518,507, forward strand.
ATTCAATTGATTTTTTAAGTGTTAATATGTCGGCTCAAAGTGCATGTACGAGCTTTGTGTGCCATGATTTCTTATTGTATTCCAATAACTTTTTGATTATATTTACCAAACTCTTATTTGAGGATTCTACCAACCCATTACCTTGAGGAAATAAGAAGTAGAATGGCCCAATTTAATCTAATATTTTTGACGAAATTCCAGCCATCCTTTTGGATCCAAATACAACAACATTGTCGGTGATAATCTTCCTAGGACGTAAATCTAGATAGGATGGGCTGCAGAATTTTATGATAACGAAGTCGGTGGCATGCCTAGAAGGGATGGCTTCTATCCATTTGGTAAAAAAATTTGTTGCGGTGGGGATCCATCTATGTTGGGTAGATGAGGGAGGATGGATTTCCCTAATGAAATCTAGACCCCACTACTAAAGAGGAGCTTCAACGGTGATTGGATGCAAGGGTAAGGAAGCAATTTTCTTTTGCCTTCAAAGATTTGGCATTTGTGATAGGCAATAATCATTTTGTGGACATACGGAAAGAGGGGTGGGCCAATAGTAACCAACTCCTAAGGATTTGTGGAAGTTATCTTCCAATAAAGTCAACCTCATTCTCCTTCATGGAACTCGTGCTTGATCTTATGCATGATTCTTAGGAAAACATTTAAGAAATAATCCACTTGCATTTTTTCCAATATAGACATTTATCTAAAATGCGATGATCATGACTTTCAACTTTAAAAATCTTGCATTTTACCAAGCAAGGAGGTGTATTTAAATTGATAAAAAACATACAAAATATAAGCATACCAAGATGAATTTAGAAAATGATTTTCAACAAAGGGAGTTATGCTCTCTGCTATCTCAGCATCTAACATGTTTATATCAAGAGCTTCAAAATTAGACTCGAGGCATTAATCTTGCTAGTCCTTGGCCTTTTATGAGCTTATTGGGCTTGATGTCTAAATGCATATTCAAGTATCACGGTAATCCACTTTCCTCTTTTTCCATGCAGGTCACGGGTTAAGATGTCTTTTACAACTAAATTTGGCACAAATGAAATTACATGGGAATGTAAAATTTAAACCTCTGGCAAGTCTTTTAAGGCTTTGACTAAGGCAAAGGCTTGTTTTTCCATAATATTGTAAATCACGGTGCATCTCTCAATGCCTTACTAAAGAATGAAATTGGCTTCTCTTGTCCCTTCAAGTTTTTTTTGTAATAGGACAATAACCACTGTGTGTTTTGATGCAAATGAAAAAATGAAAAACTATTTTGTAAAATCAAGACTAATGAGGCTTGGTGTTTTGGTTAATGCTTGTTTTGCAGTTCAAATAATTCTTTGCTTCTAAGGTCATTTAACTCCTTGTTCCTTTTTCAGCATATTTGTTATGTTTCTAAGGAGTTCAGCTAAATTGGGTATGAACCTTCTCAAGAAATTAATCTTCCGAATGAAATATTGAAGTTCCTTGATGTTTCTATGATGGTTGATTTATAATATTTCCTCCAAATCCTCTTTGGGTCTATCTTTATCCCCTCTTCGATATGATGTGTCCAGTAGTTTTCCTTCTTGGAGACCAAACGTGTTTTCTTTGGATTTAAAGATAACCCAAATCTTCTGCATTCTCAAAGACTTTTTCTCAAGTGTTCTAGGTGTTCCTCATCTATTTTGGAAAAAAAACAGTGATATCATCGAGGTAAATATTGATGAAGAAGCCTATTTCTTCGAGAATGCAATATCTATGGCTCTTTGAAATGTAGCACCAACATTCTTTAAACCAAGGGCATTTTCACATACATGAAAGTACCCAGGGTGTGGTAAAGGATGTTTTGATTTGATTATTAGGATGTACAAGAATTTGGTTATAACATGAGAAGCCATCTAGCAAATAAATTCTTTTTAGAGCCATTTACCTTTGTAAAATGTGATCCATCTTGGGTAAAAGGTAGTTGTCTTTCAATGAGACTCTATTTAAGTTCCTAAAATCAATACAAAGCCTTATTTATCCTGTCTTTTTCCTAAATGACACAAGATTAGATACCCAATGCGAATATCTAACGGGGACAATAATTCCGGCCATCAAACATTTTCTTAATTTCTTTCTCAACCCGAGGTAATTGAACGAGAGTTGATTTACTATTTTGTCTATAGGGATTACGGTTTTCCTTGAGGGGCATCTTATGCGGAATTATCTCGGTGTCTAACGGACTTTATATCCTCATAACTCCATGCCATTACATCAAAAAAATTTCCTTAAACAACTCAATATATTTCGATTTGATGTGAGCTAGCAAAGAAGTTTTAGACGAGTTTGATCATTCTTGGTTTTTTTCACTTGCCTATATTTACACTCTTCTGCTTGATTTCAACGGGCTCCAATTTTGGTTTTTTGGCAACATCACTGAAATCAAAACAATTCTTCTAATGGAATTATTCTTTTGGCAAGCTTTGAGTGTTAGATTGCGGCATTTATAAATCTTATTTTTAAATACGCACTAATTTATGTTGTATGTTCAAGTTTAATAGCTAACAAATTTATCTCGGCAATATGCGGAGACTTTACTTCTTCATCGAAAATTTTCTTCAATAAAACCGAGTCTTGTTCATACTCACCGAATCTAAACTTGGTGGCTTAAATTCATTTAAGTGTAGGAAGTCTTATTTTTATCTCCATCAAACGCGATATTTTTATTGTCTGGGGCCAATTTGGTCTAAATTTGATTTGGATGGTACATTTTTTGGTTTCATAAGGTGTTAGACAAGTTCTAGCGGGAAAGGTTAAACCATTGGCAAGGATATTTTGATTACTTGGGACAAAGACAAGTTGGAATTCATCAAATGTTTCCAATACATCCGTCATTTCTATAGGCTCTAAGTCTAGGGGTGTTTAGCACTATATTCCCCATTCACTTTCCCTAATAATCAACTATGAATCCCCATGCACTTTTATCCTTTTGGCCCCTAATTTCTTCAAAAGTGTAGGCTATGGAAGACTATTTTCTGACTATGTTATTGGTACATTTAAAGTTTAACTTGTTTCCCTTCAACATGATTTTTTTTTCGGTGGTGTGTATCCATATTCTGCTAGGCATCATTTCTGGTGCAAGACCCATCAAATTTCATGCTCCAAAGAGGATTGTTTTCGAGTTACTAGTTTTACTAGTATCCTCTTTATCTTGTGTGCTTTTAGATTGTTCTTGTAAATCAACATCATGATAGAGTGGTTAAGATTCCTCATGTTCTTCATTATGTTGAGGACACTTCTCTTGACTCTCAAAGTTTACAAGCAATGGATGACTATTTTGTAGCTCTAGACCTATGATTAGTTTGTTGTGATTTTCTGATTTGACAAACTGTTTTAATACTTTTGTCTTGTCTTCCTCCTTTCCTGTGTCTGCCACTATGTTACAGTGAGGGGTGGCTATTAAATCAGTTAAGGTTTCTTGCTCATTTGATATTTCATGATTGAAGAGAATAAATGAGTCAAGACCTGTATGTACAGAATAAAGAGGAGAATTTTATGGTCTCTCTTGGCTACTGACCATGTATTGCATATGAGATTCCCTATAAAGTCTTCTAGTTTGATTAAAAACATGGATGGTAGCTAATTTCATATGCATTTGAATTGTTCCTTGTAGCTTAGCTCCCCATGATCTTGATAACAGCATACCATATTTGGGGGGTACATCAGCCACTACAATATCCATGACTAAACACTTGGCTGGAATTTGAGCTAATTTTACACAAAGGTCTTTGATCAAACCTAAACATTTCACTCTACTGGAGTCAAAGGAGTATAAATATTTGTATGTTCTGGTGATTTCAAGGCCTAGGCTCTCTATTACTGCTTTTGGCATTAAGTTGTGAGAGCCCCTGGTTCATGCATATCATTGTGTAAAATTGTGTCATGAATTTTCAAACTAACATAAAATGGAGGAACTGGCCCTTCTTGGTATCTTCCCTCAATCTTAGGACCAAATAAGAGCTCTGGTTGGTCATCATTGAGGTTAACAGTTTCATTATTTTCTGCTATGTTAAAATCTTTCAAAATTTGTGATCTATGTACATATTGGGTGACTAATTCAATGAGGGGAATAGAGATTTTGATCTTGGAAATTTCTCATTCCAAACTAAAAGGCATCTGATTTTTTACAATGAATGTTTCAACCTTATTAATAACTTCTTTATCAAAAAAATCAATTTGTTGATTTCCTCTATTTACATTGGTCAAAATTGTTTTAATAGGAGCACTAGCTGAAGTACTAACGCTGCTAAGGTCTGCACTCTATTTTTCATTAATTTGAGTGCCTTTCTCCTTTTTTTGATCAGAATCCACAGCCACTGTTTTGTCTTTTTGTTTTGTAACTTTGGATTTGTTCACAGGGTTGTTTTTTGCAGAATATTCAGAGGTATTGTTCTTTGGAGCTTCCTGATTCTTCTTACTCCTAAGATCATATTCTTTTGGGGTTTTTATGATGACATTTTCCAACTCTTGATAGTAATATTCATCCTCTACTCTTTTATCATCATAGGGTGTGTATAGACCTTGTTTCTTATTAATAGGAACATCAAAATGATCACTACCTACTCCCAACATGTTTATGTCATATTCCTCTGTTTGCTCAATTGTTTCTTCAACCTCACTTACATAGTTTTGATGAAAAGGAGGTGTAATATGTTAATCATCCTCTCTTTTTCTGTTTTGAGGTTGATTTCTCCTAAAGTTCTGATTTGGATTTTGATTTCTATTTTGGGGAACAGATTGGTTTTCTCTAGATTGTGCTCTCTCAAGTATGTTCATCTTTTTCATCATTTATTCTATCATCCTTTCCATTTTTGAGCTAGATGTGGAGGGTGCAGATTCCTCCCTAAATGATACTTTCTTCTCATTCCTCATCCTAGCTCTTTTCTCCATCAGATTTACTTCCACAGCTAAGGCTCCTTTCTGCATATCTTCTAGAGTCAAAGGATCTCTCTCTCTTAGCTGATAGGCCATTTCAGGATCAAATCCTTCAGGAAATTTGTTTAAAGCTCAGCCTTGTGGAGGTTTCAAGTCTGGGGGCAGTGCATTATAAACACTATTGAACCTAGTGCAATAAGCTTGGACACTTTCCCCTGTGTTTCTTTTGAGATTGTTGTAGTCTGAAAGTATTTGGAGAGGGTTTTTCCTAACTTCCCATTTGTTTAAAAACAACTGATGAAAGGCTTGGAGGTCATTAATACTATTAGGGGTTAATCTTTTGAACCATTTTCTTGCTTCTCCCCCTAGACTTTGAGAAAATATCCTAAGTTTTATAGTTTCATCATCAATCTCATTTATGTCAAAATAGTCATTCATCTTGTCCACATGTTGTGAAGCAGTAGTAGTACCACTGGCATCAAATAATGGTATTTTGGACTGATATTCCTGTGGTAGATTGACTAAAGGTAAAGGAAGTATTAGGGGAGCATACCATGTTTCCATGATGGGAGGTTGTGGAAAAAGTGGGGGGTTTATAGGTGGAGGATGTAGAATGGGAGGAGGTTGATGAAATAGTGTGGTTTGACCAGTGGATGCATGGATAACAGAAGTGGATGGACCAGCAAGAGATTGTTGAGCAGATATAGGATGAGAGAAACCAAAATTATGAAGGAAATGCAAATCAAGTGGAGTAGTTTCTCTGCTACAAGGATGGTCACCTCTATCTTGGGACGAAGGTGAAGGCTCAAAATCTATCCAATCTATATCCTCAAGTGACCTAGTTTTGAATGGGTTTCGTAAGTCAACTTGTGAATCTTGTAGAGCTGAAAGGTTTTCAGGGACAAAATTAGCTCTATGGAGTGACCTAACAATACTTGAAGTTTTGGCCTTAGGAGATTTCCTAAGGATTCTTTCAGGATTATAAACTATCTCAGGAGGATTTGGGTCAGGATGGGCTCTAGTATGGACCCTTCTAGAAGCCACAATGTTGTGTTTTAGACCCAGCAATAAGAAATTTTCACCAAATATGACAATCTTCAGTAGGCTAACTGATCTTTTAGCAAGAAAACTTTAACCCTTTAAGTCTTCTTAACTGATTTTGTATGATGTTATGATAGTAATGGATTTCCCAGTGGAATTTTTAGGTCTAATTAGGATTGTGGAGTCACCAGGTGGAAAATTTTTAGCTTTTGTGAAGGTAAAATGTTTTATGGTTCCACCACCATGTTTATTATGAAGCCAGTCTGAAATATTTTTGGATTTTATAATTTTTAATTATCCTATGAGTTATGAGAGTGTCTTAAATATGTTTCAACACTTAGCTAAGGTGATGAGACAAACAGACTTTACTCTTATGGCTTATCTAACTAATTCCTTCAAGGTTTGATAAGTCTCTATGAGAATCCTAAGGGTTACTTAGTTTGTCACTAATTCAAATAATTCCTATCATGATTACCATTTGCTTTGGTAGTGCTTGAAGAGAGCTACTTATACTGCAATGAATGATGAGTATTTTATTTTAAGGATTTCACTCAGAATTCCCAAGTGGAATCTCTTGGAAAACTAAGGAAAATCAGCAGGCCTACTGATGTTCAGTGGAGTCACCAGGTGAAGGATTTTTACTTGATTTCAGGGCTTGAAAGTTGTTCACCATCAATAGTCAACAACCGCTCTAGGCAAACACTTGGTTTATTGTTAAAAATGAGATTATCTAAGTTGTGAAGTTATCTATTACTTCAGAATGTTCCCCAGTATGGTCACCAGAAAATGTTAGGCCTCTGTAATTTAGTAGAGTGGCAAGACTAAATGCTGCAAAGACTACATCAAAAACCACTTTGGGATTCTAGGATCTAGCCCTCCTGAATCCAAAGAGGGTTCTCTCTATAAGTGCAAAGATTGATTTATCTTTAAGGCTTTTAGTATGATATTAGGCTAGCTATTAAGAACAAGGGTTTTTTGTTTGTTTGGTTGGTCAAGTATGATCTTTAATTGGATGGAATATCACAAAATGAAATATTTCCAAAAGGTGAAGATGCAAGTATATTGAGAAGTATTCAGTAGATAGGATTAGTTTGAAAATAGCTTTAAACCATTGGGCAATGGAGTCACAAAAGGGTTTAATTGTGCAACAATTTCAAGAGTGATCCAAGGGGCAAGTCATCTATATAAAAAGATCCTTTAGATTAAATGATGGAGTGGAACATTAAAAGTGTTGAGAAGGTGGAAAAATCCAATAATTTCAACAAGGATTTATCAACTTTCCATACAAGAAAAGCATTTTTAAGGAACTGTTTGAAACCAACCAAAGACAGGGCTAACCATAAACTTCTTTCGGCAAGTTTGTATTAAAGCTAACTTATCAAATAAACAATCCAGTAATCCATGTGACTACTTTTAGAAAGGATGAAAACATATAAGAAAACAAAGTTCATCTTAAGATCAAGAAAGATGCATTAAAATCAAAGCCTGCTTTAGCATACTCTTAGGGAAACTTTCAAACAACCTTTGAAGAAAGAACTAGAAGACAAGGCAAACCATAAACTTTTCTAGTTTAACACTACTTAGCATGTATTGAAAATATCATTCAAGAACTTCCTTTCAAGTTTTGCACATCAAGACATGGACTAACCAACATTCCTTGATAATTTTTACACTTAACTTAAGTCATTCTTAAAAACACAATTGGAGGAAAACATAAAGATAAAGCTTATCAGTGAGAGTAGGTTACTTTTAACAGTAAATCCTAGCTATATATTTGCTGTTCTTTATCGGAGAAAAGTGAACAAAATGGCATACATGAAAGGAAAACAATAACAGTAAGAGGTACTTCACCAATGATATAGACCAGGATCCCAAAAATCAGCTTGTATATTGATGCAATCCAGTTACAAACTACATGTCCAATGTTTCATCTCAGTAACAACTTCTCTTCTCAACCTAACTTCTTCAATAATTTAACAAAGCTTCAGAGCTTTAGAATTTATTTACATTCAACAATGATTCGATACAACAACTATTACATCAGAAATCTAATAACCAACCCTTTACAATGTGTTCCTCAAGGAGATTTTATAAAAATATGAGGAGGTGGGATGAAAGAAAATATCTCTAGGTTCAATTAATACAAGTTAATGCTTCTCTGCCTTTAAGAAACTCAGCAGAGAAGATTTCTGATATTTCCTCTGTATTAATGGGTTTTTATTAAGTATTAAGCTATTTGGAAGATTATGTTGACTTTAAAAACTCTTTAGGCAGGTTGGAAATAACTCTGGTTGTCTTTAGGCAAAAATATCACTTACTGGGCAATAACTATGCCTTCTATTGATTTATGGAAGCTGCAGGTGGCTCTTTGGTAGCTGAAGAGGATATCTTAGCCTTTGATGTGGCAGTGGAGGCTTCCTTCGACTGATATAACTCTATGTTTAACCTTAAAACACTTTTAATTTTCTTTCGGTCTGTGTTTTAGGCTTAACTAGCCTTGATATTCGCTTCGGGTCTTTGTTCTTTGATATTGTCTTTATCTCTTTAAACCTTAGGATTAAAACTCTGATCTTCTGGTTTTTTCTTTAATCACTCTTTAACTTTGATTTCTTCACTCTGATACACTTTGTTTATTTTATGTTTTACTTTGTTTTTGTTTTTTTGCAGGCAGAATGTTTACACAGGTGGAGGGGTTTGTTTTAATGAAAGACCCGTTGGATCCCTTCCTGTACCGAAGGTTAGGAATCATCATTCCTAGCCTTCATGCTATTTTTTAAACTATGGGAAAACCTCATAAAACCTACACACAAAAAATGAAAATTACATAAAACATGCGAAAAATAGGTTTAAACTGCTTTGGAGGTTTTGGGCGCGAGGGAGAATCGAAGCCGTCAGATTAGAATATCCAACGATTGAGATCGTCCGATGAATTTTTTGGGGATAATGGATGACGGCAAATGAACTGGGGTCGTGATATAATGAGGTTTGTTCGATTAAGATAATGAACGGTGGAGATTTCTCGATCAACTCATTTGGGAGCGAATTAGATGAAAAGTAAATGAGGGAGAGATTAAGTTAGGACCGTCCGATCTCAGAGATCGACAGCCAAGATCAAATAAGGAGTTACATTGCGAGGGGGGAGAAGTATAGCGGAAAACCATTAGTGGTCTTCGCGCGACGTTTGAGCGGTTTTAGATTTTGGTCTAAAAAACGTGATTCCATTCATCACGTGACACGTGGATTTACAAAACCACCCATTTCACGTTTTTTTGGAATATTAATGTTCAGGCGTAAAAAAAATGTGAAACGCAACGTCCGTCATTAGATCAAAGGACCCAGATCTGATGGTGCAAATCGCACGCAACAAGAAAGTTGCATGAAATGAGCGATAGTGGAATACACGTGGCAGCACGCAAGTGGGTAGGTATTCTATGAGGCGGGAGGTAGGTCCCAAAGGAGTCGGGTCTATCGAGTTGAATCCCGACCGTTGGATCGAATGATCAGACGGTTATGATTTGAATCGGGAATCGCAAATCGGAGGAGAAAAGGGGATGGAACTTGAGATTTGTGCGATGCGACGGAGCATTGTCCGTCGGATCTGGGAGTAAGATCGATGGTCGAGACTCAATCGGAGGGGCAATGGCGAAAGGGTTATGGAAGGAGTGTGACGAGATCTTAGCCATCGGTTCTTGTGGATTCAATGGCTAAGATTAAATCGGGAGGATCAGCATCAGAGGTGGAAAAGGGAAAGGATAAAGGGAAACTGCAATTGTCGATTTGTGATGGAGCGAGAACCGTTGATCCGAAAACTAGATTGACGAGGGAGATTTAAAGATGGGGCAGAGATTTTTGTGTAGGTTTTAACTCTGAACAGAAATTATCTACACACGAATCTTATAACAGAAAATAAACAATAGCGAGAGCATAAAACATAAAACAGATAAACACAGAGATTTTCCCCTGGATCCCAAATTGGGACAACCAGCTTGATTTTTCATTATAATCCTTTTAGTGTTACAACACATATATATACATGCCGAAGCATACATAAACCCCAATCCATTAACCCTGGATTAGAACATAACCGTAGCTCCCTTGATCGGATCTACAAAATACCAGGAGTTGAAAACCATCGTACCCCAAAACCATGTGCAAACTCATGCACAAAACATGGGTGGGTCCGCATATGAGTGGGAATGCATACCAAAAAAAAATTCGCCGGGGCGCTGCCCCAAACCCCGACAGGGGGGGCTAGTTGTGGAAAGAATATAACACATACCCAACATTCTCCCACTTGTTTTCTTTCCATGGGGGGCCACAGGAGAGCTTAGTCATTTGGCCAATTCTTCAACACCCATTGTTTCTCTACACCAAGAGAACTTCTGAGTGCTCACAGACTTCGTCAATGCATCTGCAACATTCTTCAAAGTGTCCACCTTTACCAGTAACACCCTTTTAGCCTAAACCATATCTCTAACAAAGTGATATTGAACATCAATGTGCTTTGTCTTTGAATGATAAGCAGGGTTCTTAGCCAAGAAAATTGCACTTTGGCTATCACATTCTATCCTTATAGCTTTCTGTACCAACCCCATACTTGAACACAATCTCTGCAACCAAACTACTTCCTTGCTTGCATGAGTGGCTGCTATGTATTCTACCTCTGTAGTTGAAAGCGCCACTACAGACTGTCTTTTACTCATCCAATTGACTGCACCTCCAAATAGGCTAAAGACATACCCACTTGTAGATCTTCTTTGGTCCAGATCTCCAGCCCAGTCTGCATCAACAAAACCATGAATGTCCAACATTCTTTCTAATCCTGGTCTTCCTTGGTAGCACAAGCCATAATCACTAGTGCCACGTAAATATCTGAAAACCCGCTTCACTGCTGTCCAATGCTCCTTTCCTGGGTTTGACATAAACCTGCTCAATACTCCCACTGCATGTGCAATGTCTAGTCTAGTACAAACCATTGCATACATCAGGCTACCCACTGCACTTGCATATGGAACACGGGACATATCCTCCTCTTCTTCTTGTGTCTTGGGACACTGTTCAACAGACAAATTTGTACCTACAGGAATCGGAACATTCACCGGTTTACTATCCTGCATATCGAACCTCTGCAATATAGTCTCGACATACTTCCTCTGGTTTAACCAGAGCTTCCTCTTTGCCCGATCTCTCTTAATTTCCATGCCCAAAATATAGTTTACAGCACCAAGATCCTTCATGTCAAATTTGGAGAACAGTTGGGTCTTCAAATCTTGGATAATTTCTTTGTCATTTCCAATCAACAACATATCATCCACATACAAGACCAAATAAATAATACGGTCACCAATTAATTTAAAATAAACACAGTGATCCTCCTTGCTTCTAGTGAAGCCAAGTCCCTGTATATAGGTATCAAATTTCTGATACCACATCCTTGGTGACTGTTTTAACCCATAAAGCGACTTCTTCAATCTGCACACCATTTCTTTCTTACCCTTCACCATAAAGCCTGCAGGTTTCTTCATGTAGATCTCCTCTTCTAGATCCCCGTGAAGAAATTTTGTCTTCACATCCATCTGTTCTATCTCAAAATCAAATGCAGCAGCAACAGATAAAAGTAATCTAATAGAAGTAACTTTGGCAACAGGAGAGAAAATATCACCAAAATAAATTCCTGGCACTTGGGAATAACCTTTTGCTACCAACCGAGCTTTGTATTTCTCCACCTTGCCTTCTACATTCATCTTCCTTTTAAACACCCATTTTCTCCCAATGGGCTTCCTTCCAGCCGGCAACTCCACCAGATCCCATGCATCGTTTTTGTGCAAGGATGCCATTTCATCAACCATGGCCTCCTTCCAGAGTTTTCCATCCTCTGAATCTACTGCCTCCCTCACAGTTCTGGGTTCATCATTAGTTATAGTTAAGGCAAAAACTGAACAGAAAGCAGATGGACTATACCTTTCTGGTTGCCTTCTTTCCCGAACTGATCTTCTCAAAGCTGGAGTTTGTGGCTCTTCATCTTCTGAGTCTTCTTCTATTGTAGAGTCTGATTCATCCTCCTTTAGCTCAAACTCTATCTTCTCAGTTCCTTTGGTAGGACTTCATGTTTAACAATATCTTTCACTTCTCTAAACACCACATCTTGGCTGTACACAACCTTCCTTGTTTCTGGGTTCCAAATCTTGTAACCCTTTAAACCATCCTTATACCCAATAAAGATGCACCTTTCAGATTTATTATCCAACTTGGTCCTTTTCTCCTTTGGAACATGTACATATGCATCACATCCAAATACCCTTAGATGTGAAAGAGAGGATTTCTTACCAGTCCATACCTCATGTGGAGTCTTATCCTCCAACGCTGATGAAGGTGATCTGTTAACTAAGTAACATGCAGTCTCCACTGCCTCTGCCCAGAATTCTTGTCCTAACCCGGTACCACTGAGCATGCTTCTTGCCTTTTCCATCAGTGTTCTATTCATTCTTTCTGCAACTCCATTTTTTTGAGGTGTGTATGGAGTAGTCTTCTGTCGTGCTATACCACACTTCTTACAGAACTCTTCAAATTCATTCTTGCATAACTCCCCACCATTATCTGTCCTCAACGCCTTTATCTTCTTCTCTGTCTGGTTTTCCACCAGAGCCTTAAATTCTTTAAATTTGTCAAAGACTTCAGATTTCTTCCTCAAGAAATATATCCATGTATTCCTTGAGAATTCATCTATGAATGAAACATAGTACACAGATTTTCCCAGTGACGGAACTGACACAGGCCCAAACACATCACTGTGCACAAGTTCTAATATCTTGTTCGCCCTCTTAGCACCAGAGGGAAAACTCACCCGATTTTGCTTCCCATATACACAATGTTCACAGAAATCGAAATCCAAAGAGCAATTAGACATACCTTCTACCATACCATTTCTATGTAGTATCCGAAGGCCCTTCTCTCCAATATGTCCAAGGCTTTGATGCCATAGCATGGTCTTTTCTCCAGAGACAGCTAATCTTTCCACTCCATTTTCAGGAACCACATAACTTTTACACCCATCAATAATAGTGCTACCTTGTAGCTTGTACAGAGTTCCAGTCCAAACTCCTCGCATTAATACTAGTGCTCCCCGAACCATATTGCAGGCATCTTTCTCGAACACTGTTTTTACACCTGCATCATCCATCTTGCTTACAAAAATCAGATTTCTAGTCAATGCAGGTATATGCAGAACACCAGGAAGTGTTATAATCCTTCCACCTTGCAGCTTCAGCTTGACTTTTCCACGTCCGACGATTCTGGCCTTCCTATCATCCCCTAGGAAGACATCACCACCATCATATTTCTCATACTCGCAGAACCACTCCCTATGGGGAGTGAAGTGAAAGGATGCACCTGAGTTAATCAACCATGACTCATGATCTACATGTGTATTTGAAGAAGAAGCCAAATACACATCTCCACCTTCATCCGAGGTGGTTTTGGCCTCTGCAGAAGGAGCTTCATCAGATCCCTTTCCTTTCTCAAGAGCTTTAGATCTACATTCCTTTTTGTAGTGTCCTTCCTTTCCGCATTTCCAGCACACCTTTACAAACTTTCCAGGAGATTTAGATCTCCCTCTAGATTTAGATCTCCCACTCGAAACCTTATTCTTGTTTCTGTTCTGGGACCTTCCTCGTACAGATAAGGCATCTCCATTCTCACCCTCCATATTTCTCCGTCTCATTTCCTCCGACAGCAAGGCTGAGACAATGTCATCAAAATTCAAGGTAGTTGTATTGCTACCTATTGCAATAACCAGACTGTCCCATGAGTCTGGTAGAGAACACAACAAACCGATGCACTTATCTTCATCTGAGATTTTAATATCAACAGATGACAGCTGACTTACCACAGTATTGAAGGCGTTCAGATGCTCTGTCACCGAGTCTCCATCCTTCATCCTCAGGTTATACAGCTTTTTCCGTAGGAACAAATTATTCACCAGAGACTTAGATTGGTACAAAGTCCCAAGTTTTTCCCACAAATTCTTTGTCGTAGCTTCCCCAGATACATTCAACAATACTGAATCTGAGACACACAACCGTATTGTGCTCTTAGCCTTCCGATCCAGTTTCTTCCAGTCTTCATCTGACATCGCCGTTGGTTTAGTACCTGGATCTACCGCGATCCATTGATCTTTATCCACCAGCAGATCCTCCATCTTGAGTTTCCACAACTCAAAAATCTGACCATTAAATTTCTCGATCTCTACCTCGCCTGCCGCCATCTTCTCCTAGTCTAAAGAATCGATCCCTGCAGACTCTACTTCAAGAAGTATACCTCAAAGTCTAAAAAACATCACAAAGAAGGCTCCCTGAAGCGAAATGTACTTCGATACCAAATGTAGGTTTTAACCCCGTACATAAATTATCTAAGCACACGAATCTTATAAATAAAAATAAAACAGCGAGATACAAAACATAGTAAAATGATAAATATTTGTAGATTTTACCCTGGATCCCAAATTGGGATGACCAGCTTGATTTTTCATTGTAATCGTTTTAGTGTTACAACACATATATATACATGCCGAAGCATACATAAACCCCAATCCATTAACCCTGGATTAGAACATACCCATAGTTCCCTTGACCGGATCTACAAAATACCAGGGGGCGAAAACCATCGTACCCTAAAACCATGTGCAAACTCATGCAGAAAACATGGGTGGGTCCGCATATGAGTGGGACCGCATACCAAAAAAAAATTCGCCAGGGCGTTGCCCCGAACCCCGACAGGGGGGGCTGCCGCCCCCCCTATGACCCCCCTGCTGCGCCCAGCGCAACGTACATCACATGGGCCTATTCATGGAAAGAATATAACACATACCAAAAATTTTTAAAGGGAGAAAAAGGTAAGGTGAAATGGGTGGATAACAAATAACCCGATGGCCATTGATCCATACAGCTCGACGGTCTAGATTGATTTGAAATCGAAATGTTGGGGATGGGAAAAATGTTCAGAATGTAGGAAGACAAGAAGAGGTTTAGGCCTTTAGTAATCTGCTCACAGAGGCTTAGACATGAGGAAAGGGGACTAATGAAATAAGCCTTAGGGCTAAGACTTTATATGCAATAGAAAATTGATTTTAGCTGCAAATAGTGTTTTTAAGCCAAAGTGGAGGTTCCTAAGATGGTGAAATAAGAATAAACCTAATGAAAAGGGAATATAAGGTTTAAAATGGTTTTTAAATGATTAGAGGTTAATAAAGGGTTTTTAAAGGATTTTGATGGTATAAGAAAAATGGAATTGTTCCAGTGAGAAAGGAGGAGTGAAAATGATGGAAAATGGGGTTTCACAAGCATTTTTCTTTGGTAAAACAGCAGGTACTTTAGGATTATGAGGGAAACAGCAGTGAAGATTAACTCAAAGGGTAAATATCTTCATAAGAATTTAAAAACTAAAAATTTGGAGATGAATTGTTTCTTAAAGGCTAAAAAGAGATTTAGCCACCATTTGATATGGAAAATTTTATAGGTGGCTAACATTTTCACTTACCCCAACTAGACATTCAGAACATTGGTGTAGGACTCTTAAAGGATTCCACTCATATGGGAACCTTTGCATTACCGCCGCCCGCAACGTCGGTAGAAATTGCAAGTATAGAGACCTGCTACATGATCTCTTCCACTCTATATGGCTTAAGGAAGAGTATGAGTGATTCTGATATTTCTACGTTGTTAAAATTTCATACCATTCAGCCCATTGAGTTTTGGCATAGAAATCAACTATTCGCTTGGGTGGAAAATACGTGTCTAGCGTCACGAGTGTTAAAAGCCTCGAATCCTTAGATTTTGGTACTCCTATAAGGATCCATTTTCCTGTTTTTTTGATGATGAAAATATTTTGGAAGCTATGATGTCAGAAGGAGAACCATGGGAATCTTATCATCATCATTCCCATCTTCCAGATTATGAAGAAAAAAATCTCAGTGAACTATATCACCCATCCATAAAATATTTCTTTTCGAATTATTGTCCAATTAATGGAATTGACTCTAATCGAAATTTATCAAATATTGAAGAAATGATTTCTATCGATATTTTGACCAAACCTGGCATTGTAGAAAATATTCATATTGGTGTATCTTGTTCTCCATCAGAACATGATTTATATCGCTCTCTTTTTCATGAATTTCATGATGTATTCGCTTGGTATTACGAGGAAATTCGAGGCATAGATACTAGTATAGTTGAACACACTCTTAATATGTATCCTGATTTCAAATCGATGTGCCAATAGCTTCATCCTGTTCATCCAAAGAAAGTACCTGCCATCAAAGCAGAAGTTGAAAATTTTTTGCGTGCTGGTTTCATTTACCCTGTTCCACTAACTGAGTGGGTTTCCAATATCATTCCTGTCATGAAAAAACAAGGAACCATTAGAGTGTGCGTCGATTATCGAGATGTCAATATGGATTTTCCAAAAGACAACTATCCTACTCCCTTTATCGACCATATTATTGATGATTGTGTTGGATGCGAAATATTATCGTTCATGGATGGATTTTCCAGCTACAATCAAATCAATATCTGCCCAGATGACCAACATATGACAGCATTCATTTGTCCCTAGGGCACATTCTCATATAGGAAAATTCTGTTTGGTTTAAATAATGCTGGGGCAACTTTTCAGAGACCAATGGATTATGCTTTCAACGACATCAAGCACATTGTTCAACCATATCTAGACGATTTACCAGCACATTCACGAAATCGAATTGATCACTCGATGCATTTACAAGCCATTTTCTTACACTGACGACACTACAAAATACACCTCAATCCACATAAATGTGTGTTTTTTGTTGGTTCTGGTTGATTTCTTGGATTTGTAGTCTCAAAAGAAGAAATTCAAATAGATCCACTGAAGGTATAGGCCATTCTTGATTTGCCTGCACCATCAAATTTACTTCAGATATAGAAACTTCAAGGAAAGGCTAACTTCCTGAGAAGGTTCATTCCAAACTACGCTGAAATGGCTAAAGGATTTACTCAATTATTGAAAAAGGGGGTTCCCTTCCATTGGGACCAAGTTGGGCAAGCTTCTTTTGATGTTGTCAAGGACACTCTTGTCCAAGCGTCATTAATGTATCCTCCGAATTATCAAAATGATTATTTCCTATATATCGTCGCGGCTGAAATGACCATCACTATGGTATTGGTCCAAGTAGAAGATGTAATTGAACATCTGATCTATTATTTGAGTCGTAATCTAAACGATGCGGAAGTTAAGTACTCGTATGTGGAAAAGCTTGCCTTGGCAGTTGTTCAAGTTGTCCAAAGATTTCATCATTATATCCTGCTCTAAAAAAATATATATAGTTTCGAATTGCAACCCCGTGACTTATATATTATCACATCAATTTCTGGGAAGAAAATATTCAAAATGGATTGTCATTTTGCAGGAATTTGATTTGGAATTCATCAAATCCAAGTCAAAGAAGTCTTTAGTTTTGGCTGAACTTCTCTGTGACCTTCCCTCTGATAGCACTGCACCTACGTCGGAACCATCAATTCCTAACGAGTCTCTATTTCTGATCGGATCATCTGACCCTTGGTATGGGGATTTCATCATTTATCTCCAAACCCAAACTTTTCGACCTAATACCTCTCGCTCTGAACAGTGACGTATTCGATACCAAGCCAAAGATTATCTGATTGTCGGCAATACACTTTATCGTCGTGGTGTCGATACAATTTTAAGGAGGTGCATCACTCATGAGGAAGCCAAAAAAGTGTTAAATTATTGTCATGTTGAGGCTTGTGGTTGAAATTTATCTGGATATGCTACCACGCAGAAGATACTCCGTGCTGGTTACTTTTGGCCTACTATTTTGTAATATTCCAAAATTTTCCGACAATAATTTGGGATATTAATTTTTGCTAATTTCACCAAGGAGGAGAATAAATGGGTAGGGAGACCCATGCATAATTAAATTATCAATAAAATCCCTTATAGTATGAAAGGGGATCATCTTTGGAGCTGGTTTGCACACCCTCATGTGTGAACAAGGTTATTTGCAAGTGGACAAGGTCAGGTTTGACCAAGTCAACAGCGTTTCCATAGGAGGAGTGGCTTACTTTGGAAGACAACGCAGTGTGAATGAAGAAAGGGATATTTGGTGGAGGAAACCCTAATGGATGGGGCCCATGTAGAAAGAGCTTTCACTTGTTTAAAAGGAGGGCAAGGCAACCATTGTTTCTCATGCTTGTATTATTCTTCTCATTTTCTATTCAGACAATTGTGCATTCTTTGTTGTTTAGCAAGAGCTTCCAAGAGGAATTCCTATTTAGGATTCCTTCTCCTTCTTGAGAGGCCTATTGAGGGATTGTATTGGTTTTCCTCACATCTAGGCTTGAGGCAAAGCATCCTCCATCAAGACAGCGTTATTTTTGCATCAGAATAATACTGTGTTGCTGGGTGTTGCAGTGAGGGTTCACTACACCACCTCCATCAGCTATTTTTCAGAGGAGGAGTCTCTCTTCTCTTTGGGAGATCATATTAAAGGAATTTCAGAGCTTATTTCAGAATTTGGCACCAAGGCCAACTCATTCCCTAGCCCTACAGCGCAGTTCCATCCAATGATTGTGTTATTTTGAGCGGAGCATTTGTAGTGGGGCTCTTACAGATTGTAGGAGGGTGAGATCTTTGGTGAAGGGATTAGCCTTTACCTCTAAAGATCCATTGGAGGAGGCATATTTAGTTTGGGCATCATCTACAGCCTCTCCATCTAGTTCTATTTCTTGAGTTTCTGCAGCTACCAAGTAACTCCGGAATTTTCCAGTTTTTATGTTTCATTGTCAATTCTTCCAGGATTGACATGAGGTAGTATTTGGGAGTTGACATCTTCACTCCCAATGTTGTATTGGGCCATGTATTTGACATTCTTATCATGCAGTTTCTCTATAAAACTGCGTTGTCATAGCTTGGTATACATTGTGTAGAAGTGGTTTTGTCATGTGTTTTTTACTTGTTTCTTGAGGCTGAGCATTGCCTATATTGAGTGACCTTTTTATTCAAGATCTTGTATTCATTTGTTGCTGCTATTATTAATGAGAAGGATATGGATTTCTCTCACATTTATATGAGTTGAGTGTTTTTGTTGCACCATTATTGTGTTTTCTTATTTTCGGAGCTCCAACTCTAGAATATCTTGAGATATTCTCATTGTTGTATCATTTTCCTAATTTGGAATATTACAGTGGTATCAGAGCATGATCTCTGGCTCAGCCAGTGGATCTCATCCATCATGCTATCAAGGAGACAGAAGATGAAGACTCCATTTCATGGAGAGAAAAAGGAAGATAAGCTTAAAAAGCTTCTTCCAAGATCTATACAGAGCATTCATGAAGAATTTGAGAAGATAAGGAGGGAGATTTGTACAAAATCTCCAAGAGGGTTTGAAACTAAGTCAAACTCTAGATTTTCTTGTAGGGGATGTGAGCATGCAGCTACACCCTATGATGTACAGTGCAGTCACATGGCCAGATTTTCCATGAGAGGAGAAGAAGAAGGAGGAATGCCGAAGGGAGGAACTCTTAGTGGTTTCTTGCTTGAGTATGAATCTCAAACTCGAGGCTTTAGAGATCATATTTCTTTTCCATATTTTTGCAAGATCATGGTGAGGAGGAGAAAGTAGCATAATGAGGATAGATTTCTTCTATCTGTCTTTGATGGTTCCCCTACTTGTTTAGCCAGGGCTTGGATAGAAGAGCTAGACACCTTTCTGCAACAGCATCAGATTTCCAAATATGAAGCCATTAGAATAGCAGTGCTGCACTTTGGAGGTAAGGTCTATGCATGGTGGTTACTTGAGCCATTTACTTTGAAAAATGAAAATACCTCTTCCTATGCAATTTTCATTAGAACTTTGATGAAGATATTTTGTAGGAGAAATTCTAAAATACATGTGGAGGAAACAAACACATTCAAACTAACAAAACCCTTACATGTGATGGAGGAAACCATAGACTCAAAAACACTTCAAAGAACCATGAAGGAGGATAATATATTGCATGATACTTTATTGGAGGCAAGACCTTCACCTTGCATTTTGGCACAAGGAGGGATAGAGATCCCTTTTCCAAAAGAGGATCCAATCATTGGAGGGTTGCCCAATCATGTTGAGGAAGCTGAGGGCAACAACGTTGTCATTTCTAGAGTTGATATAGTACCTCATGTAGAGGAAGGAGGAGATCTTGCTCCCATTAGAGGGATTCTTTCATATTTGCAAGGAATTCCCCAAGATCTCATACATGGAGGTCCAAGCACAATCAATGAGCAGCATGATTGTGCAACATTGCAGCTGGAAGGAGGAGGAAGGGAGGAAGAGCAGCATCATGTGATGAGAGGCACACACCCTTCTCTATTTAAGAGGACTAGTGCAAGGAGGAGGCAGACTGTATTGCACTGTGAGAGAAAGGGAAAGGTGGCCTAACCATATGTACAATCCACTCTTGACATTGATGTCTCACTGCATAGAGGCATTCCACCAGGGAGGCCACTAGATCTATCATTGATGAGAGACGTTTTGTCTTTGGATTCACCGCTCTTGGATTTTGGAGAGGTGAAGAGTTTTGAGGAGAAATTTGGCATGGGGGATGTCAAAGTAGCAGGCAGCAGTAGGAAGAGAGATTCACATGCTAGATCACTAGCGTTGTCTCTTAGGAGGATTTATCCTTACTGGAGATATCAGCTCTTGGTAGAGTACTCCAAGGATCTTGGTGCATGCATGATTCTCGATGACCCGAATGGAGAGGACAGATACATGGTAGATGATATGGTCATCTATTCACATGGAAGAGTCTTCTTGAATAGATATTCTAGTCTCAAGGAGAAGTTGCTGCTTGCAGCACATGAGGACTTCTTTTCCATGCATTGTGATGCATATCTTGCCTTGGCAGAGGAGTTCATTTGGGAGGGCATTCAGCAAGACATACATCAGCATATGGAGAGATGCAGAGCCTGGATGATGATGGAGAGGATGTCACAGCCACCCTCCTACTCATTGGGAGTAAGGGAGCATTTTTAGTTGAGCCATTTCAACTCAAGTCTTCTAGTGCATGATGGAGAATGTACAATCTCACCTTATGTTTTGTACTTCTTGTCTTTTTATGAGCAGCATATTGTACCAAGGATGATTATTCTTTCTTGAATATTGTATCATGATGTAGTTGAAGCCATTTGTAGCATTGATATTGGCCATCTCATTGGTGGTTTGTGGGGAAAGCCACATGATTCTTGGTGTGCACCATTGGCACCAGCTTGTACTTTCATATTTATATCTTGTAAAATGATTGTGGCAGCAAACAAGTGGCTGGAAGAACACTTGTTTTTGTTTGATTTGATGCAGGCAAAGGATGCACTGCGCTGGTTCCTTGTGTGGGACCTTGATCCACTTTCTGGTTATCATGTGACAACTTGTTTCTATTGGTTTTTGCTTCCATGTATTGTTGATATGTATATGTTCATGGGAGGCTTTGATTGGAGAGTGGGCTTGAGATTGAGGATGTCCATTGGGAGCATGATTCTTCTTACTATACATGTTGTACATTTCAGGAGGAACCATGGGCCAACCATGAAGGCCACATTACATTTCCCTTCTTCTTGTGGGAGGGACCACTTGAAGAACTTGAGAATGCACTCCATGGATCATGAAGAGATGGATGAGTTTGCATATCCAACTCTTTTCCCTTTGAGGATGAGGGGAGACTCATCTATGAGCCACTCCATTTATATGAGAAAAACATATGGTGAGATTATTTTTTATTTGCATGATGATTTGTCTATATATATGCATCTCTTAACCATATATGTGCAGGGATTTGCTCAAAGAAGGAACATTATTCCTTTTAGATTTGATGGTCTACATAAGGCCATTATGGATGATCACTCCCTAAGTGAATATGGGGAGGAGATTTCTTGTGGAGAACATACTCACATTGCACATGAAATCATTCACTTTCTCCAGGAGATTGGGGCAGCAAGCAAATGGTGGGGAGGCCACCCATCATTTTATTTTCTATGGCAGTGGAGAGTCAAACTGCGTTGGCTACATTTAAGGGACCATTGTCTTTCTCCTTTACTTCACATGGAAGCCAGCATGATTCTTCTTATGGTTCCCTGATATTGCTAGATATTTTCTTGGGAGCATGATTGGAGGAGAGTCACATTGGGTGAATGTGTCCTTTGAGGGAATAATTCCTCACACTCTTTGCACTGCATGTTCTAAGGGAAACATGGGACATGATATGGTTACCTTAACAACCCATTTTTCACTTTTTGAGGTGAGCCATATGATGGAGGAGGTGCCATATAATGATGACATCCAACTCATCATATATGGAGATACTTCAGCCAGCATGATTTGCAGCGTTGGAGGAGAGATCTTTGGAGATCTAGTCTTCATCTTGCCACTTGAGGGAAAGTATTTTGCAGCCCAGGATCAGCATTCTCTCTACACTTATCATGAGTGGAGAGATGGACAGTGTGGGGTAGGCTACATTTTCTACCATGAGCAGATTTTCATCCCACCTACCTTGCCAGAGCCAAAGGTGGAGGACAGTTTCCAGGAGTTTCCTAGTTGGAAGGTAACTCATTTTGTATGGATGATTTCTTGGGGGATGGAGGATCCACATGAGGAATATGTTCCTCAACACATTATAGACTCCATGCCTTGGGAGGAGGCTTTCCAATTCTATCCTTGCAGTTGCTTTAGGAAAAGCAACATTTGGGAGGGGAGGACTGTAATTTTCCAAAAAAATTCCGACAATAATTTGGGATATTAATTTTTGCTAATTTCACCTAGGAGGAGAATAAATGGGTAGGGAGACCCATGAATAATGAAATTATCAATAAAATCCCTCATAGCATGAAAGGGGATCATCTTTGGAGTTGTTTTTCACACCCTCATGTGTGAACAGGGTTATTTGCAAGTGGACAAGGTCAGGTTTGACCAAATCAACAGCGTTGCCATAGGAGGAGTGGCTTACTTGGGAAAATAGCACAGTGTGAATGAGGAAAGGGATATTTGGTGGAGGAAACCCTAATGGATGGGGCCCATGGAAAAAGAGCTTTCACTTGTTTAAAAGGAGGGCAAGGCAACCATTGTTTCTCATGCTTGTATTATTCTTCTCATTGTCTATTCAGACAATTGTGCATTCTTTTTTGTTTAGCAAGAGTTACCGGGAGGAATTCTTGTTTAGGATTCCTTCTCCTTCTTGAGAGGCCTCTTGAGGGATTGTACTAATTTTCCTCACATCTAGGCTTGAGGCCAAGCATCCTCCATCAAGACAGTGTTATTTCTACATCAGAATAATATTGTGTTGTTGGGTGTTGCAGTGAGGGTTCACTACACCACCTCCATCAGCTATTTTTCAGAGGAGGAGTCTCTCTTCTCTTTGGGAGGTCATATTAGAGGCATTCCAGAGCTTATTGCAGACTTTGGCACCAAGGCCAAATCATTCCCTAGCCCTACAGCGCAATTCCATCCAATGACTGTGTTATTTTGAGTGTCGCTTTTGTAGTGGGGCTCTTGCAGATTGTAGGAGGGTGAGATATTTGGTGAAGGGATCAGCCTTTCGCTCTAAAGATCCATTGGAGGAGGCATATTCAGTTTGGGCATCATCTACAGCCTCTCCATCTAGTTCTATTTCTTGAGTTGCTGCAGCTACCCAGCAACTCCGGCATTTTGCAGTTTTTGTGTTTCATTGCCAATCCTTCCAGGATTGACATGAGGTAGTTTTTGGGAGTTGACATCTTCACTCCCAATGTTGTATTGGGCCATGTATTGACATATCCATGTATTTGACATTGTTAGCATACAGTTTCTCTATAAAAATGCACTGTCATATCTTGGTATACATTGTGTAGCAGTGGTTTTGTCATGTATTTTGTACTTGTTTCTTGAGGCTGAGCATTGCCTATCTTGAGTGACCTTTTTCCTCAAGATCTTGTATTCATTTGTTGCTGCTATTATTAATGAGAAGGCTATGGATTTCTCTCACATTTATATGAGTTGAGTGTTACTGCTGCACCATTATTGTGTTTTCTTATTGCTGGAGCTTTAACTCTAGAATATCTTGAGATATTCTCATTGTTGTAGCATTTTCCTAATTTGGAATATTACATATTTTTCAAGATTTCATCCTCGCAGTTAGAAGTTGTCATGCATGCTATATTTTTTATCATAAATTCCAAAAACCACCAGTGCCAATGCATCCTGTTGTCTCTGCTGGACCATTTACGAAATTGGATATTGACTTCATGACCTGTAACCCTCCTTTGTATGGGTGGCATGGTTATATTATTGTCGTAGTTGAGTATTTTACCAAATGGGCCGAAGCGATGCCTACACAGGAAAAACCCTCTATGTGCTGCTTGTTAGCCACCCATAAAATTTGTCATATCAAATGGTGGCTAAAATATTTTTTGAAGCCTTTAAGAAACAATTCATGACCAAATTGTTAGTTATTAAATTCTTATGAAGATGATTAATCCTTTAGTTAATCTTCACTGATGTTTCCCTCATAATCCTAAAAAATCTGTTGTTGGCCTAAAGAAGACTGCTCAAAACCCCATTTTCCCATCATTTTTATCCCTTCTTTCCTCCATAAAAATCCCTCCATAAGCCTCTTTTAACCTTCAAATTCACTTCAAGACCCTTTTAAAACCATTTGGTCTCCTTCCATTTGTTTAAAAAACTCCTTTTCCTCCTATCGGAAACACTATTTTGGCCTAAAAACACTGTTTCTAAGGCCTAAAACAGTCTAAAACCTTATAAATTTTCTTCAGCCCCCGAGGGCTTAAAACCTGTAGCCCTCCACCTTCATAAGACCTTAAGCCCCACAATTGGGCGCTAAATTCTTATAAACTATTCAAAACGCGACCTTCCTTTTATTTTCTCATTTCCCCAACAAAAATTTTAAGTTGAAAGTGGACCGTTGATCATTGTAGATCAACGGCAATCGTCACGCTCGATCCACCCTCATCTGCCTTTTCCTTTGTTCATTAACCCGCCCTTTCGCTGGATCTCAATCGTCCAATTCATAGATCCTATGGCCAAGATCTTAACCCGACTTCCTCTTTTGATTTTTCATAAGCTCGACAGTATAATTATTCGGTGAAGATCCACCGTTGATCTTTGCCAAATTGACGTTCCACATTTCGCTCGATCTCCGCCTGATTCCCTGCCTTACTTTCCCTTCATCACCCCGAGATTGAATCTAGACCATCCGTCATAAAGATCCAATGGTCGAAATGAAACCCAATAGACCCAACTTCTGTCGAGACCTACCTTTGCCTTGTAAAACTCCTGTCCACTCACGAGCTAACACCTAGACCCCACTATCTCCACGCCCTGCAACTTTCTCCGTTGTGTGCGATCCGAATCATCGGATCTGAAGCCCCTGATCCAATGGCGGATATCATATTTCGCATTTTTCTGTGCATGAGGTTTAACGCCTAAAAATTACGCGATGAGGGAAGTATTGTAAATCCACGTGTCAAGAAACGTGTGCAATCGTGTAAATTTTCGAAAAACCATAAACCACTTCCAACGCCGTGCGAATACCAAGTTGTTTTCCGCTATACCACCCTCTTCCACAATGTAATTCTTCATTAAATCCTAGCCATCCATCAACCTGATCCGATAGTCCTGACTTAACGCGACCCCTGTTCCTTTTCCATTTCGTCTATTCTCCCGATCGTTTCAACAATAAATCCCCACCATCGATCTTTTAGATCGAACGGCTCCGATTATATCCTGGTCTCAAGCCCTTGCCCGTTTGTTCTCCAAAGGGTTCCATCAAAAGATCATAACCTTCCGTTATTTCGATTTAACGGCCAAGATTGCATCTAACCCCCAAGCCTTTGTCCCTTTGTTTTCTCTCCCAAGCGTTTTATCGAGTTCTCACCATTGTCGATCTCTAAAGATCAACGGTCCCGATTAAAACATTTTCCCCATTACATTTCTCTCCACCATATAAATTCTTGATCTATCTCAGTCGTTGATCAATATAGATCAATGGCCCCGACTTAATCTCACCACCGTTTACCCAACCGCCTCCCCATCAAACCCATCGGGCGATCTTGGTCGTTGGTTGATTTCATCCAACGGTCACGATTTAATCTCACTCCCAGAGCTGTCTAAACCTATTTTCACAAGGGTTTTCTTAATTTTTGTTCATTTTTTGCAGGTTTTTTAAGGTTTCTCTACAGTTTTAAAATAAAATCAAGGGTCGGGGATGACGATCCCTCAGGCCAATATCAATGAAGAAGGCAAATTTGCAAGGTTCCAAATATGGTTTTATCATGCCTCATGAGCACTGATAACATTATAAAATTCTCTATGCACCTGCACAGCAACAAAACACAGTAAACCTTAATCAGTCAAAGAGTATCAGTGTTACAGCATTAGATCAAAGCAGAAATGAAGGATCAAAGGTTTTCAACACAGTTTTGAGGGATTAAGATATAATTTCAACTATCAAAGGCCTAATCCACACAGTTAAAGACATTATGAAGACCTGAAGACAAAGATTAAGCCTAATCAGGCCTAAAACACAGATCAAAAGCAAATTAACAGTGTTTTAGGGAAAAAACAATGATATCTATCAGTCTGAGAAGCCTCCACTGCCACATCAAAGGCTAATTGAATCCTCTCCAGCTACCAAGAGCCACCTGCAGCCACACAGAAATTAAAGAAGGCATAGTTATTGCCAGAACAGAATATATTTTCCTAAATACAGTTGAACAGTTAATACAAATCAAAGGAGCTTATTACTAACTGTCAGCAAAGTTATTACAAAGATAAGAAAGTGCCCTGAAGTCAATATTCTCATCCATAAAGTCTTAAAGAGCAGAAACAGAGTTATAGGTCGAATGCATCCCTGCCTTATGCCTTGCATGGTTTTCAAGGCTAAGGATTGCATTTATTATAGAATTAATGATACTTTAACCCTAGAAACTCTTCCACCTCCTCATTTTCTTATAAAATCTCCTTTAGGATCACATTGTAAAGGGTTGGTCTCTGGATATCTGTAGCATGTAAATAGTTTTCTGAAGCTGCTGAAGATATGTTTGTAACTGAAGATACATAAGCTAAGAAGAGAAAGTTTTCTGAGTTGTTGAGACCTTTTGGACTTGAAGATTGTACTGGTTTGAACATCAATATACGAGTCAAATTCTATGGGATCCCGGTCTACATTAATGGTGATGTTTTTCTTATTATAAATTTTTCTTCCTTCATGTTTTTTCATACTGTCCACTTTCTCTGATAAAGAACAGCAAATATAGAGTTAGGATTTACCGTTAAAGGTACCCTGCTCTTACTAATAAGCTTTATTCTTATGTTTTCCTCCTTTGTGTATTTGAGAATGATTTAATAGAGTCTCAAATAGTTAAGGAATGTTGTTGAGACCATGTATTATTGTCAAAACTTTAAACATTGTTCTTGAATGATATCTTCATTACATGCTAAGTAAATACTGAACTAGGGAAGTTTATGGTTAGCCCTGTCCTCTAGTTTCTTCTCCAACAGTTTGTCTTGAAATTTTCCCTTAGAGTATGCTGAAAGCAGGTCTAGATTTCAATGATATCTTACTTTATCTTAAGTTACTCTTATGTTTGTCTTTAAGGTTTTCATCCTTTCTGAAAGTAGTTATGTGGATTACTAGATTGTTTGTCTGATAAGTAAGCTTTAATACAAGCTTGTCCAAAGAAGTCTATGGTTAGCCCTGTCCTTTGGCTGGTTTCAAATAGTTGCTTAAAAGGTTTTTCTTGTTTGGAAAGTTAATAAATCCTTGTTGAAATTATTAGCTTTTTCCACCTTCACAACACTTTGATTTTCCACTCCATCATTTAATCTAAGAGATCTTGAGGTGTAGATGACTTGGCCCATGGTAGCCTTTGTAGACTTGATATTTCAATTAAATCCTCTATGAGTCCATAGCCCAATGGATTGAAGCTACTTTTTTCCTATCTTATTAGCTGAATCATTCCTTCATTTTCATACACCTTCACCCTTCATTTAGACTTCCTTCACCTTCATATATCTTTTCCCAACCAAAACAAACAAAACCCTTGTTCTTAATAACTATCCTAATATCATTTCAAAAGCCTCAAAGATAAATCAATCTTTTCACTTATAGAGAGATCCCTCTCTAGATTCAGGAGGGCTAGATCCTAGAATCCCAAAGTGGTTCATAATGTTGTCTCTATAGCTTTAGTCTTGCCAATCTGCTAAACTTACAAGGACCTAACATTTCTGGCGACTCCACTGGGGAACGAAGACCAATTATCCTAGATTGGATTCATGATAAACATGGTGGTGGAACCATAAAACATTTTACCTCCTTAAGAGCTAAAAATTTTCCACTTGGAAACTCCACACTCTGAAACTCCCAAAAGACCAAATGACTCCACTGGTAGAAGACTCTGAACTGGTTGACAAGATACAGTGACCTCTTTTCTGATTTAAAAACATGGATTTAAATATAGACCCAGAAGACAAACATATGGTCATGATGGAAAAATTGATGTACATGCTTGGAAAGAGAATAGAAAGGTATGAGGCTAATTTAAATATTGATGATATAGAGCAACCCATGCTTTTTTCAAATCAAGGAAAAACTCAACTGCTACAAGACATGTATGATGAGCAATATGATAGAGAAAACAATGAAGAAAAATTACTAATCATGATGGAAAAAATGATGTTCATGCTTGGAGAGAGAATAGAAAGGTGTGAAGCTAATTTTAATATTGTTGATCTAGAGCAACCTATGCTTTTCCCGATCGAACACAAGCTCAATCACCTCAAGACCTAGATAATGACCAAGATATGTATGATGATCAAGAATTTATATAAAATGATGAGCAAGGTTACAAAGAAAGTAATGAAGAAGGTTGTCAGGAAATGCTTGATTGCCTGCCTATGTCCTGTACTATGCTGATTAGAGAACTTCATGACCAAATTGCAAAAACTTATAGTGAGCAGTGCTTTGAGGAAACAAGTAGCCACTTAGAAAACACAGAATCTGATGTGGAAGGAGAACCAACACATATAGGAACTCCCCCTCTAGATTATAACCCATATTAGATTACACAAGAAGAGTGGCATCCTGATAATGTAAAAGAAACAACTCATGAACCTTATATGCAAACTGAGTGTCATAATAATCATGAGGAATTATTTGAAACAGAAGAAGATCAAGAAATAATAGAAAATCCTCAAGGTTTCCCTGCAAGCACAACTGAAGATCCCCTAAAAGAGGCTCAAGAGGACATCAGGCCTCAAAATCATCCAACACAAGAGAAAGAGGATTGTTGTACATATTTCCTAAACACTAAGAAAATTCCTTCTCCCTTGACGGAGGAGGAGGTTGATCTAATATTGAACAGACAGCCAACCTCCAAACCTTCATTTGAACCAAACACTTTGGCTCATCTACCTACTGCACCTTATTTTCTTGAAGAAGAAAAAAAACTTGTAGATCATCTCCAAGAAAAACCAACTGATAACCCAATATGCTTGACTGGTGAGATTCTTTATACTAATGATTTTCCAAATTTTGATCAGTTTGATGATGACGATGAGATCCAAGTAGAAACTAATCCTACAGGGCAACTAGCAGTTGATTGGTGTCATGAAATTCACTATCATCAGCTTGAAAGCAGAAAACAACCAATCCAATCCATCAAAAACAGCTTTCACATAATTGGGAATCATAAATCTATCAATTGTGATGATGAGGTTGAGAAGAAAGAGGAATTTCTTGAGCAGGATGAAGATAAGGAGCCCTCTCCTGAAAAGGTTGAGGTAATAAAGGATACCCCTGCTAAAGAACATGATGATCTCTTCACAAAGTATAGTCCACTAAATCATAGCATACTAGGACTACAAGAGGACAACAATGCAATATATGATGAGTCCTCTAGTTCATATAATAATGAAGATGAGGAAGTTTTTCTTTCTCAAGAAGAGCTTTAACTTGATCTAGTGGAGAAACAAGAGGTAATACTGGTTGAAACCTATCTTCCTAAAATTCTCAACCAGGTGAAAGATGATGATGCTTCCAAGGAACATGTTGAATATGTAGTCCTCAAAGTTGATGTCTTAGAAGCAGACAATCTACAAACCATGGAGGGCCAAAAAGAAGAAAATTATCATCTTTTCTTTTTTGATCCTTTGGAAAAGTGTGTGGAGACCCCAACTGGCTCAAATTGTCAAGCTTGGATCCTTTGAAAGAGCCAAATACATGAAAAGTTGTCACCTTCTGTGATAGCCTTGGTTTTGAAGATTAATTTTCAAAATGTACTATGGATACCCCTGACAAGCAGCCAGAGTTTATTTTCCTTTTTTTCACTACTCAACTGGCTACATTAGCGCTTTTGTATCATATAAAAATGTAAATATTTCAAGAGTTAGAATAGGTTAGATAGGAATGTCAATAGAAGCTCAGTTTTGAGAATTTAGCTAGTTGTTGATTTTTGTCTTGAAGAAAAAATAAAAATATAAAAACAATACAAAAGAAAAGAGGGCAGAGTGAAAACAAGAAAGGTGCAGCCCCATACCAAAAAGAGAAATAAAGTCTGAAAGTGTGCAAGCTCAAATGCCACTCCTAAAGAAACACACTCCTAGTTAGTCATACAGCCTAATCATGGCTAATTAGTTTTCAATTTACTGCTGATAGGTTAGTGAAATAGATTTTCCAAACAACTTAATCTTGGCTTATCAATAAGGTAGATTAGGATAGAAAAATAAAGGTTCAAACAAGCTCAAATTCTGAACCTATGAATTCGAAAGAAAAATGGCTCTAATGAAATAAAATCTTGAGCCAAAGGTAGAAAACAAACTGGTTCTAATATGCCCAAAACTTCAACCAAGAAAGAATGAAAGACAGCTCAAACAAATTCAAAACAAGGCTGAAGAAAAGTGAAGGATGTTCTTAAACTTTCAGATCTTAAGCCTTCATGATTTTGCTTTAAATTTCTGCAAATTTTAGTCTATGTGTAGCTTGTTTTTATGCCATAGATCATCAACAAGTTAGACTATTAAATCCTGGCTTGTTTGCTTTTAAATTTCTTGTCTTAGAAATTAGAGAATAAAATCTGTCAGACAGTCTAATCCTGACAAATAGTAGTTAGGTAGAGAAGCTTATGAACTCAACTGCTTAATCTGAGTTCATGGAGAAATAAGGGTATAAATAGACTATTTTTTTTCTTTCAAAAGAATAAAATGTTTGTAAAAAGAGTTTTCCAATCCAAATGCACTCTAAAAGAAGAAAAAATGTTAGTTCATTAGGATTGGGTAGGTAGAAAGCTTGTTTTGATAGAATTCCATTATTTTTAATGGCTGCAAACATTGTCAGAGCAAAAGAATACCAGCAAAGGATAGAAAGTTACAGCCCAATGGATGAGGCATTGATCAGCTTCCAGAGAAGACATGCCTGAGGTTCTTGACACCTCCAAGAAGCTGCCATCCCAAGTTGGAGCCGATGTTAGCCACCTATAAAATTTGTCATATCAAATGGTGGCTAAAATATTTTTTGAAGCCTTTAAGAAACAATTCATGACCAAATTGTTAGTTCTTAAAGTCTTATGAAGATGATTAATCCTTTAGTTAATCTTCACTGTTGTTTCCCTCATAATCCTGAAAAATCTGTTGTTGGCCTAAAGAAGACTGCTCAAAACCCCATTTTCCCATCATTTTTATCCCCTCTTTCCTCCATAAGCCTCATTTAACCTTCAAATTCACTTCAAGACCCTTTTAAAACCATTTGGTCTCCTTCCATTTGTTTAAAAAACTCCTTTTCCTCCTATCGGAAACACTATTTTGGCCTAAAAACACTGTTTCTAAGACCTAAAACAGTCTAAAACCTTATATTTTTTCTTCAGCCCCCGAGTGCTTAAAACTTGTAGCCCTCCGCCTTCATAAGACCTTAAGCCCTGCAACCGGGCACTAAAGGCTTATAAACTATTCAAAACCCTAACTTCCTTTTATTTTCTCATTTCCCCAATGAAAATTTTAAGTTGAAAGTGGATCGTTGATCTTTGCAGATCAATGGCCGTCGTCGCGCCCGATCCACCCTCATCTGCCTTTTCCTCTGTTCATTAACCCGCCCTTTCGCTAGATCTTAATCGTCCATTTCATAGATCCTACGGCCAGGATCTTAAACTGACTTCCTCTTTTGATTTTTCATAAGCTCAACAGTATAATTATTTGGTGAAGATCCACTATTGATCTTTGCCAGATCGACGGTCCACGTTGCACCCGATCTCCGCCCGATTCCCTGCCTTACTTTCCCTTCATCGCCTCGAGATTGAATCTAGACCGTCCGTCATAAAGATCCAACGGTTGAAATGAAACCCGATAGACCCAACTTCTGTCAGGACCTACCTCCGCCTTGTAAAACTCCTATCCACTCACGAGCTGACACCTAAACCCCACTATCTCCGCACCCTGCAACTTTATCCGTCGCGTGCGATCCACACCGTCGGATCTGAAGCCACTGATCCGACGGCGGATATGGTGTTTCACGTTTTTTTCTGTGCATGAGGTTTAATGCCTAAAAATTATGCGATGAGGGCGGTATTGTAAATCCACGTGTCAAGCAACATGTGGAATCACGTAAATTTTCGAAAAACCATAAACCACTTCCAATGTCGCGCGAATACCACCAGTTGTTTTCCGCTAGACCACCCTCTTCCACAATGTAATTCTTCGTTAAATCCTAGCCATCCATCAATCTGATCCGAAGGTTCTGACTTAACGCAACCCCTGTGCCTTTTCCATTTCGTCTATTCTCCCGATCGTTTCAATGATAAATCCCCACCGTCGATCTTTTAGATCGAACGGCTCCGATTATATCTTGGTCTCAAGCCCTTGCCCAATTTTTCTCCAAAGGGTTCCATCGAAAGATCCTAACCGTCCGTTGTTTTGATCTAACGGCCCAGATTGCATCTAACCCCCAAGTCTTTGTCCCTTTGTTTTCTCTCCTGGGCATTTTATCGAGTTTTCACCACCGTCGATCTCTGAAGATCGACGGTCTCGATTAAAAAATTTCCCCCATTACATTTCTCTCCACCATCTAAATTCCCAATCAATCTCAGTCGTTGATCAATCTAGATCAATAGCCTAGAATTAATCTCACCACCAGTTACCCAACCGCCTCCCCATCAAACCCATCAAGCGATCTTGGTTGTTGGTTGATTTCATCCAACGGTCATGATTTAATCTCACACCCAGAGCTGTCTAAACCTATTTTCACTGGGGTTTTCTTAATTTTTGTTCATTTTGTGCTGCTTTTTAAGGTTTCTCCATAGTTTTAAAAGAAAATCAAGGGCCGGGGATGACGATCCCTCAGGCCAATATCAATGAAGAAGGCAAATTTTCAAGGTTCCAAATATGGTTTTATCATGCCTCATGAGTACTAATAACATTATAAAACCCTCTGCATGCCTACACAGCAACAAAACATAGTAAACCTTAATCAGTCAAGGAGTATCTGTGTTACAGCATTAGATCAAAGCAGAAATGAAGGATCAAAGTTTTTTAACACAGTTTTGAGGGATTAAGGCATAAGTTTAACTATCAAAGGTCTAATCAACACAGTTAAATACATTATGAAGACCTGAAGACAAAGATTAAGCCTAATCAGGCCTAAAACACAGATCAAAAGCAAATTAACAATCTTTTAGGGAAAAAACAATGATATCTATCAGTGCGAGAAGCCTCCACTGCCACATCAAAGGCTAATAGAATCCTCTCCAGCTACCAAAAGCCACCTGCAGCCACATAGAAATTAAAGAAGGCATAGCTATTTCCAGAACAGAAGATATTTTCCTAAAGACAGTTGAACAGTTAATACAAATCAAAGGAGCTTATTACTAATTGTCGGCAAAGTTATTACAAAGATAAGAAAGTGCCCTGAAGTAAATCTTCTCATCCATTAAGTCTTAAAGAGCAGAAACAGAGTTATTAAACAGATTTATAGGTTGAATTCATCCCTGCCTTATGCCTTGCATGGTTTTCAGGGCTGGGGATTGCATTTATTATAGAATTAATGATATTTTAACCCTAGAAACTCTTCCACCTCCTCATTTTCTTATAAAATCTCCTTGAGGAGCACATTGTAAAGGGTTGGTCTCTGGATATCTGTAGCATGTAAATAGTTTTCTAAAGTTGTTGAAGCTCTTTTTGTAACTGAAGATACATAAGCTGAGAAGAGAAAGTTTTCTGAGTTGTTGATACCTTTTGGACTTGAAGATTGTACTAGTTTGAACATCAATATACAAGTCAAATTCTATGGGATCCTGGTCTACATTAATGGTGATGTTTTTCTTATTGTAAATTGTCTTCCTTCATGTTTTTTCATACTGTCCACTTTCTCTGATAAAGAATATCAAATATAGAGTTAGGATTTACTGTTAAAGGTACCCTGCTCTTACTGATAAGCTTTATCTTTATGTTTTCCTCCTTTGTGTATTTGAGAATGATTTAATACAGTCTAAAACAGTTAAGGAATGTTGGTGAGCCCATGTCTTACTATCCAAACTTTAAAAATTGTTCTTGAATGAGATCTTCATTACATGCTAAGTAAAGACTGAACTAGGGAAGTTTATGGCTAGCCCTATCCTATAGTTTCTTCTCCAACAGTTTGTCTTGAAAGTTTCCCCTAGAGTATGTTGAAAGCAAGTCTAGATTTCAATGATATCTTACTTGATCTTAAGTTACTCTTATGTTTGTCTTTAAATTTTTCATCCTTTCTGGAAGTATTTATGTGGATTATTGGATTTTTTGTCTGATAAGTAAGCTTTAATACAATCTTGTCCAAAGAAGTCTATGGTTAGCCCTGTCCTTTAGCTGGTTTCAAATAGTTTCTTAAAAGGCTTTTCTTGTTTGGAAAGTTAATAAATCCTTGTTGAAATTATTAGCTTTTTCCACCTTCACAACACTTTGATGTTCCACTCCATCATTTAATCTAAGAGATCCTAAGGTGTAGATGACTTGCCCCATGGTAACCTTTGTATACTTGATATTTCAATTAAATCCTCTATGACTCCATAGCCCAATGGATTGAAGCTACTTTTTTCCTATCTTATTAGCTGAATCATTCCTTTATTTTCATACACCTTCACCCTTCATTTAGACTTCCTTCACCTTCATATATCTTTGCCCAACCAAAACAAACAAAACCCTTGTTCTTAATAACTAGCCTAATATCATTTCAAAAGCCTCAAAGATAAATCAATATTTTCACTTATAGAGAGATCCCTCTCTGGATTCAGGAGGGCTAGATCCTATAATCCCAAAGTGGTTCATAATGTTGTCTCTGCAACTTTAGTCTTTCCAATCTGCTAAAATTATAGGGACCTAACATTTCTGGTGACTCCACTGGGGAACGAAGACCAATTAGCCTAGATTGGCTTCATGATAAACATGGTGGTGGAACCATAACACATTTTACCTCCTTAAGAGCTAAAAATTTTCCACCTGGCGACTCCACACTCTGAAACTCCCAAAAGACCAAATGACTCCACTGGTAGAAGACTCTAAACTAGTTGAAAAGATACAGTGACCTCTTTTCTGATTTACAAACATGGATTTAAATATAGACCCAGAAGACAAACATATGGTCATGATGGAAAAATTGATGTACATGCTTGGAAAGAGAATAGAAAGGTATGAGGCTAATTTAAATATTGATGATATAGAGCAACTCATGCTTTTTTCAAATCAAGGACAAACTCAACCGCTACAAGACATGTATGATGAGAAATATTATAGAGAAAACAATGAAGAAAAATTACTAATCATGATGGAAAAGATGATGTTCATGCTTTGAGAGAGAATAGAAAGGTGTGAAGCTAATTTTAATATTGTTTATCTAGAGCAACCTATGCTTTTCCCTGATCAAACACAAGCTCAATAACCTCAAGACCTAGATAATGACCAAGATATGTATGATGATCAAGACTTTATAGAAAATTATGAGCAAGGTTACAAAGAAATTAATGAAGAAGGTTGTCAAGAAATGCTTGATTGCCTGCCTATGTCCTATACTATGCTGATTAGAGAAATTCATGACCAAATTGCAAAAAATTATAGTGAGCAGTGCTTTGAGGAAACAAGTAGCCACTTAGAAAACGCAGAATCTGATGTGGAAGGAGAACCAACACATATAGGAACTCCCACTCAAGATTATAACCCATATCAGATTACACACGAAGAGTGGCATCTTGATAATGTAAAAGAAACAACTCATGAACCTTATATGCAAACTGAGTGTCATAATAATCATGAGGAATTATTTGAAACAGAAGAAGATCAGGAAACAATAGAAAATCCTCAAGGTTTCCTTGCTAGCACAATTGAAGATCCCCTAGAATAGGCACAAGAAGAAATCAAGCCTACAAATCAACCAACACAAGAGAAATAGGACTGTTGTACATCTGTCCTAAACACTAACAAAATTCCTTCTCCCTTGATAGAGGAGGATATTGATCTAATATTGAACAAACAGCCAGCCTCTAAACCTGCATTTGAACCAAACACTTCGGCTCATCTACCTACTGCACCTTATTGTCTTGAAGAAGAAAACAAACTTGTAGATCAGCTCCAAGAAAAACCAGCTGATAACCCAATATGCTTGATTGGTGAGATTGTTTATACTAATGATATTCCAAATTTTGATCAATCTGATGATGACAATGAGATCCAAGTAGAAACTAATCCTGCAGGGCAACCACCAGTTGATTGGTGTCATGAAATTCACTATCATCAGCTTGAAAGCAGAAAACAACCAATCCAATCCATCAGAAACAACTTTCACATAATTGGGAATCAGCAATCTATCAATTGTGATGATGAGGTTGAGAAGCAAGAGGAATTTATTGAGCAGGATGAAGATAAGGAGCCCTCTCCTGAAAATGTTGAGGTAATAAAGGATACCCCTGCTCAAGAACATGATGGTCTCTTCATAGAGTACAATCCACTGAATCAGAGCATACTAGGACTACAAGAGGACAACACTGCAATATATAATGAGTCCACTAGTTCAGATAATAATGAAGATGAGGAAGTTTTTCTTTCTCAAGAATATTTTTATCTTGATCCAGTGGAGAAACAAGAGGTAATCTTGGTTGAAACCTATCTTCCCAAAATTCTCAACCAGGTGAAAGATGATGATGCTTCCAAGGAACATGTTGAAGATGTAGTCCTCAAAGCTGATGTCTTAGAAGCAGACAATCTACAAACCATGGAGGGCCAAAAAGAAGAGAATTCTCATCTTTTCTTTGTTGATCCTTTGGAAGAGTGTGTGGAGTCCCCAACTGGCTCAAATTGTCAAGCATGGATCCTTTGCAAGAGCCAAATACATGAAAATTTGTCACTTTCTGTGATAGCCTTGGTTTTGAAGATTAATTTTCAAAATGTACTATGGATACCCCTGAGAAGCAGCCAGAGTTTCTTTCCTTTTTGTCACTACTCAACTGGCTACATTGGCACTTTTGTATCATATAAAAATGTAAATATTTCAAGAGTTAAAATAGGTTAGATAGGAATGTCAATAAAAGCCAGTTTTGAGAATTTAGCTAGTTGTTGATTTTTGTCTTGAAGATAAAAGAAAAATACAAAAACAATACAAAAGAAAAGAGAGCAGAGTGAAAACAAGAAAGGTACAGCCCCATACCAAAAAGAGAAATAAAGTCTGAAAGTGTGCAAGCTCAAATGCCACTCCTAAAGAAACACACTCCTAGTTAGTCATATATCCTAATCATGACTAATTAGTTTTCAATTTACTGCTGATAGGTTAGTGAAATAGATTTGCCAAACAGCTTAATCTTGGCTTATCAGTAAGGTAGATTAGGATAAAAAAATAAAGGTTCAAACAAGCTCAAATTCTGAACCTATGAATTCAAAAGTAAAATGGCTCTAATCAAATAAAATCTTGAGCTAAAGGTAGAAAAAAAACTGGTTCTAATATGCCCAAAACTTGAACCAGGAAAGAATGAAAGACAACTCAAACAAATTCAAAACTGAGCTGAAGAAAAGTGAAGGATGTTCTTAAACTTTCAGATCTTAAGCCTTCATGATTTTGCTTTAAATTTCTGAAAATTTTAGTCTATGTGCAGCTTGTTTTTATGCCATATATCAGCAACAAGTTAGACTGTTCAATCCTAGCTTGTTTTCTGTTAAATTTCTTGTCTTAGAAATTATAGAATAAAATCTGTCAGACAGTCTAATCCTGACAGATAGTAGTTAGGTAGACAAGCTTACGAAATCAACTGCTTAATCTGAGTTCATGGAGAAATAAGGGTAGAAATAGACTATTTTTTTGCTTTCAAAAGAATAAAATGTTTGTAAAAAGAGTTTGCCAATCCAAATGCACTCTGAAAGAAGAAAAAATGTTAGATCATTAGGATTGGGTAGGTAGAAAGCTTGTTTTGATAGAATTCCATTGTTTTTAATGGCTGCAAACATTGTCAGAGCAAAAGAAGACCAGCAAAGGATAGCAAGTTACAGCCCAATGGATGAGGCATTGATCAGCTTCCAGAGAAGACATGTCTAAGGTTCTTGACACCTCCAACGAGCTCCCATCCCAAGTTGGAGCTGCTGTTATCCACCGATAAAATTTGTCATATCAAATGGTGGCTAAATTCTTTTTTGAAGCCTTTAAGAAACAATTCATGACCAAATTGTTAGTTCTTAAAGTCTTATGAAGATGATTAATCCTTTATTTAATCTTCACTGTTTTTTCCCTCATAATCCTAAAAAATATGTTGTTGGCCTAAAGAAGACTGCTCAAAACCCCATTTTCCCATCATTTTTATCCCTTCTTTCCTCCATAAAAATCCCTCCATAAGCCTCATTTAACCTTCAAATTCACTTCAAGACCTTTTTAAAACCATTTGGTCTCCTTCCATTTGTTTAAAAAACTCCTTTTCCTCCTATCGAAAACACTATTTTGGCCTAAAAACACTGTTTCTAAGGCCTAAAATAGTCTAAAACCTTATAAATTTTCTTCAGTCTCTGAGGGCTTAAAACCTGTAGCCCTCCACCTTCATAAGACCTTAAACCCCGCAACCGGGCACTAAAGGCTTATAAACTATTCAAAACCTGACCTTCCTTTTATTTTCTCATTTCCTCGATGAAAATGTTAATTTGAAAGTGGAGAGTTGATCTTTGCAGATCAACGGCCATCGTCGTGCCCGATCCACCCTCATCTGCCTTTTCCTCTGTTCATTAACCCGCCCTTTCGCTAGATCTCAATCATCCATTTCATAGATCCTATGGCCAATATTTTACCCTGATTTCCTCTTTTGATTTTTCATAAGCTCGACAGTATAACTCTTCGGTGAAGATCCACCATTGATCTTTGCCAGATCAACGGTCCACATTGCGCCTGATCTCTGCTCGATTCCCTGCCTTAATTTCCCTTCATCGCCCCGACATTGAATCTAGA
The DNA here is from genome assembly GCA_034641835.2 of Pinus albicaulis. Taxonomy (NCBI): domain Eukaryota; kingdom Viridiplantae; phylum Streptophyta; class Pinopsida; order Pinales; family Pinaceae; genus Pinus; species Pinus albicaulis. The sequence continues at coordinate 1,692,557,947 of CM076580.1, forward strand.
CCGTCCATCATAAAGATCCAACAGTCGAAATGAATCCCGATAGACCCAACTTTTGTCCCTACCTCCACCTTATAAAACTCCTGTCCACTCATGAGCTGACACTTGGACCCCACTATCTCTGCGCCCTGCAACTTTCTCCGTCGTGTGCAATCTGCACCGTCGGATCTGAAGCCCTTGATCCGATGGCAGACATCGCGTTTCACATTTTTTCTGTGCATGAGGTTTAACGCCTAAAATTACACGACGAGGGCAGTATTGTAAATCCACGTGTCAAGCAACGTGGATACAGAGTGCAACTTTTATTCAGATTCTTTATGCAGCGGAATACATTACAATGGATACAATCTCTACTAAGATAGACTGTTGTGGCATTTATCAGATATATTTTTCACTGAGGCAAAGAAATCTGAAGGCTACCTGGCACACAAAGCAGGCTCAGTCCAGAGACAAAGAAAACATTACAGACTTTGATTTTTTATCTCGTGTTGCAAGCAGATCACGGATATCCGCGCAGATGTAGAGCAGGAGATTCTTAACTCAGGACTCAAACACACTCAGACTCTAAGAACTCGAATACCCTAAACTCCTCAATTTCCAAATGCCCGAATTCCTTCTCCCGAATGAGTCTTACCTTCTTATAGAACTGAAGGGGAACAAACATCCGTGAAGGTGCATTATTACAAAGTCCTAGATTCCAGACAAAGAAAAGTAAATCTAAGGACGAAGATATGAGAGTACACCTTGGATTCGGGTATGAGTGGACAACTCATGTTATCTCGTCCTTATTGCATATGGAAAGCCTTTGGCATATGGGGACCGAATCCAAAGTTATCTCATGACACCAGATATTGCGTACAAGCAAATTTACACAGTGGAGATTCTTTAAACAAGGAGAACCCACGAAAGCCTAGTTGGAAAGCATATTGTACAAGATATCTTACATAGTGGAGATATTTGGGTCAGGGAATACCACGGAAACTTGTCCAACACCAACGTCAGTTGAAAAGACTACAATACATAGTGTTCAATCTGAGGATGTGAATAATGCAGATGCCTGAACCTTTCAATCAAATGATTTGAAAAGTACTGAACACGGACTTCTTTTTCTGATTCCCACTGATGGAAAGGATTATTATCTGGTGGTGTCAGAAAATTTAGATTTCCAAAAGGATTTTGATTCAGATCTATCCTTTCATGAAAATCATCATAGTTGATCTGGCTGTCATCATATCTGGTGCCTACTAATCTTACTTTATAGTGATTTGAAATAAACCAGCGTACATGACCGCATCTTTTGGATCCATGATAGAAATGTAGGTCTTCAATGTCGGCAATGTCTTGGACAGATTTATAAAAGATTCCGTTCTGGTGTGCTCTTGGTTCACTAAAGCCATAGATTTTTAACATGCTCAAGGAATATGGCTTCATGATTAAAGCAGATAATCCGTAGATTTTCCACCAGTCTAAGAACCAGTCAGGAGTGGGGTCTTCTCTTTCCATTTGCTCGACTGACCATCCTTCAAAGATGAAAGAAAACTGCATAGAATAAAAAAGGTCAGAAGCATAGTTCTGCAAGTTCATACGTGCATATAAAGATTCCTTCTGACGGTCTAGATCATAGTTCTCTCTATGGTTTCGATTGTCAAATCTTCGAAGAGTGATATGACAGCTTTGTATTTCTTCGTCATCATCATCAAGATATTCCAGAACATAAGAAATGCTTCCTATGTGTACTAAATAGTCCAATGCTTCTTCTGCTTCTCTGTTCATTTCAGACTGCAATCTTTCATTCCATAAGAATGGGATTCCATATTTGTGCCGGATTTCTTTGATAGGAAACCAAGTTTCATCATGATCTATTAGATGTGTATCATAATCATAGGTGATCCATCCACTTGGTGTTTCGATTTGAATATTTTCTACATTTCTTCTGATAAAATTGCAGGAAAGAGAAAGTATAGAATTGTCTGTCAAAAATTCTCTGCTTAACATATCAGCAAAGCTATTCTTCTTTCCTTCCACAAACTCAATATCAAAATTATATTGGCTCAACTGCATGACCCAGCGAACCATTGCTGCATCCTCAAATTCACATTTTTGAATAGCATATTGTAATGCTTTGCAATCTGTCTTGACTGTGAATTTGGTATATATTATAAAATCCTTGAACTTAGCTATGCCTAAGCATACAGCCCTAAGTTCTTTCTTTAAACTAGCCCAATTTAACTGATTCTTAGCCCATAGACCAGATGCATACTGACAAATTTCAATATCTTTCTTATTGCTAGGATTTACCTGGCAGAGCACTGCACCCCATCCAGTATGACTAGCATCAGTCATTATGACTTTCTCCCAATCTTCTTGAATTGGAGACAGTGGCTGGATTTTCCTGACCTTTTCTTTAATTCTTCTGACAGCTTCAGTGCATTCTTTGCTCCATGGGATTGGAGTTTTCTGCAATCTCTGATTCAATAATTTCCTGTCATGGGCACATTGTTTCAGGAATTTAGAAATATAGTTCAAGCTACCCAAAAATCTCTGAAGCTAGGTTTTATCAAGGATCTCATCAGGAAAATGATCAACAAAATTAAGGCTCCTTTGAATAACTCCATAAGATCCATATTGTATATTGTATCCCAAGAAATCAGCCATGGATCTAAACAATTTCATCTTGGACTCAGACAAAACTATACCCATTTCTTTCACTCTTTTCAGAAAGATCCTGAGATGTTTTATGTGTTCAGGAATGTTGTCTGAGTGTATTAGCAGATCATCTATATATTTCTTAAAAAAATCATCCATCCCTTCAAATGTTTCATCCATTATCCTTTGAAATGCAGAGGGTGCATTTATCAAGCCGAAAGGCATGATATTCCACTCATAATGACCCTGTAGGACGGAAAAAAAAATTTCCCATTTGTCTTCTTCTTTAATGCCTACTTGCCAAAATCCTGACTTAAGATCAAATTTTGAAAAGATCTTAGACTTTGAAATCTGAGCAAGTATCATTGAAGGTTTAGGTAGAGGGTAAGCATCATAGTCAAGTATATTGTTCAGAGGTTTATAGTTCACAACTAACCTCGACTTTCCTCTAGCTACTTCAGCATGTTTATTCACATAAAAAGAAAAGCATGCAATAGGGCTCTTGCTTTTTCTAATCAATCCTTTCTGCAACAATTCCTTGATCTCTTCTCTGCATAACTTCATTTGTTCTTCATTCATGGGGATTGCTGCTGATCTTCTTAATTTTCCACTGAAATCTTTCTTTAGTGGCAACTCAACTTCTTGTTTCTTAATATGCCAGAATGCATTTGGATCATCTGAGCAACATTCTTTGAACTTAGCAGTGATTTCTGCTATCTCTCTAGCATGTTTTCCATTATCTAACAATTCTTCAGTTTTCAAAATCTCCTTTTTTGTTTCCATTTTTGCTAGGAGATTTTTCATTCTCTCAATTCTTTTCAGTCTATTAGGTGAATTTGAATTAATAAAAGGAAAGAAAATTTCTTTACCTTTCAAGCTGACAAAGTAACCATACCTCTATGTAGACTGATCTATTGTAGCACCATGCCTGTCAAAATTCTGAAAGAAGGGAGTACCAAGATACATCGCACAATCCATACCTGGTACTATTGGACAGACAAGATGGACGCCAATCTCTTCTGTGAGAAAAACATCAACTTCTGCTTCAGAGACTGTCATTATGTCTCCACTGGCTGTTGTTACTCTGGGGCAGGAAGTTGGCCTTCGTAGATGTGTGTTGACTATTGTGTTACTGACAATATTTAATCTTGAACCAGTATCCATGAGAACCTTCCAATATTCATACTGGTTTCCAATCTTTACCTTCATTTTAACACAGTACATTACATCTCTATTTACTATATTACAACCCAAACCCATTCTTTCTGAATCATTATCAGAATCGTCTTTTTGAACTGACTTATCTAGTTTATTCATTTTCTCTATTATTGGACTTTGATGAAATGTCCAATTCTCTGCTTTACCAGATATTGGAGGGTTATGGGAAGAAGATGCCTGATTTATGCCTATCAATTTAACACTTAGTTCTCTGTGATTCTCTAGGAATAATCTCTTATTTTCTTTGACAGTTTTTCGGAGGTCTTTGATTGCCTGATGTATACTTGGCAAAGTCTGTGGAATATCTTCACCAAAATCTTGAGTTCAGTTCTAAACTGTCTTGTTAATGCTTCTACCGAAAATAAAGAAGCAAGGGGAACATACCCTTTATTTGGTGGATCCTTTGAACTTGAACTTGCTGGAGATTGTTTCAGATGATTCATCAACAAAGTCTTGTACATATCCCTTATCTGGGGATCAGTAGCTGCTATCATCTGAGTGAAAATATTTCTGCTAGTCTCATCTTCATCTGTTTTCATCATTCTGACCGCATTACACTTGCAAACATCTGGGTCACTGCATTCACATTCTCTATATTCAACACAATGTGGATCTCTGCATATATCTTCATCAGAAGAAGACTCATCAGAAATAACATAGTTCAAATCATATTCTGATTCTGAATCAGAAGATATTAATTCATCACAACTGCTAGGAAGATCAAAGAAATTAACTTTCCCTTTCTTATTTATGTAGGTTAATTTCTTCTTGCCTTTATCTCTTTTCTTTTTAGGACAATTATTTGAGGTATGTCCTTTCTCATTGCAGTTGTAGCATATGATCTCTTTGTCTTTAGAAAACATTTATGTATGTTTGTATGGTTTTCTCTTGAAATGTTTCTTTTGGGAATGCTGGGAATTCTTCTTGGCTTTCTGATGTTTATACTTGTAAGACGACCTACGCCCCTCAGAATTTCCAGCTTTACCAAGATGTCATTGTTTACAAAGCTGTTGATAACCATGTGGCTTTTTAGGATTTGTAGAAGCTCTGGAAATCTTCATTTGTGAGCACAATTCAACGATGACTGCTTTAACAGCTTGGCGTATGACACCAAATTTGTAGTCTCCCATTTTCCCTGGGAGTTTATTTACCAATGCTGAGGAAACCCAATGTGGAAGAGAGGCAACAAATATTTCTTTCCACTTTGGCTCTAAAATCAACTCAGGTGACAGAGTATGAAGTTGATGGAGAAACTCATTGAAATATTCATCAAAATGTTGCATATTATGCAACCTCATAGCCAATAATGTGATGGTAGTAATTTCATTGGTAATTTGGGGAAAAACAATAAAATTCACAGTAATACTATACAAGAGACATCCAATCATATTATTCACAGGAAGACTTGTGACTGGATCTATATATGTACTACCATCAGCATTCAAAATGACAGATTTTTCCCAAGAAGGAAGTAAATTGGAATTTTTAAGAGTTTCTGCTTTCAACCATGCATCCAAAGTACCTTCAAAACCACCGATAATCCTTCTTGTAGCATTTATTGGGCCAATATCATCAAACAGATATGTACAATAACAAACTAAAATTGAATGTAACACAGACATAACTTCAGCTTCTGTGAAATTATCTATGTTCCATGAATAAGTAGAATTTGCAGACCAATCCTTGTGATATTCTGATTTCATTAGATCTCTTCGGTCTGGTGCAGGATTCCAAGAAGTTTGATATCGGGATCTAGAACTGATAGGATTGACTCTTGTATCATCTAGATCTTCAGCAGAATTTATTCCAAAAAATTCTTTGTCTTGAGCAGAAAAAGTATTTACACATTGCTCAAGGTCTTCTAATTCTGTAGCTTGATCTATCTTATGGAGACTAGGGCCTATATCATCTGGCTTATCAGAGGATTCTGGATTTCTGTTTGAATAGAAGTCTGAGAAACTAAGCCTTTCATCTTCAGGATCTTTTATATGAAATTCCTTTTGAGCTTTGCCAAAGAAGCTGGGATTGGCAAAAGGAGAGTATGAGAATGTAGCATCTGGAGCAGGAAAACTGATAGAGCTGGGGGCTTTAATCAGACTTTCAACAGAAGATGAAATAGAATATGGCAATGTAACCTTTGGTTCAGAAAACAAAGTTGAAGTTTTGTAGGCATCTGAACTAGGCTTTTTCTTCATTGATTCAATGCCAGTAGAAACAATCCAAACTTGTTTCTTTATGACATCAAGGCTAGAATTAACCTTGACAAGTTCTTTTCCATGAGCAACTGCAGCTTCATGAATTTTCTTGTTTGTCTGCAACGTTAATTTATCAAGACCTTGTGGTAAATCTTGATCATTCTCTGTCAAAGTTTTTATACTATCATTCAGGCAGACAGTATTATAGTCTTGTTTTTCCAAGACTCTTCCAAGCATATGTTTCATTTCAGCACAGGCAATCTGAATAGAAGAAAATTCACTTCTTAAAAATTTCTCTAAACTGGACAAGGCAAGATTAGTCCAATTTGTGGCTGCAATAGCTTCTCTTGTGGAAAGAGAGGCATCATCTAATTGTGAGGGAAGTAACTTGAACATCTTCCCATCTTGTTGATGGATCACAAAATTTTTCCAAGGTGGGAATTCATTATCTGTTTCAAATACAGAACTGTCTAAAAGTTCCCACTTATGCTTGCTGGGTACACCAGTTCTGATCATATTTACTTTAAATTGCAAGCATAATTCTCTAACCAAGTTTTCTCCTTTGGTTCTTACTGCTATCAAATGTTTTGGCAGATTTGGCTTTGATAGCATATTCTGGATTTTGGGAGAAAAAGTTGGAAATTGAAGAGGAGAAGGAATAACAACAGGACTTCCTTTTATTTTCTTTGACACATAGTCTTCTGATTGCTTAATTCTTTTTTGTTTGGCTTCATTTCTGAACTGCTTAATCAGAGACTCTTCTATTTGATTTGAGGAAGGGTAATACCATTCATAAAATGATATCCATTGATTATTAGCTTTCATCCAGGCCTTCCATTCAGTGTCATTTTGTTGGTTAAATTCTTTCCTATCTGGCTTTTCCAGAAGAAGAACTTCTTGCATGTATAAATGTTCCTTTTCAAATGTCTAGATGTCCCAATTGAACATCTTCTTTTTCCATTGATCTTCTGGATCATATGGACCAATGCCTTTGAATATCTTCAGGAAAGAAATTATTTCAAAATCTGATGGGATCTCAACTGACTTAGGGATTTTGTCAATTGGATTTTTTCTATATTTAGGAATGACAGAATTATCTACAAATCCCAGTCCACGAGATGTGGTAGGAGAAACAGACTGTACAAGAAAATCTTCATGAACATTGAAGAATGTTACTGTCTTATAGCTTTGTTCAGAAGACTCAGAGGATGGAACAAACTTTACCATATTTATTCTTCTCGACTGTTCTGATGAAGGAGATTCTCCATGAGGCTTTGGAGGTTCTGATGAAAATTGACAGAATGTCTTGGAACAGTGAGGATGATCACATACTGAGGCTAAAACTGATGGAGGAGGATTTACATATTGTACAGAGGCCGTAGGAGAAATAAGATTTGCAGGGGGTTCTGCAAACCATGCTTTCAACTTGGCATAGATATCTGGATCAATTAGTATCATTGGTTCTTTTGGCGATGATGTCTGAGGTCGATTAATTACAGATGGAATGACAGAAGTAGATGGTTCACCATGCTCAGCATGTCTGACTCTGGGGAAATGAGTGACAACTTGATTATCAGTCTCTATTATGATAGATTGGGCAACTGCAATAGGTTTTCGGGAATGTTTTTTCCAATTAGTGACCCATTCATCTGGAGGAGACAAATCTCTTTTAGAGACAGCAACAGGAGCAACGGGATTGCAAGAAGAATCATACTATATCATTGTTACAGTATTGGATGAAGTATCAGCAGAATGTAAAAATGCGGGAATAGTAGTATTGAAGAATCGAACACATGTAATATAGTATATGGACAAATTTTTAGCTTTATTTGTGAATTCTTCATACCCTTGGTTCTGTACACCTAAAGTAAGACACTTCATAATATGCGGATCATCTAAAGCTACTGAGAAATCAAGATATACATCATACTGTACAGGGCCATCGGACAGAGTAGTCTCGATACCACCAATGAGAGCTTTTGTGAAGGATGTCCATCGATTATCTAGTAAGGCTGAAAAAACAAAGGTTGGCTGACCTTTTCTGTGTAGTGAATTTAGGACTAATCTCACCATCCCTAGATGGGCATACTTATAACCAGACTTTAGAGCAGCATTAATGTGTTTTTGCTCTAAAAGGGGAATAGTCAGCATAGTATTTAAATTGAGTTCAGTGCGGACTGAACTGAAGATTTTGGTGAAGATCTTCCACAGACTTTGCCAAGTATAAATCAGGCAATCAAAGACCTCCGAAAAAATGTCAAAGAAAATAAGAGATTATGCCTAGAGAATCACAGAGAACTAAGTGTTAAATTGATAGGCATAAATCAGGCATCTTCTTCCCATAACCCTCCAATGTCTGGTAAAGCAGAGAATTGGACATTTCATCAAAGTCCAATAATAGAGCAAATGAATAAACCAGATAAGTCAGTTCAAAAAGACGATTCTGATAATGAGTCAGAAAGAATGGGTTTGGGTTGTAATATAGTAAATAGAGATGTAATGTACTGTGTTAAAATGAAGGTAAAGATTGGAAACCAGTATGAATATTGGAAGGTTCTCATGGATACTGGTTCAAGATTAAATATTGTCAGTAACACAGTAGTCAGCACACATATACGAAGGCCAAATTCCTGCCCCAGAGTAACAACAGCCAGTGGAGACATAATGACAGTCTCTGAAGCAGAATTTGATGTTTTTCTCACAGAAGAAATTGGCGTCCATCTTGTCTGTCCAATAGTACCAAGTATGGATTGTGCGATGTATCTTGGTACTCCCTTCTTTCAGAATTTTGACAGGCATGGTGCTACAATAGATCAGTCTACACAGAGGTATGGTTACTTCGTCAGCTTGAAAGGTAAAGAAATTTTCTTTCCTTTTATTAATTCAAATTCACCTAATAGACTGAAAATAATTGAGAGAATGGAAAATCTCCTAGCAAAAATGGAAACAAAAAAGGAGATTTTGAAAACTGAAGAATTGTTAGATAATGGAAAACATGCCAGAGAGATAGCAGAAATCACTGCTAAGTTCAAAGAATGTTGCTCAGATGATCCAAATGCATTCTGGCATATTAAGAAACAAGAAGTTGAGTTGCCACTAAAGAAAGATTTCAGTGGTAAATTAAGAAGATCAGCAGCAATCCCCATGAATGTAGAACAAATGAAGTTATGCAGAGAAGAGATCAAGGAATTGTTGCAGAAAGGATTGATTAGAAAAAGAAAGAGCCCTATTGCATGCTTTTCTTTTTATGTGAATAAACATGCTGAAGTAGCTATAGGAAAGCCGAAGTTAGTTGTGAACTATAAACCTCTGAACAATATACTTGACTATGATGCTTACGATCTACCTAAACCTTCAATGATACTTGCTCAGATTTCAAAGTCTAAGATCTTTCCAAAATTTGATCTTAGGTCAGGATTTTGGCAAGTAGGCATTAAAGAAGAAGACAAATGGAAAACAGCTTTTTTCATCCCACAGGGTCATTATGAGTGGAATATCATGCCTTTCGGTTTGATAAATGCACCCTCTGCATTTCAAAGGATAATGGATGAAACATTTGAAGGGATGGATGGTTTTTTTAAGAAATATATAGATGATCTGCTAATACACTCAGACAACATTCCCGAACACATAAAACATCTCAGGATCTTTCTGAAAAGAGTGAAAGAAATGGGTATAGTTTTGTCTGAGTCCAAGATGAAATTGTTTAGATCCATGGTTGATTTCTTGGGATACAATATACAATATGGATCTTATGGAGTTATTCAAAGGAGCCTTAATTTTGTTGATCATTTTCCTGATGAGATCCTTGATAAAACCCAGCTTCGTAGATTTTTGGGTAGCTTGAACTATATTTCTAAATTCCTGAAACATTGTGCCCATGACAGGAAATTATTGAATCAGAGATTGCAGAAAACTCCAATCCCATGGAGCAAAGAATGCACTGAAGCTGTCAGAAGAATTAAAGAAAAGGTCAGGAAAATCCAGCCACTATCTCCAATTCAAGAAGATTGGGAGAAAGTCATAATGACTGATGCTAGTCATATTGGATGGGGTGCAGTGCTCTGCCAGGTAAATCCTAGCAATAAGAAAGATATTGAAATTTTTCAGTATGCATCTGTTCTATGGGCTAAGAATCAGTTAAATTGGTTTAGTTTAAAGAAAGAACTTAGGGTTGTATGCTTAGGCATAGCTAAGTTCAAGGATTTTATAATATATACCAAATTCACAGTCAAGACAGATTGCAAAGCATTACAATATGCTATTCAAAACTGTGAATTTGAGGATGCAGCAATGGTTCGCTGGGTCATGCAGTTGAGCCAATATAATTTTGATGTTGAGTTTGTGGAAGGAAATAAGAATAGCTTTGCTGATATGTTAAGCAGAGAATTTTTGACAGACAATTCTATACTTTCTCTTTCCTGCAATTTTATCAGAAGAAATGTAGAAAATATTCAAATCGAAACACCAAGTGGATGGATCACCTATGATTATGATACACATCTAATAGATCATGATAATTTTCATGAAAGGATAGATTCGAATCAAAATCCTTTTGGAAATCTGAATTTTCTGACACCACCGGATAATAATCCTTTCCATCAGTGGGAATAAGAAAAATAAGTCCATGTTCAGTAGTTTTCAAATCATTTGATTGAAAGGTTTAGGCATCTGCATTATTCACATCCTTAGATTGAACACTATGTATTGTAGTCTTTTCAACCGACGTTGGTGTTGGACAGGTTTCCGTGGGATTCCCTGACCCAAATATCTCCACTATGTAAGATATCTTGTACAATTATGCTTTCCAACTAGGCTTTCGTGGGTTCTCCTTGTTTAAAGAATCTCCACTGTGTAAATTTTCTTGTACGCAATATCTGGTGTCATGAGATAACTTTGGATTCGGTCCCCATATGCCAAAGGTTTTTCGTATGGAATAAGGACGAGATAATATGAGTTGTCCACTCATACCTGAATCCAAAGTGTACTCTCATATCTTCGTCCTTAGATTTACTTTTCTTTGTCTGGAATCTAGGACTTTGTAATAATGCACCTTCACGGATGTTTGTTCCCCTTCAGTTCTATAAGAAGGTAAGACTCATTCGGGAGAAGGCATTCGGGCATTCGGAAATTGAGGAGTTTAGGGTATTCTAGTTCTTAGAGTCTAAGTGTGTTTGAGTCCTGAGTTAAGAATCTCTTGCTCTGCATCTACGTGGATATCCATGATCTGCTTGCAACACGAGATAAAACTCAAAGTCTGTAATGTTTTCTTTGTCTCTGGACTGAGCCTGCTTTGTGTGCCAGGTAGACTTCGGATTTCTTTTCCTCAGTGAAAAATATATCTGATAAATGCCACAGCAGTCTATCTCAGTAGAGATTGTATCCATTGTAATGTATTCCGCTGCATAAAGAATCTGAATAAAATGCAATCGTGTAAATTTTCAAAAAACCATAAACCACTTCCAACGCCGCGCGAATACCACCAGTTGTTTTCTACTATACCACCCTCTTCCACAATGTAATTCTTCGTTAAATCCTATCCATCCATCAATCTGATCTGATGGCCTTGACTAACGCGACCCCTGTGCCTTTTCCATTTCGTCTATTCTCCTGATCGTTTCAACAAGAAATCCCCACCATCGATCTTTTAGATCAAACGGCTCCGATTATATCATGGTCTCAAGCCATTGCCCGTTTGTTCTCCAAAGGGTTCCATCGAAAGATCCTAACCGTCCGTTGTTTCGATCTAATGGCCCAGATTGCATCTAACCCCAAAGTTTTTGTCCCTTTGTTTTCTCTCCCGGGCATTTTATCGAGTTTTCACCACCGTCGATCTCTGAAGATCGACGGTCCCAATTAAAACATTTCCCCCATTAAATTTCTCTCCACCATCTAAATTCCCGATCGATCTCAGCCATTGATCAATCTAGATCAACGGCCCGGACTTAATCTCACCACCGTTTACCCAACCGCCTCCCCATCAAACCCATCGAGCGATCTTGGCTGTTGGTTGATTTCATCCAATGGTCACGATTTAATCTCACGCCCAGAGCTGTCTAAACCTATTTTCACTAGGGTTTTCTTAATTTTTGTTCATTTTGTGCAAGTTTTTAAGGTTTCTCCACACTTTTTAAAGAAAATCAAGGGTCGGGTATGACGATCCCTCAAGCCAATATCAATGAAGAAGGCAAATTTGCAAGGTTCCAAATATGATTTTATCATGCCTCATGAGCACTGATAACATTATAAAACCCTTTGCATGCCTGCACAGTGACAAAACACAGTAAACCTTAATCAGTTAAAGAGTATCAGTGTTATAGCATTAGATCAAAGCATAAATGAAGGATCAAAGGTTTTTAACGTAGTTTTGAGGGCTTAAGGCATAAGTTCGACTATCAAAGGCCTAATCCACACAGTTAAAGACATTATGAAGACCTGAAGACAAATATTAAGCCTAATCAGGCCTAAAACACAGATCAAAAGCAAATTAACAGTGTTTTAAGGAAAAAAAGAATAATATCTATCAGTCCAAGAAGCCTCCACTACCACATCAGAAGCTAATTGAATCCTCTCCAGCTACCAAAAGCCACCTGCAACCACACAGAAATTAAAGAAGGCATAGTTATTGCCAAAACAAAAGATATTTGCATAAAGGCAGCTGAACAGTTAATACAAATCAAAGGAACTTATTAATAACTGTCAGCAAAGTTATTACAAAGATAAGAAAGTGCCTTGAAGTCAATCTTCTCATCCATTAAGTCTTAAAGAGTAGAAACAGAGTTATTAAACATATTTATAGGTCGAATGCATCCCTGCCTTATGCCTTGCATGGTTTTCAAGGCTGGGGATTGCAGTTATTATAGAATTATTGATACTTTAACCCTAGAAACTCTTCCACCTCCTCATTTTCTTATAAAATATCCTTGAGGAGCACATTTTAAAGGGTTGGTCTCTGGATATCTGTAGCATGTAAATATTTTTCTAAATTTGTTGAAGCTCTGTTTGTAACTGAAGATACATGAGCTAAGAAGAGAAATTTTTCTAAGTTGATGAGACCTTTTGGACTTGAAGATTGTATTGGTTTGAACATCAATATATGAGTCAAATTCTATGGGATCCTGGTCTACATTAATGGTGATGTTTTTCTTATTGTAAATTGTCTTCCTTCATGTTTTTTCATACTGTCCACTTTCTCTGATAAAGAACAGCAAATATAGAGTTAGGATTTACTGTTAAAGGTACCCTGCTCTTACTGTTAAGCTTTATCTTTATGTTTTCCTCCTTTGTGTATTTGAGAATGATTTAATACAGTCTAAAACAGTTAAGGAATATTGGTGAGCCCATGTCTTACTGTCCAAACTTTAAACATTGTTCTTGAATGAGATCTTCATTACATGCTAAGTAAAGACTGAACTAGGGAAGTTTATGGTTAGCCGTGTCCTCTAGTTTCTTCTCCAACAGTTTGTCTTGAAATTTTCCCTTAGAGTATGTTGAAAGCAGGTCTAGATTTCAATGAAATCTTACTTGATCTTAAGTTACTCTTATGTTTTTCTTTAATGTTTTCATCCTTTCTGAAAGTAGTTATGTGGATTACTGGATTTTTTGTCTGATAAGTAAGCTTTAATACAAGCTTGTCCAAAGAAGTCTATGGTTAGCCCTGTCCTTTGGCTGGTTTCAAACAGTTGCTCAAAAGGATTTTCTTGTTTGGAAAGTTAATAAATCCTTGTTGAAATTATTATCTTTTTCCACCTTCATAGCACTTTGATGTTCCACTCCATCATTTAATCTAAGAGATCCTGAGGTGTAGATGACTTGCCCCATGGTAACCTTTGTAGACTTGATTTTTCAATTAAATCCTCTATGACTCCATAGCCCAATGGATTGAAGCTACTTTGTTCCTATCTTATTAGCTTAATCATTCCTTAATTTTCATACACCTTCACCCTTCATTTAGACTTCCTTCATTTTCATATATCTTTGCCCAACCAAAAAAACAAAACCCTTGTTCTTAATAACTAGCCTAATATCATTTCAAAAGCCTTAAAGATAAATTAATCTTTGCACTTATAGAGAGATCCCTCTCTGGATTCAGGAGGGCTAGATCCTAGAATCCCAAAGTGGTTCATAATTTTGTCTCTACAGCTTTAGTCTTTCCAATCTACTATAATTATAGGGACCTAACATTGTTGAAGCTCAGCCACAGTCTCAGCCATATCAAGGTCCTGAAGGACTGCTCTCCCGATAGCCCTCTCTGCTAGCACATCTTCTTCGTGCTCTGGTTCCTCTAATGGTTGAACATGTCTGATATCTTCATTACATCAAACATTTAGTTTATTCTTGGAAATAAATCAAAACACAAAAACATTGTATAAACCTTAGAAAAATAAGAAAACATGGTCAAAACATTCTTACCCATTGCACCCCACTGAGCGCCTTCTGGTAATACTAAATCTAGATCTCCTCGGAAGTCAATGCCTGCGTATGCATACTCATTGATGGCGACAATCTGCCGTCGAAACCAGGCAAAGAATGCAGTAGAGAAAACAAAATTCAATTGGCCTACATGCCTGCCCATGATTTCTACCCATCTCTACATTCGAGGATCTCTAGGACTATATATATCCAATGTTACATGTTTTGGTTTCATCAGTGGAATCTATTCCAAAGCGAATGAGTTAAGGATTGAACCATAACTTAAATTCTTCTTCCTTCCTCCCTTTGCTTTGTTCAGTTGTTCCTTTATCTAAGATAGAACAGCTTTAGACCAGTTGAATATTGTTGGCTCTAAACACTCTAGCGCATACTGCATATATGATTTGTTCTCTATATGTAGTGTAACGGTGCCAGCAAGTTTAGCGATCGTGAAAAGAATGGAAATGAAATGAATACCAAAGGGAAGAGGAGGTTCATGGTACTAACCTGGATCAAATGATGATGAAATCCTTCCACAAAAACGACCGCAATCGACGAATGAAGTTCGTGGGCAAAGTCAGGTTCAAAGCTCCAAAATGAAAATGGACATACAACTGATGAACAAATTAGTCATGCAGATTTATTCAAAGAATGACTTGACCACAAAGCATACTTTTCCTTCTTATTTTTCGAGCTTTTTTAAAAACGAAAAAGGATTTGAAGCTCACTTTTACCTCTTTTTCGAGATTCGATAACAGCAAAAAAGGAACCCCTGGAGTTTTCTTTCATCTCTTTTCAGACTTCGATAATGTGAAAATATTGTCGAGTACTTGTCTTTTCGAGCTCGTTAAAGTAAATGAATTGATATCTACTAAGTATAATTTTAACCCTTTTCCAGACTGAGATAGATTATTTACGAAAAAGGAATACCTTGGTTAAACATGACCAAAGAGGTTCTTTCAGATATTATTTTACACTTTTTCGGATCTGAGAGGAAAATTTACGAAAAATTACTTATGGAGTTTTCTTTCGTCCTCTTTTTCAAACTCTCTAAATATTAAAAAGGATCGTGCTATCACTGTCGTTAAGCTCGTTAAAACATAAAATAGCGACGGGCTTGTCAATCATGGCAAGAATTGAGTTTCATTTTTTGCTAGACTCGTTAAATTATTAAATAGCAATACTTTATTTGCCCGAAGGGTTGAATTATAGATCAAGAAAATGTTATCATCCTCAATCTTGTTAAAAAATAAAGAGGTACTTGTTGACAAATGATCGGGGAAAATTTGGGAAAAGTGAGCAAAGTTTCTTTTTGGTAGCAATTCGCTCTTGAACATGACACTTTTTTCACTCCATGTCCATGACTGTTTAGGTTGGGTAATCATCTTGACGGTTCATTCACACCTATGGTTCATCATACCTCCACTTCGGTTTTGGGTCAATGCTGCCAACTCATCACAGTGTCACCGATATGTTCGAAAGAAGTCATCCAGTGATTTAAAACTCATCCTTCTGCAATACTCGTAAACCTTCATTTTCATGACCGTCATCCCTGAAAAATTGCTATATCAAGTCATACCCTTGTCTCTGAAATTAGTAACTCTTGTTTTGCAATAAGGTGACTTCCTGTCGACAAAAAATCAATATCCAGGAAGTTCACTTAGAAACATCAGATTCTAGTACCATGAGGCTTGTTACAGCATCGACAAGATCCTCCCTTTCGGAACTTTGACCGAAATATTTTGTTTCGCATTCGACATCAAATCATCTATTCACGCCTTACAAAATTTACTACAGTACCTTGAGGGCCATTTTCATTAATGGTGGTTCTCTCACATTCTTTAACAGCTCACATCATTGGCTGGTAATCAAACGATGTTTTTCCATGTTCGACGACATATCATATATTTGCATGGCTAGACTTGTACATGAATGATCGAGTGAATGAGATAAGAAGACCCCAGATCTAGTTTCATCCATCTGGGCTGTGATTTTAGGATTGTTGTAAAAATCATGTGTATGGTGACCTTACATATAGATTGTCATCTGTTACACTAAAAATTGTCATCCTGACATTCTGTTATGTGTATGAGTGCAGTATAACTCATACTTCTCCCTTTGCAAGTCTAAACATATTAGTTCCTCATGTCAAGCCTTGAAAATCAGAAAAAGTTCCTAAAAGTCTCCTAAACTTTGGTATCGCACTTTCTGGCTATCTTGCCTGTGGTCCCGCACCCAATGTTCAGTTATCCTGCGTACCTGAATGAACTTTATCTTTTTTATAGGTGCGGACCCCTGTAAGATTAAAAAGGCTCAAGTAAATTCCAAAAAGCTCAATTAAAGTAAAATCTGGAAGCTTCTAGAATGTATTTTGCGGTGGTAGAATCGCTCTTGTGAGGTGCATGAATCCCTTACCTTATGGAGAAAAACCCCTTGATGTGAGGAGCTTATCCCTTTGAAGGAGGATTCTATCCCTTCATACTTGGAACAGAAAATCTCTTCTTTTCTACTATAAAAGGAGGCATTGGGTAGCCTCAAAGGGAGTTGAAGCTTTAGAATATTTGAAGTTAAGTGCTGTTGAGATTCAGACTCAGTTGATTAAGACTTTTGTGAGGAGAGATTACATACCTCTATTAGTCTTGGTTGGAGGAGTGCAGAGCTTATCAAATTAAAGGAGATTCCTGCTTCGGACCCCGGAAAGTCCTGTGCAACATCAAGGCTCAGGTTGTAAGGATTTTCTTCTTTTGAAATTAATACAAATATACTCATTTTTCTCAATAAGCTTTCAATCAATGGTTTATTTCATAGATTTCTTGATCACTATGATAAGCATGGTTTATGATGATTTCTATACAGGTGCTATGTAATATTTTGCTTGTTTGTGACTACAGGATTATGAGGAAAACTCCTTCAAGCGCACGAGGGAAATCAACGACTTCAAACAAGCACTGGACAAACAGTAAGTCCTTAACACCTCTATAGAGCTTTTCGTAGATCGTATATGCTTAGAGAAAGATTAGTCTATTTGGCTGTTTGCTGCTAGATACTTTTATTACTAGGGAGATCGGTCTTGTCCGCAAGACGGATTAATCCTCCAACAAATTGGCGACTCAACTGGGGAAAGAACTTGTTGTTTTTGGTTCTCCTTTATTTTGATTTGAGGAAACGTTTTTCCTAGTTTTTATTGATAGACATCTGCCTGGGTAGTTTAGGTTTTCTCTGTTTTTGAAAATTTTGAGATCTTTTATGTTTTTCTTTAATTTTTTCTCAGACCTCACTTTGTCTTCTTTTCATAGTGCGGGAAGTTTCACATTTTTGCTTTAGTAAACAGTGTGGTACCACACCTGTTCCTTCTACAAGACTGCGGACCCTGTTAAAATTTTGAAAAACCTTCAGATTTCTTTCTTTAGTTTATCTTTATTTTAGTTTAGAGTTTTTGATTTCTGCCCAGATTGATGATTGTTTCTGTCCAAAGCTTTCTGTGAATGAATCTTAGTAGTATCGGTGTTTTGATGATTTTCTAGAAGTTTTGCGTTTTGGATTGTTTTTCTCTTGGTCTTTGTAGCGATTCGAAGCATTGACTGTTTAAAATACCTGAGATTACATTGGTCTTTTGTCTTTTGCTGAATCTGGCCTGATTGTGAAATCATCCTTTATTGAGAAATAGAATTACCTGTTTCTTTGCAAATCTTCGAAAAGAAACTTTGTTATTGGTTTTTGAATTTCATTTTTTATAAAAACATAATTGAGTGTTTTCGATCTGTTTGTTATTCTGAACAAATAGATCCTTAGTTTGTTGAATAACTAAGTAAAACATTCTTCAAAAAAATTGTAAAGCTTTTATTCAAATAGGTTATTAAAATTGGTAGGTCTCAGAATTAGTTTGATAGTTTTGAGTGTTTTTCATAGAATTGTGTAGATCTCTTTTGAAGAAAACTTGTTATGTAGCTTCAAGTTTGAAAGTAAAAGGATTTTCTTATGAGCTTTGATAGTTTGTTTCATTTTTGAGTTATTGCTGAAAAGACAAAAATATTTTCTTTCAATTGCTCTTAATTTTTAAAGAAGGAATTGTTCAATAAGAGGATTGCATTCTCCAACTTTTCCTTAATTAGAATTTCATTGAAAGGAAACGATCTGATTATCATTTTTAGGTGCATTTTAGTGTTTTTGGAAGTCGATTTTTCACACCATCAAAGTTTCACTTCCGCACCCATTGACTTAAGAAACAGCTCTTAAAAGTAACACTTAATTAAAATCCATCTAGCAATCTTTTTATTTTCTAGGGCTCTTATCACCAACATAGCTTAGGCTAGTATCTTGGAGTAGGGAGTAATTAACTCTCCAAGGTAGTAAAACAAACAAGTAGACAAATCTTGCGGTAGGAAATAAACCCAATCGTAATTTTTACAATCTGGGAAGCTTCTCTTAAAGAAGTCAATCACGAGATCATGTCCAAACCTTTGAGATAATCAATTCTGTCTCATTGGGGAAGATAGAAGATTTTGCGCGTATTACAAACGGTAAACCTCGGATTAACCATGTCGAGGAACCTTCAAGGCGATTGAGCTTGCTACTCTGCCCTTGCGCGTGAGATCGGATCGTAGACTGTTCCCCCAATTATATTTGTTACTATTGGTAACCTTAGTGTCCATTATCTTAAGATTATTTCCTAAGGTGACGGTGAAGGAAAGATCTCACTGTACCTGGAGCAGACGTCGACTAGACTCACTTGGACTCTCTGGGGGGTTCTCTTCACACGAGATGGTTTTATGAGGAAACTTGTGCCAGTCTGTTTCATTAAGCATGTTGTCGGGGTAACTATTCCAACCGCCCTTTCTGTATTAAATTTATACTAAGCTGGATTTCATCACCAACTAGTGTTTTTAGTACGAGGAGTTACTGTTTGTGTGTGGTTTGAACTCCTAGATTTTTAAGCGTGTGATTCAGTTGCTTGTTCCTTTAAAGACTTTAGGTGTTTTCTTTGAAATTTTCTTTGTTTGCGTGTGATTAGTTAAATAATTAATCGTGGCGGAATTTCCGAGACAATCTCAGAGACTACAAGGGAAACCCCCTGAATATTCACCAAGTCAGCTTGAAGGGCTTCGAGCTCTGGTATCGTCTAGTAGCGCTAGGATTAAATCAACAGAAGTTGGAACTTCATCCATAGTGGTTCATCATGATTATCAAACACCCATAACAAAACACATTCAAGAGCTGATTTCAATTTATGAAGTTGCTGGTGGTATTTCGCCTACTAGTGAATGGGCTGACGAACCTGAAATCTCTGAACCTGAAACTAAACCTTTTTTTTTGGAAACATCTTCGGGATTTATTTCACCAACTTCCAGCGATCTTGGTTCACCTAGGGTAAGAAATATTGTCACTGACGATCTTCCATCTGGACTAATTTCTATTGAAGAACTCACTAATCCAGACGAAGAGTTATCTCTTCCCAATTCCCCTCAATCGTTACATCTTAGGGAACGTGAATCAATTTTCTACAGTCCTATTCGAACTACTGCTTGGTACTTATCTTTAACTAATTTTTTAGAGAATCCGGGTCTTGCTTTTTCTCCACCTTGAGTTCCATTTCATCCAACACCCAGAGGTTATTATCCGTCATCCATTATGGCAAGAGAATCATCCATGTTTTCCCAGACACCAGAATCATTTTTACATGGTGGTCCTTCTGTTCCTTCGGGATATCAGGCTTTGTCTGGTACTTTCTCAAGGGCAGCTCCTCAACCGATTGAAAGTGTGTTATCATCTGGTTTAAGTGGAATTAAAACTGAAACGTTGAATGAAGGGCAGATTTTTATGATGTCTGGTAATATTCCGAATCCACAACCTCAAGGCAGTCAGGTACCGCCTGGCGGGCAATCTCAGGGAAGTCAGTTACCACCTGGGGGAAAACCTCAAGGTAGTCAGTTACCGCCTGGGGGGAAACCTTCAGGAAGTCAGTTACCACATGGGGGTCAACCTCAAGGTAGCTTTTTCCTAGGAAAAATTGTGGAATCATATTATTTTTGGGGCCAACCCCAAGGGCAGTACATACCTTAGGGTTATCAACCTTCAAGACAGTACATACCCCAGGGTCAACCCCAAGCTCAATATGCTCCTCGGGGTCCTTATCAACCCCAGCTTCAGTACACGCCTCAAGGTTATCAACCTCAAGGTCAGTACCCAATTCAAGGTTACCAACAGCCTTCTGGTCAGTCATATGTTCAAGGAGCCAGAAATTTACCATTCACGTATCAACCCTACGCTCAACCAGGTTATGGTCCTTATGTTCAACCTTCTACGGGACAATATCCCGGAATGAATATGGTGTGGGAATCGTGCCAATATCAACAGCCTATGCAGCCTAATGTGCAGTTACCTTTTCAACCTGGACAGCCTTTGGTTTCTGGTCCAACCCAGCTACCTGTCCAGCCTACTATTCAAACTCCTGCACCTAGTTCTGTTCAGCATGCTGGGCCTAGTTCGCCTCAGACTCTACCTCAAACTGCTGCAACTGCTGCTACGTCTGTCCAACCTGTAACACCTATTTCTGGAGTATCTGTAACACCGAGTTCGTCTATCTCTGCATCCGTGCAAATTCCTCAAGTCTCTGTACCCCAGTCAGGGCCTTTCGTTCAGACTTCAGTTCAGATGCCTGGAGGACAAGCCGGTACAAGTACATTTGTCACAAGTCAACTGCAATTCACGTATCAACCATACCAGGGATATCCGCAATTCGGTCCCGGTTCATAAAATCCAAATTATTAGTATCAACCGTACCCTGGCTACACTTATCAGCAGCCTCAACAACCCCAGTTTGGTCCAGTTAATCCTGGTTTTCCAGGAGGTTACACGATTCCTAACGCAAATCCAATTCCCATTTATCCTGGGTATCCACCTCCTGGAACTGCTTTGGCTACTCAAGGTTTTCGTGACCCTAACCGTCAATTACCATTTATTGCAACTTTGGATTTACCTGATTTGACGTGCCTTACGAATGATCTGATTTTCTATTATCCGTATTGGCCGCCAATTCCACATAAGTTGCCCATTGATATACCGAAGTTTGAAGGTAAGTTAGGAGAGGATCCATCAAATCATGTCATGACTTATCACCTCTGGTGTGCGTCTAATTCAATTATTGATGATTCGATTCGCTTACGTCTTTTCCAAAGAACTCTTATTGGTCTTGCAACCAAATGGTACATTGAGTTACCACGAGGCTCGTTTCATAATTTCAGTCAGTTAGCAACTGCCTTCTTAACTCATTTTCAGTTGCCTGTCAGATACGACAATGGCACGGAATTATTAACTTCCCTCAAGCAATCTACATCTACATATATTTCTGATCATATTCATGAATGGCGACGTAGAAGGCGTTTGGTGAAAGTTTATATTCCAGATCAAATTTTGGCAGAATGGTTTGTTAAATCATTGTTACCTAAGATCACTGAAGATGTAGCTAAGGCCGGTGTTGTTACTGAAGAGCAAGTGATTGCTCAAGCTCAGTACCTTGATCTCGTTTACACGCAATCAGGTACTTTACACGAAAAAATCCCCGACCTTCCAAAACAAGGTCAGATAGTTGATGCTCCTTTAGGGTCTCATGCTGCTGATGGCATGATTGGTACAGTCAATACGAAAAGTAAGAAGAAATCTTCAAAGAATTCTTCTCCTATTATAACTTTACCAGATTCCCTGAAAGGAGAATCTTCCCCTGAAATTTCTGCCGACATTCACGTCGTAGAGACATCTGCGGCTAAATCTAAATCCGGTGGTAAAAAGAAAGGGAAGGGTAAAAACAAGAAAAATTCGAAAGAGAAAACTGATAAAAATGAATCCAATGATGAAAAGCGCAAGCCTCATTACCCTTGTTACATTTGTGACGAGGATCACTTCACTAAGGAATGCCCACATCATGCAGAGGTTGCAAAATTCGTCAAAGGTTCATAAAAACCTGTTGTCTTGAAGGATCCTTTTCCAACTCAAGATAGCAAGATGGTTGGTTCCACTTCGACTGCTTCAGAAGAACCTATTTTGATGATGTCTCATGTAAGGATTGTGATGCGATCACAAGATTATGGTACTAAGAATCCTGTTGATGGAAATGAAGCTGAATCTTCTAATGAAAATACATCAACTACACCTCCTCCTGTTTCTGGTCCGCTACAAATCGAGAAACAAAATCCAGACTTAATAATCAAACCGCCTGCTAAAGGTGTTCTTTGTAAATCAACTTTCAATCCACATGCGAGAGCTGCTCAAAATTACAACATTGTTGAGGACTTAGCTATTTCCCCTTCAGCAATGTCGGCTTTGGAAGTGTTGCAATCATGCCCAGCACAGCATAAATTGCTTTTGTCTGCTATAGGAGTTGTAGATGTTCAAGATTCTAATCTTATAATCTTCGATTTAGAAAATAGTACACCTCGTCTACCTCATCAAATGGCTTTCCAAATACCAGTGTTAGTAAAAAACAGACCGATCTATCAAACTGTAATTGATGAGGGAGCTTCAACGTGTATTATGTCGATTCAGTGTTGGAAATCACTTGGTTCTCCTACACTTAACCAATCTCCGATGATTCTTAAGGATTTTGATGGTCGAGGTTTTCACCATTTTGGTATTTTGTAGGATTTACCCATAGGGGTCGAAGGTAAAACCGTAAATCTAGATGTGGAAGTGGTTGATGCCCCTCTAGATTACAACCTTCTTCTAGGTCGCAGTTGGTCTTATGCGATGATTGTTGTTGTTTCTTCGGTCTTTCGACTCATAAAATTTCCATATCAAGGAAATATCATCACAATAGATCAGTTAACTTATTTCTCTTCCGACCCAGCCTCTACAGAAACAATCCAGCATGTTGGTAAAGCGACTATCCCTTATAATGATGTTGGAGTAGGATTAGTTAAAGATTATGGTTTACTAGGAAATTTTGCCTTTCCTCCTCCTAATGTATCGCCTGTCGTTGCAACTATTCACATGATTTCGTCAAATACTATTATGTTTGATGATCCTTGGATCATACCTTCTGATTCCGAGTTAGATTCAATTGAGGGCATGATGCCTTTGAGTCCATTTGAACTTGCATACCAGGCCGTACAGTCACTTTCCGACACCTCTTCAACCGAAATTGATCCAATGAATGGGATCCCTGAGGAATCACTTTCTATATCCAGTTCAGCCACAATGAAATTTCCGGATGTTGTTCATACTGATGAGCAACTTCGTGAATTTTTGTCTGTTGATGATTTACCATGGGAAGATCTGCATCACCGATCTTCGTTTTTACCTAAACCAGATCATTTTGAAGATGATTTCGCTTCAATTTTTACTGCTGAATATGTCAAAGAACCCCAGAATCCATTGCAAAATCCTGATTCTAAATTAAATTTGGAAAATATTTCTCGAACGGTTCCAATCGACATTTCAGTAAAACCAGGAATAATTGAAAACATTCATATAGGTGCTTGTTGTACTAAAGATGAAATCAAAGCTTATAAAGCCCTATTTCAAGAATTTCGTGATGTGTTTGCCTGATGTGTTTGCCTGGTCTTATGAAGAAATGCCAGGAATTGATCCGTCAATCGTCGTACATGAAATCAAGACTTACCCGGATGCCAAACCTGTTCGTCAACGTTTACGTCAAATACATCCTAGAAAAGCTGCTACTATCAAAGCAGAAGTTGAAAAACTGCTGCGTGCAGGTTTCATTTATCCAATTCCCTTAACAGATTGGGTATCAAATATTGTTCCTGTGACTAAAAAACAAGGAACGATACGGGTATGTATCGATTATAGGGATATTAATCGAGCCTGTCCCAAAGACAATTATCCAACTCCCTATATCGATCAGATAATCGATGATTGTGCCATTAGCGAAATGTTTTCCTTTATGGATGGCTTTTCAGGGTATAATCAAATAAACATACTCCCTACTAATTAGCCAAAAACAGCTTTTATTTGTCCATGGGGGACATTTGCTTATCGCAAACTGCCCTTTGGATTGAAAAACGTTGGAGCAACTTTTCAAAGGGCAATGTCTTATGTGTTTCATGACATTAAGCACATTATGCAGCCATATCTCGATGATTTACCTGCTCATTCATCACACAGGGCCGACCATCTCACACACTTACGAGCTATCTTTATGAGGTGTCGACATTATAAGATTAAGTTGAATCCACACAAATGTGTTTTTTGTGTCGAGTCGAGTCGTTTACTAGGCTTTGTTGTCTCGAAATCAGGCATTCGTGTCGATCCGTCGAAGGTCAAAGCTATCGTTAAATTACCTCCTCCTTCGACTTTACGCCAACTCCAAAGTTTGCAGGGGAAAGAAAACTTTTTACGTCGGTTCATTCCTAACTATGCCGAGCTTACAAAGGGTTTCACCCGGTTGTTGAAACAGAATATTCAATTCTTTTGGGACGAGGTCGTTGATCGATCTTTCAATGCACTTAAACACGCGTTGACCCATGCACCGTTATTGCATCCTCCCAACTACAACCAGGATTACATTTTGTATCTCGCTGCTTCTCATTACACCATTGGGATGGTGTTAGTTCAGGAAGATGAACCTCATACTGAACATGTGATTGACTATCTTAGTCGGAATTTGCATCCGACCGAGATCAAGTATACACATGTGGAGAAATTGGCATTGGCAGCTGTCCAAGCTGTCCAAAGATTTAGGCACTACATCTTGTTACATAAAACCACAGTCATTTCTGATTGCAACCCTATGATGTATATTTTAACCAAAAAATTGCTAGGGGGAAAGTATTCCAAATGGATAGTTATCCTGCAGGAATTTGACTTGGAGTTTGAAAAATCCAAGGCAAAGAAATCTTTGGTATTTGCGGAACTGATGTGTGATTTTCCCTCTACTAATACTGAAACTGTGGCAGAAGAGCCCATTGCGGACGAATCTCTGTTTCTTATCAGTACTCTTGATCCATGGTATGGAGATATTATTTTTTATCTCCAAACCCAATCTTTTCAGCCTGAGATTTCACAATCTCAGCGCCGGAAAATACGCTTCCAATCCCAACAGTATAATATCATTGGTGATACACTCTATCGTCGTGGAGCGGATTTTGTTTTCAGGCGCTGTCTTGTTCATGAAGAAGCTGAAAAGGTATTAAATGACTGCCATTCTGGAGCATGTGGCGGTCATATGTCTGGGTATGCCACAACCCAAAAGATATTGCACGTTGGCTATTTCTGGCCATCATTATTCAAAGATTGTATTTATGCAGTTCGAAAATGCCACAATTGTCAACTTTTTTATTGTAAAATGCGCACGCCACCAGCTCCTCTTCATCCCATAATTGTTGTTGGTCCTTTCACGAAATGGGGTATCGATTTTATTACATGTAACCCTCACTTGGCCGGGGGGCATGCATATATTATCTTAGCAGTGTATTATTTTACTAAATGGGCCGAGGCGATGCCTACATTTTTGGCTGACGGCAAGACTGCTGAAAATTTCGTATTTAATCACATAATTGCTAGGTTCGGTGTTCCTCAAGCCATTATTACAGATCATGGAAGTCATTTTCGAAATGTCATGATGACTGAACTGACAGATCAACTTGGCC
Organism: Pinus albicaulis; assembly: GCA_034641835.2. Lineage (NCBI taxonomy): Eukaryota > Viridiplantae > Streptophyta > Pinopsida > Pinales > Pinaceae > Pinus > Pinus albicaulis. The sequence continues at coordinate 1,692,584,015 of CM076580.1, forward strand.
TGCGCCATGATAGTTCCACTCCATATTATCCACAAGCCAATGGTCTGGTCGAAGCTATAAATAAATTTTTAGTCACCATGATTAGACGAATTATTGGTATTCACAAAATGAATTGGCATTCCATGTTGTTTTCAGCACTTTGGGCATATCGAACCTTAGTAAAAACATCAACTGGTTTCACTCCCTTTCAACTCGTTTACGGTCTGGAAGCTCTGTTGCCGATTGAATGCGAAATTTTGTCACTGAAATTAGCCATAGAATTACTCCCAGCTACGTCTGAAGAGGAGAAACGTTTCCTGTACTTAGCTCAGCTGGACGAGAATCGACGAAATGTCGTAATAGCAAACGAGGTTCATGTTAAACGAATAAAAGATCAGTATGATAGAAGTGTTACCCCTCGAAATTTTTCAGAAGGAGACCTAGTCTTAGTTTATGATCAAGCCAATGATAAGCTAGGAGCTGGGAAATTCGTGCCCATGTGGCATGGTCCTGACATTGTTAAGAAAAAGCTGGCAAAAGGGGACTATGAGCTGATAGATTTTGACGGTGTCCCTTTAGATAAACCCAGAAATGGGCTCTATCTGAAGCGATACTATGCTTAACTTGGTATGGAGATTTTTTATTAGATTAGATTTCTTTACTGCTGGTGTGTTTTAGATTAGAAAAGCGTGCTTAGTTTAGAAGTGTGTTTATCACTATTCCTAATTATCTGAGTTTTACTCTTGATATCACAGATGTCGACGTCTCTTCAAACCTACATTGGTTTTGCTGATGGTGCTTGTCGTAGTACACGGAATATTTCTTCCGCGGCTTGGGTTATCTATTCACCCTCTGACGAGTTAGTATCCATGCATGGGATAAGCCTTGGTCAAACAACGAATAACATTGCCGAGTATAGTGCAATGATTGAGTTATTATCTGAATCCATATCATTTGGAATTCGGAATTTGATTGTTAGGTTGGATTCTAAACTTGTTGTATTACAGCTTAACAGGGTTTATGCCATTAGAAATCCGGTGTTATTACTGTTATTTTTAAGAGTTCGTCTCTTGGAACGTGAATTTGAATACATTGAATATCAACATATTCCAAGACATTTAAATACATTAGCAGATGCAGTTGCTTCTAGTATGATAAATCGACATTTGCAATGATCAAAAAACAGTAAAACAAAACAACATTCATAACATGAACATAGATAGCCGGTAAATAGTGATATATCATAGTATAGAAGTGTTTTCAAAAAATATACATCGTCTTTGATCATAGGATGGAAACACCTTATGATCGGCAAAATAGTAACACAAAAGGTCAAAAATATGAGTCTACAACACGATCATCCCATCATTCATGGTGATCACGATAAGAAACCACTGCCCGAGCCACCCTGCACAGGAACCTCCTAAAACGTCCTGGAACACCAATCACGTATCTCTGTAATCTGAGTGGAATTTCATCTATGTCTGTCTCCGGAATATCTAGAGTCAAACGCTCTAGATGATGCTCTAAATCAGTCAATATTTCTGTTGATTGGCCTGCTGGGGCTGGTGCGGATGCAACTGGTTGTCTTCTGTCATAAGGCTGGAGATGGGCTGGTCGCCGTGGGCCCACATCTGTATTCAAAAAACTTTTGGTTATTAGTTGAAAAGACGATCAAAAATAAAAAAAATTAGAATTTAAAATTCGTTGAAAATGATTTTACCTGATTCATCCCACTATTCCCCTGCAGGGAGACTCATCTCTCGGTTGTCGCGGAAATCTATCCCGGCATATGGAAAGTCCTCTATGACAAAAAGTTGGCGGTCCAGCCAACGAAAATATGAAGAAGGAAATTGAACAATCTCAGCGCCCTCAATACCATGACAGGCCATCAGTGCGACCCAACAAACCATCCTAGGTTCTCGAAGACAACCGGCATCAACAGGAATACTCTGTGGAGCTAGCATAGGGATCTTCTCTAGAGCAAAGGTGAAAACTATGGATCCATATCCAAAGTTATTTAGTTTTCCATTCTTCGCTCTAGTCAGTTGGCCTTTTATATTAGCCAACACAGCTTCGCACCAGTTGAAAATGGTGCCGCGAAAACAGTCCACAGCAATGCGCATCTGGGAACCGGTAGCCACGTGCAGTGCGGCACTCCCACACAATCTGGTAACAGTAAATTCAATCACTTTCAGCTCGGGATGGATGATAGTTTTTATATCAATCCGTTTGTCCCTGGGGTCTGCTTCATCATTACAGAAATATTTTCAAAGGCTAGTGACAGTTTGGCCACCTGTCCTAGTCCCAAACAAGGAAATTTGTTCGCCCCTCTTGGACAAACCAGTCAGAAAATAAATATCTTCCAGCTCGATTTCGAGCCGGTGGCCGCCAATAATGAAACACGGGTCCTGCACGTTCCACCTATTTGCCAGCCATGTCAGGAGGTCTACCTGTGCCCTCATGCCTTAGATGGCCCAAAATTTATACAAACCGCATGCTCTTAATGCTTGCATTGTGGGCAAATGGAGCATTATGGCTTCGTCCACGTCCTCATTCTCACGTTCTCTCCAAATCAACATCTTGTTAATCCTACAATGCATAAAAAGATAGATTAGAACAATCTAATTTGAAAATTTTTGGGCGGCAAAAGAGAAATTTGATTTTTAAATTCAAACGTGCGGGGACCGCACTTTACCTTTGTACACAGTGCGTAGGAACGCACGCACTCTGTGGGGAAAGTGTGGACCACGAATTTTTTTTCTTTGTAAAAAATTCGGGGTCCGCAGGTACCATGTGTGTCACCTGCGGACCCCCGCGGGCGATTTTCAAAATATTTTTCTCCCTTAAAAATAAAATCTAAAGCCTAAAAATGAATTGTAAACGGATGAAATACAAGATTACGAGGTCGTGGATTACCTGGGACTGACGGTTCTTGATTTCGACGGACAGATTTTCCAGAATCTTCACAGGAACTTTTTTACCCAAAAGCTTCTACTTCTCACTCTAAACTTGAACGGTAAAAATGAAATTGAAAAAGTCCTTTTTATAAGTTTTTTTGAATAGATGAATTTTTAATTTGTTTATTTTTCACTTTAAAAGGGTATTTTTGAAGCATTTTTACTCATCTTAAACAGGTATGTGTAATGTTTCAAGTTTTTGTGCAGAAATTGTATTTTTCAGGAGAATTTATCATTTTTCAACAAAGAGCATACTTTTATCACTTTTTCAGACTCTTTTAAAAATTCACGAAAAAGCGAAACATTGGAGTTCTCTTTTAAGCCCTTTTCAGACTCTCTAAACATGAAAAGATTGTCGAGTACTTGATTGTTCGAACTCGTTAAAGTAAATGAATAATCGTCCCTTCAGTATAAGTTTACCCCTTTTACGGACTGAAATGGACTACTTACGAAAAAGGTATACGTTGACTAAATACGGTCAATAGAGTTCTCTCCCGCATTATTTTATCCTTTTTCAGGCTCGAGGGACTAAATTTACGAAAAAGTACACCCATGGAGTTTTCTTAAGTTTTTCTCCTATACTGGACTCGTTAAAATTTAACAGTAAAGGACCTATTCAATTTCAAAACAGGAACGAACGACTCCTTCTTAGGGTTCGAATCTTAAACTAAGTTGGACTCATCTGAAGGATGAGCTTATAAACAAGCAAATGTCATCCTCCTCAAGCTTGTCAAAAATAAAGAGGTACTTGCCAGAAATGGTGGGGGAAAGAGAGAAAAATGGACTTGTTTGTTGTATTTTGATTTTTCGAAAATCCAGTTAACCACTCTTGAACACGACACTTTTTGTTCACCTGGGTTGGGAAAATCCTTTGCCTAACAGTTAATCAAACCACATTGAAAGTCTTCAGCCGGTTTCTGGGTATTAACTTTGGGTCAATTGTCACCAAACCATCTGCAGTGTCGTTATGTGTTCAAGAGGACAGTTCAAATAAACCATTCATCTGCAAAATATCTGTCATCCATTTTTTACCATCCCTGAGTCAGTCCTTGCCAATATGTTTTCAAAACTTGATCTATGATTTCATGTTGTGGGCTTGCCTACAACATATCACTTTCTATCGACGACAACTCATTATCTAGGGAGTTGATCTAGAAATCATCAGTACCTTGAAATCTGCATGCCTTAATGGCAGGTTTCTCGCCTTCGACGACAAGTTGCATCATTGACCTTCGATTGAATGATTCCGTGACATGTTTGACTTCAGCTCCAACTCATTATCTAGGGATTTGATCTAGAAATCATCAGTACCTTGAAATCTGCATGCCTTAATGGCAGGTTTCTCGCCTTCGACGACAGGTTGCATCATTGACCTTCGATCGAATGATTCCGTGACATGTTTGACTTCAGCTCATTCATTCACATTTCATGGATTGTACTAGGTACTTTGAGAGCCATTGACATTACTGGTGGTTACTCTCACACTTGTTAACAGTTTACATCACTGACTGGTAATCAAGTGGTTTCTACCATGTTCGACTTCGACACATTTATTCACATGGATAGAATCGTACCAGTTCGAGATGCGGAAATCAAGACCCTGGATCTAGTTTCTACCATCCAGGCTGCGAGGAATTTTGTTATCTTACAGTAGACTATTTACAAACAGATGGCTGCGTCCATACTGTGTCTACACATGTATGTACTGTGATGTACTCAAAATCATTCCTGTATCAGAACAATTTGAATTAGTTAGTTTTGATATGAGCATGGGAATGCCTACCTCAGTGATGATATATATATATATATTTTTCATTGAATGTTTTTACAGGTTCCGACTGGGGTGACCACAGGATGATCCTTGAAATGATAAAGTACTGCACTCTTCATATATGACAGACTTCGGCATCATCTATTCCAGACTTTGCACTTTAGGGGGCAATCTGTTACACTGAAAATTGTCACCTTGACATTCTGCTAACTGTATGAGCTCATTATCACTCATACTTCTCCCTTTGCAAGTCTAAACATATTAGTTCCTCATGTCAAGCCTTGAAAATTAGAAAAAGTTCCTAAAAGTCTCCTAAACTTTGGTGTCGCACTTTCTGGCTATCTTGCCTGCAGTCCCGCACCCAATGTTCAACTATACTGCGTACATGAACGAACTTTATCTTTTTTATAGGTGCGGACCCCTGTAAGATTAAAAAGGCGTAAGTAAAATCCAAAAATCTCAATTAAAGTAAATTCTGGAAGCTTCTAGAATGGATTTTGCGGTGGCAGAACTGCTCTTGTGAGGTGCATGAATCCCTTACCTTATGGAGCTAACCCCTTGATGTGAGGAGCTTATCCCTTTGAAGGAGGATTCTATCCCTTCATACTTGGAATAGAAAACCTCTTCTTTTCTACTATAAAAAGAGGCATTAGGTAGCCTCAAAGGGAGTTGAAGCTTTAGAATATTTGAAGTTAAGTGCTGTTGAGATTCAAACTCAATTGATTAAGACTTTGTGAGGAGAGATTACATACCTCTATTAGTCTTGGTTGGAGGAGTGTATAGCTTATCAAAGTAAAGGAGATTCCTACTTCGGACCCCGGAAAGTCCTGTGCAACATCAAGGCTCAGGTTGTAAGGATTTTCTTCTTTTGAAATTAATACAAATATACTCATTTTTCTCAATAAGATTTCAATCAATGGATTATTTCATAGATTCCTTGATCACTATGATAAGCATGGTTTATGATGATTTCTATACAGGTGCTATGTAATATTTTGCTTGTTTGTGACTGCAGGTTTACGAGGAAAACTCCTTCAAGCGCGCAAGGGAAATCAACGACTTCAAACAAGCACTGGACAAACGCTAAGTCCTTAACACCTCTATAGAGCTTTTCGTAGATCGTATATGTTTAGAGAAAGATTAGTCTATTTGGCTGTTTGTTGCTAGATACTTTTAGTACTAGGGAGATCGGTCTTGTCCGCAAGACGAATTAATCCTCCAACATCATCCAAACATGGGCCTATATCTGTAGGCATGTCTGCATCTGGGCAACATTCCAATGAAGACAAATTTCTAAATTATGTACATTTTATTAGATTGTTTTATGTGCTGAATATGGGAACGTCTACCCTTAGTAATTATGATCAAAGAGGATATATCATGATGTAATGTATTGTAATATTGATGCAGGTGACCACTCTACTTCCTTTCCAGGCTCATCAGAGTGTAAAGCATCTCAATCAAATGTTTTTATTATTTGGATCTCATGCTTTAGGGGGAAATTGTTATATGTCAATTTGGGCACCATTCCCAATGACTTGGTTAACTGGGCATCATCTCCAGGACCAATGACTAAGGGTCTATCATTCCCTATCATTTCAGTTGCTACATGCCCGAAGATAAAGAACAAAACAAATCAAGCAATACTTTCATCAAGCAAAGGTTTCCAAAGTTTGAAGCTTATTATACAGCATATGAGAGCTCACCAACATAGGCTCTAAGGGGCCTAAGTGAATTTCATATGCAGGTAGCCCCATGCAAGGCTGCTCTACAAAGCACTTCCCGACATTCACAGGTGCGTTGGTCACATTGGGAGTGAAATTCTCATTGTTCTGGAATCTCCACTTGGCCAGTGCCTTCTAGAAGAGTCCAATGTGTCAAGCTTCGGATCCAAGTGTCCATTTGACATCTACATGAATGGAAACATGTCTTGCCTATTATTGGAAATTCATTGATTGCTAAACAACCTACAGTTAATCTATAAATTGAGCACAGATCTAAATTCTTGAAAAGGAAGAATTTGAGTAAAGAAATGCTGGAGGATTTTTAATTGAGAGCTAGATTTGTATAGCTGCTGCTGGAGATATTTATACTGTGATGAGGCTTGGGAAAATTGCTGGAAGGGTCACTTCAAATCAGTCGTTTGGTTATAACCTCTCCTTCTATCATCAATAAAGAATACTACTTATTTTTCCTTATATGCATCTATATTGGCTTTTATTTTCCATATTGCAAGATCTTGGTTGATGTATATGGTTTATGCTTTACTGATTTAGCTAACTAGCTTGAATAGATATCTATATTATTACATCTTCTTTTGTTTCAGTGTTCTTTCTTGCAGGAAGCATTCAGCACAAAAATCGCTTGAATTTGAAGCTGCAACAGAAGTGACAGAAGGAGCCATTTGGAAGCAATTGATCAAGTAAGCCTCCAATCCTCTCTGTGTATCTATTCTGAGTTAGGAAAAATAGTCGTATAGTCTTTCACCTGTTGTTCTAGACTAGCACCTATCTAGGGAAGCGTGATTTATCCGTAATCCACAATTCTGGCCCAACAGCAGGGGTTACCTTCACTATCTCCACTTATATCATTGCAGTAGAAACAGGGATACCTAATGTGGGTGAAAATTGGTTTAAGACTAAGGATTTGGATGCCCAGTTGTATGAGCCTTATCTCAAGGCACCTTACAAAGAAAACATCAAAATGGTCTTTCATTTTGGTCAGTTGTTAAACAGGTTTGCCTCCATGATGAAAATCATCATGAAATACTTCACTTGTGAGGGTAGATTCTCTAGATTATACATTTATCACATCAGGTTGCTCTTGCATTTCACTGGGGTGAAATTTCTCAACCTCCCCTACTACTTTTATAGAAGCATTAATAAAGAGGCCTACATTATGCAAAATAGATATTTTGAGCTTCAGCTGAACAGCCTCTTCCATCACTCTCTGATCAAATCATTGTCCTTCACCACCTTAATCAATTGAAAATTTCATGGGATAGTTTCATAGAGGTTGATGTCTTCACTACAGGCCCAAGTCAACCTGCTAGACCTATTCTACCAACAGCTTCAGTTCCTCACAGGAAGACTAGGCAAACTAGCAGGGCTACAGTAAAAGAGGCCAAAGAGGCCAAATATGTCAAAGAAACCAAAAATTTGAAAACCTACCAGAGGGGACCTAGGCAAGTGTTTGCTCCAGAAATTGTGGAAGGGTCCTTGCCTTCTTCATCAACAAAGCAGGGAAATCAAAAGCAGAAAGAGCCAATTGTTTAAGAGGAGGAAGACCTTCATGAGGAAGAAAGAGAATTTGAGTTGATGGACCTAGATGTCCAAGATGATCATGAGGCCTAAAACCTGATCATCAAAGAGAAGGATTCCATAATCAAATAATTGCAAGACAACATGGCAAGAGTACAATTTTGCATATCCTTCCTTGAACAAGAGAACAAGCAGCTGAAATGCAAGCAGGTACTCATGGAGTTAGAGCTACTAAAGGTAGAGAGACAAGACACCAAAGGTAAAATAGTGTTGACACCTAATGAGTCTGACCATAGTGAGACTCAAACCATCAATACAAGACCAAAAACCAGAGGTCTTAATAGAGCTTTAGAGCAGGAGAAACATGAGGCAGCGCTGCTCAGTTTTGAGGAAAGGATTGCAAAGGAAATTGATGATGACAGAGAGGTGTGGCTTGACAGAGTTAACATCCACCTTGAGAAGCTCCTCCATAAGTCCATAAGGACAATGAGATGCTCAGACACATGGTCAATAGTTACATCACTAGAAACAAGATTTTCAACATCAAGATTGTTGGAACAGGGTCCCCTAAAGCTGCGAATTTTGTACAATTTTGTTTATTTTTGGTCTTAATTAGTCTAGCGCAGGGGTTTTGGGGTGGGTCAAAGCCCCGAATGCATTGTAATGGGTCAAGGGTAGACCAAGAGTCCACAAACCATGGTTTGCAGACCATCGGAAGCATAGGCTAAGTTGATATAAATAGATGAACATTTTGAGTCTTAAGGCATGCAAGAAATAAGTCTGATGCTAAGTGTGAATTGTTAGATCTGTGGTTGGGTAATTTGGGTAAGGATTCCTGCTGGCTATGTGCACGGAGATCCTCAGTCCTATTGTGTGTGGACCTTGCTGGCTATGTGCGCAGGTTGTGTTTGATTGTACTGGGTTTTGGATGCTAATATATGTGGATATAGTTGAAGTATCTATGTGTTATCTAATCTAACATGTTATTGTTGATGCGAACCTTTGGGATCTGTTGGAGCTCTGAATAGAGTTGTGTTATCTATTTATGTTGTGAATCTGTTTGTGTTATGGTATGAAGTGTATCTGTAATCTGTTATTAATAATGTGTTATGATATTGTGTGCTGGTAACTGTTGATACGCACGTGGATGCGAAGGTATTGACTATATTTGTGCATGATAATAGCTCTGTTATACTATGGATTATATTGTTAATAAACCTGCGAATAGACATGTCTTGTGTGAACCTGATAAGCTACGAATGCAGGTCTGCTAGAATTACGTCCTCTCTCTCTCAGGGTGCGGAAACCTGGTTCCAGCACCCTCCCATACTACTTCGGGTGAGACTTTGGCCTGCGCAAGAAGGTCACTACCGAAAGGGCCAGTAGTATAGGGGTTTTTTGGAAAACCTTCACCTCCGAACCTGGGGTAGGACCCCTTGAGCCAAAAAATGGTTCTATTGTGGAGATTGGGAGCATTTTGAGAGAGAGATCGAGTAATGCCAAGAGAACATTGGAGACCTGAGAAGAAATAAATTGAAGAGTGGTTTGAAAAATAGGTTCAGGTATTTGAGGTAAAATAAAATCTCAGCGCAAAGTTGACAACAGAGAAGTGGAAGAATAAGTACATTTTCATAGAAGTCTATGAAAATTTCTTTGTGACATTTGTGACCGAGCTTCAGGAGTGGCTTGCAAGGTTCGTAGATTTGCAGATGTGTTGGAAGGACGAATAGGTCACACAGTGGACTCCAGAGTTGATCTATTGGAACAGGGTCTCCTACAAAGTTGCGAAACTAGTCCATTTTGTATGTTTCTAATTATATTTAGTATAGCGTAGGTGGATTGGGGTGGGTGAAAGCCCCTAAAGCATTGTAAATGGGTCAAGGATAGACTAAGAGTCTGCAAACCACGGTTTGCGGACCATTGGATACACAGGCTAGAATATTATAAGTAGTTGAACCTTTTTGAGTTGTAGAGCAGGCTAAGAATGATAAGAGATTGCTGCTAAGTGTGAATCGATAGATCTGGTCAGGGTTTTCAGGTAAGGGCTCCTACTGCTGTGTGCGTAGAAGGCTTCTGTCCTGCTGTGTGTGGACTCTGCTGCTGTGTGCGCAGGTTTGGTTTTTGGGGTTTTGTACGTAGATCTAAAAGATTAATGAATGCAGAAGTACTGTTGCCTATCTAAATCCTTTGGAATTGCTTTGATATGAATCTGTGTTGTCTTGATTACTTAGTATATGATGTTGTTTTATTGGTTTAATTTGCAAACATACTTTTGTACTTGTTTATGCTGCGATTTGGATTTTTCTACTTGCTTCATACAAGAATATCTGAAATAGTTGTGTATTTTTATATGAATTCTCGATCAGTTAAGTTCTGTGAGTAATATTTTTATTTGATACCGGATCGGGTCATGATCAAGGTGAACGCAGCTCTACTTGACTTACCTACCCTCTCCCATGGTGCGGAGACCTAGTTCCAACACCCACCCATGCTACTTCGGGTGAGACTTTGGCCTGCGCAAGCAGGTCATTACCGAAAGGGCTAGTAGTATAGGGGTTTGTTGGCAAACCTTGAACATTCGAACCTGGGTCAGGACCCCTCGAGCCAACAAATGGTTTTTTTGCCAGGACATGGAGCATTTTGAGAGAGGGATCAGGTAATGCCAAGGCTGTACTGGAAGCCAGAGAGGAAGGAAATTTATGAATGGTTTGAATAGCAAGTTCAGGAATTTTCCATAAAAGAAAACCGCAGTAAGAGGTTGACCACCGAAGAGTGGAAGAATAAGTACATTTTCACGGAGATCTACGAGATCTTTTTTGTAACGATCGCAATCGAGCTCCAGGAGTGGCTCGCAAGGCTGGTTGAGTTTCAGAAGTGTTGGAAGGATGAGTGAATCACAGATTGGACCCCCGAACTAATCCAGCGGCTCGAAAAAACTGATAACACCATCACTCGCACAGTCGACCATTGGGTAGATAGCGTGTTAGGAGGATTTGTAACAAAATTTTTCATCGATCATTTTGTCTCCTACTCTGAAGCAGAGTGAAGATTATTCACGGGGTTTTGAGGTAAGTTCTTGAAAACTTTTCCATTATTGATCAAGATATTATTGTGTGAAAAGAGTATTCTGTGTAGCCATATCGAGTGAATGGCCTCTAATCTAGACAGGAGTACAACATGGAGTGGCAAGTACTATAGGGACAACATAGAAGGATATCGATTGGCCTACAGTCCAGTAAGGGAAGCAGTTGCATAGAGTCCTCCAGCCACACCACTTTCAAATCAGCCTAGAGGTAAGAACTCACCGACCCCTCTGCCACCGGAAGACGACATGGATGCGCGCATGAAATTACTGACCTTTAAGGATGTAGGGGATGAAGATATGGATCAGTTCTGGTTTGTCACAAGATCGGTATGGACTGGACAGAACGTGGCTAGTGATGCGGTGAAAAGGGCACAGTTGTCCCTTGCCTTCGAAGGAAGAGCGTTGGACTGGTACATGGGATACATCGGCCAAAACGCAAATGCAACCATTGAAGAAATTAAGAATGCCCTAAAATAGTAGTTCAAGAAACCTAAGTCCTACTCCCAAATCATGGTTGATCTAAAGGATTTCAAGCAAGGACCTTCTGAACCTGTGTGGGATGTCGATCAGTGACTAAAGAAGGTGATCAGAGAAGGGGGATTCCAATAAGATGAAAGACAGCACATGGAATGGTTCATTGCCATGTTTTTGCCTCACCTGCGCGTACCTATGGGGCACCAAACTTTTGAATCGTAGGAGAAGGCCTTGGAAGGTGCCATGAAGTTAGAAGATGTGCCTCGAGACGAGACTCAGCTGGGCGTCCAACAGATCCAGGGACAGCTGGAAGTGATGCATGTAGAGATCCAGAACTTGCGAAAGGAACGAGGGGCAGAATCCAGCCCCGAATGATGGTGCATATGATGCTGGGTGAATGGCCACACCAAGGATAACTATCCCCTATTAACAGATTATGTGCAGGCCGGGGGACCAAACCCATTACGCTTTAGGAAGGCTGCAGATACTAGTGGGCCAGCGCTTTGGTGCGATGATTGTCATGTCGCAAGACTGCACGATACTAACCACTATCCCCGCCTTGCTACATACGTTCCATAGGTAAAGCAGAAATGGTGTCGGTTCTGCAGATCGGTGGGACATGACTAGTAGAACTGCTGGACATATGATTTGATGATTGATCGAGGAAACTTATACAGGGTACAATCACACCCTGCATCACCAAGGACCCCCGTAGGTATAGGTGGCTCCCCATTAAGGGGTAGGGGAGAAGGACGCGGTGGAAGTGCAGGATGGGGATGAGGTTAGCTAATCTGCTATAATTTTGGACAAGCAGGACACTTTGCAAGGTACTTCCTGAACCCCACTAGGCAATCCTGCCGATATTGCAAATAGCTTGACCATGCAATTGAATATTTCTCGATCTTGATAGAAAAAATGCAGGAAAAGTAGCCGACACCTACGCAGAATGTGCAGAGAGTTAAGGCTGAGCTACGAAGTAAGGATCCGAGTGTGAATGTGGTGACGCGCAGCGGGATAGCCACCAGGGGACCTAAGGAGGAGGCTGTGATGGAACCTCTGATCCGTCAAGCCGCTATCAAACAAGAAGGCCTGGACCTAAAAATGGGGAAATAAATAGTGATCACAGCTCACAAAGACTTTGTTGAGACAGAAGTAACTACCGCTCAGCCACCTGCGACCCTCAAGGCAAATGTGAAGGTTGAGCCCTTTTTGCAGGCATGTATAAAACTGTTGCACAACCCAAAGGCTGTGGAGAACCTTTAGGCATTAATCGATAGTTGTGCAGCACGACCCAATCTAACCCCGTAAGTCAAGGATGTGCACAAACTATACAGGTATAAGAAACGCACTGGAAGAGAAATGCGGTTGTCTGTGCAGATCGGTGACTACGAAATGAGCCAGGTTATTTTGGACCTAGGGTCAGATTCGAACGTGTTACCTAAGCATACTTGGTTGCGAATGGGATAACCTAAGTTGGAATGGTCCACTATTCAGCTGCGCATGGCAAATCAGAAGAAAGTCATTCCACTGGGAAGGTTTCCCAAAGTTACGGTGGACGTCACAGGAGTAAAGGCCCGCGCTGATTTTGATGTAATAGAAATTGTAGAAGATGCGGACCCCTACCCTATGCTCTTGGGATTGGACTGGGCCATAGATATGGGCGGTATCATCAACCTAAAAAAAAGAAGCATGGTCTTTAAGAATAACGGCACAAGGGTGATAGTACCATTAGATCCTACGGAAGGTGAATGATATATAGAGCCGATGCGCTATGAAGAGGAGGTGGATCACATTTACAAGTTGACTGCGCAGGACGAGGATTGGATCAACCCCACGGTGGAAGGCATACTCTGCTAGGAAAAGGGCAGTGAATGCTTCTCTAACTCTAACAAGGAGATGGAGAATTGGAAAAATGGGTTGCATGAGGTCTCAGCGTTGCAATGTCTTCGAGTCACCAGGGACTTCCACTGCATTTCCTCGGAGGTAAGATACCTACCCTACTTTGATGGTTCTGGTAGCATTAGGGAATTTTTTTGCACATTCGAAGCTGAGGTTCCCAGAGAATGGAGAATATGGGCCCTTAATCTACCGATGCATGCAATGCCTGCAAGATGGTGGGAGACACACAAAGGGGCATTTCAGGACTGGGAGGACTGTCAGGACATGATGCTCCTCCGATTTGAACCCCCAGAAAATGTGCGGGTCGAGATGTTCCTTGGCCCAAGGGACCCACGTAACCACTTGCTAGCCTAGATCAGGGCATGGGGTGACCGAGCTATGGAAAAATTGGTTCACTTGTTCATTTGCGTGTTAGTTCCAATCTCGACTGCGTGGTACCTGGATGCGGAGCTACATCAACGAACCCGCCACTGGGAATTTTTGAGAGATGAATTCATAGGGACATTTGGACTCATAGGAGGGTCTGAAGTGCTTGACAAAGCCCTACAGGGCATAGATGCATTTGTGTTTAAATAACCTAGCTCCACTGAAGCATTCGAGGCACCAACATGGGAATCGCAGATGTAGGATATTGTCAACTGTCGCAGCTTGGCAAGGGAAGAAAGCGAAGAAGACACGCGGTCTGTCTCTATCCTGGAGTCACAAGGAAAATGCCCCGTTGCAGGACCCCCATTGCAAGAGGTATATGTCACTAAGCCCCTCAGGTTGCACGAAGTTAATATTGGGATGGAAGAACATCCTAAGTTAGCTAAGATGGGGACTATTGGGATGAAAATACAGTAAGCAAAGTGGCTGAGTTACTCACCGAGTACCAAGACTTGTTCCCAAAAAAAAATTCAGAACTAAAGGGAATCACATGGGACTTAGGAGTCATGCATATCATTCTCAAACCAGATGCCTTGCCCATAAAACAGCGACCCTATAGGTTGAACCCCAAGTATAAGCAAAAATTCAAGGAAGAGCTTGATAAAATGCTCGCTGCAGGTATCGTCGAACCTGTCAAACAGTCCGACTGGGTTAGCCCGATGGTGGTTCAAGAGAAAAAGGATAAAGGGGAAATTCGGATTTGTGTGGACCTACGCAAGCTGAATGATGCCTGTGTTCATGACCTGTTGGTGTCCTGTGTTTTGATAGATTGTCAAATCAAAAGACAAGGCAACATCAGAACCAATCTTTAGAGTTCCAGGATCTATTCCTCCTATTCTCAGAGAGGGATCTCTCAATTTTACTTGTTTTTCAAAGGTTTATCTTGTGTGATTTGAATATTGGTTTTAGACTAGTTATTAAGTGCAAGTGTTTGTTTGTTTGTTTGGTTGAATGACATAGGAGAACATGAAAGGTCTAGGAAAGATAGCTAGAAAGGAGAAATGTTAGATTCAATGGGCAATGGAGCCAAGAAGGGTTTATGACAAACTCATCAATGGATATGGGATATCAGAGGGAAAATCTAACTTGGCCACAGGATCCTTTGGTTTTGTGAATGAGATGAACATTAATGATTTGGAAAGAGAAATTGAATTCTCAACAAAGGGAACTTGAAAACAAAACTTGAACAATAAAGAGGTATTTGATAGACAGGGCTAACCATAAATTCTACAAACCACACTTTAAGCAAATAACGACTTCAAAACAACTTTTAAAATGAAATATAAGATTCGGGAGCACATCCTATTTCCTCAAATATTTTATTTCAAATGACTTAGAAAACATAAAAGATTCACTAATAATTGCAGTCATAGAAGAGGGAACACCTAACACATCTATGATCACAACTATAAATACCTCTAAAACAATTTTTTCAAGCAAGGACAAAGGGCATGATCAGAACAGACCTCCTTGGCTAACTATAAACAATGGTACTTCAAAGGGAGACTTCAAAAACAGCTTTCAAGTGGCAGCAGAGAAGCAGGGAAAACCATAAATCATGCTGAAATCAACTATTTGAACTATTAGAGAAATAAACAAGCATGAGGACTAAAGAGAGAGATTAAAGACTCTAAAATACCTCAGCAGAAGAAAACATAAAACAGTGAAGTATGAATAGGTCTAAGGTGCTTCTAGGAGTCATTTCTTAGCCTAAAACTTTCATCCGACTGTAGTAAGCATTTATGTAATAGAATGAAAATAGGAGAAAACATCAAACAGTTCAGAATACTTCACCAACAGCCAATCTCATGGATCCAATGATAGAGCCTTCTCAAGAACAAGTGTGTTTCAACATCATCAAGCTTCCAATACTTCAATTTATTCCTCAACTTCAGACAGAATATGTATTATTTCGGAGAGTTTCAGTATTACAACTAGTGAAAAATCAACCCACATCTCATCTTATTCAGAAGTATTTATAGAAGAAATGAGGAGGTGGAAGAGATTTAGGATTTAAGTGTAATAAATTCTACACTAAATGTGACTCCTTGCTTTGAAAACCATGCAATGCATAAGGCAGGAATGCATCGGATTACGACTTTGTTTCATTTACTCTGTTTATGATTTTTAAGGCTCAATGGGTAAAAAGATTGACTTCGAGGCCTATTTGTCCTTTACAATAACTTCACTGACAGTTTAAAATATCTTCTTTTGTTTGAAATAACTATTCATCTATCTTTAGACAAATATCTTTTGTTCTAGCAATAATTAGACCTTCTTTTCAATTTATTGAGGCTGCAGGTGGCTTTTGGTAGCTGGAGAGGATTCAATTAGCCTCTTTGATGTGGCTCTGAGGTGTCCTTGGACTGATATTTTCCTCTTTTTTTCCTAAAACACCTTTAACCTATCTTTGATCTGTGTTTTAGGCCTGATTAGGCTTAATTCTTATCTTCCGGTCTTCATACTCTGCTGACTGTAGATCAGGCATTTGATTTTCCGATTTTATGCCTTAATCCTTTTAAAAACTCTGATTTAAACCTTTAAACCCTAATACTCTTTAATCTCCTGTCTTCAACGTTGACTTTCTTTAATAAATGGTCTCTGACTGTGTTTTTGGCTATGTTGCAGGTGCGCAAAGGGTTTTTATAATATTACCAATGTTCATGAGACATGGTAAAAATGGTTGTTCGAACCCTGTATATTCATGTCCTTCATTGATAGTGGCCTCGGGAATCATCATCCCTGGCCTTTGATTTCCTTTTAAAACTATGGAGAAACCTTGAAAACCTGCACAAAACGAGAAAAGTTAAGAAAATCTGTGAAGGATAGGTTTAGGATGCTTTTGAAGGTGATGTTAAATCGTGGCTGTCGATCCAGATAAATCGACGATCGAGATTGCTCGATGGGTTGATGGGGAGGCGATTAGATGAAAAGGAGGAAAATTAAGTCTGAGTCGTTGACCTATATTGATAAACAGCTCAGATTAATCAGGAGTTTCATAATGCGAAGGGGGGAAAATGGAATAAAATGTAATAAAACAGGGAAAAAACCTTTGGCGGAAGCGAAATGGGGTTGAAATCTAATCTGGGCCGTCGGATTAGTTATTAATGGATGGTCGAAATCGACTGATGAAGCGTTTGGGAGCAAAGGGGAAGGGCGAAAGACTTGGGATCAAGAAATAATCTGAGCTATTGGATTAAAAAGATAAACGGCGGAGATTAAATGAGGAAATGCAATACAAAGGGGAAAGGTGGTTTGGCAGAAAACAGTTGGCAGTCTTCGATCGGCATTGGAGTGGTTTCAAAATTTTCCAAAAAGAACGCGATATGGGTCTGCACTTGACACATGTCCTTTTAAAACCGCCCATATTGCGTAATTTACTGGCATTAGCGTTCAGGCGCTAATTTACGCGATATGGAGTTTCAGCCGTCGGATGAGGGGCAGTAGATCCAACGGTGTAGAGCGCACGCAATGGAGAACAAGATGCACGGGCGGAAAGGTAGGTGGGGTCAAACGGTGGTTTAGATCCTGACCGTTGGATCTGGGAATGAACGGTTGAGATCTGTCGAGGGGGAGATATAAAAAGGGCGGGGTGTGAAGAGCGGGCGTAATGTGGGCCTTTGGATTAGAGGATATCAACGGTAGAGATTTGATTGCAAGATTGCATCGGTCGAGGTCAAAGGATAGGGTGGCACTAAAATGTGCCGATGCGATTAAGCGCAGACCGTTCGATCCAAGAGAGATCAACGGTCAGGATTAAATCGGTGGGTACGATGGCAAGGGCTTTTGACGGAGCGCGATTAAACATAAATTGTTGGTTCTTGTGGATTCAACAGCCAAGATTTAATCGCAAGATCGCAATCAGTGGAGGTCAATAGTAACTGGATAAGAGTTTTGCGATTTGTTGATTTTCGATGGAGTGAAAGTCGTTGATCTTGAAACTAGATCGACGGTCAGGATTAACTAATGAAGGAAAAGGCGGAAGATGGGTTTGTAAAAGGGGAGTGATATGGACCGTTGGATCTGTGCGGAGTGAATCAAATCAACGGTGAAGAAACAATCGCAGGACCGCATCGGTGGGAGATAATAAACCATGCAAATGTGTCAAATGAATTTTTGTGATGCGATTAGCCGATGTTCGTTAGATCTAAGAGAGATCAGCGGCCCATATTTGTTCCGAATCACTTCGTCGGGTATATGAATAACAAAGGAAAGTCGGGTTTTTTACGAAATTTCAAAGGAAAGTCGGGTTTGGGAAAGGATTTTTAAGTCCTTTAAACGCCCGGTTGTGGGGCTTATGGTTTTATGAGGCGGAGGGTTATAGGAGTTAAGCCCTCGGGGGTTTAAAACACTTATAATGTTTTGGACGGCTTTAGGCCTAAAAAACAGGGTTTTTGAGGCAAATTAAGGGTTCCGATAGGGAAAAAAGGAGTTTTTTTAACCAAATGAAAGGGGACCAAATGGTTTAAAAGGGTGTTGGAGTGAATTTTGAAGGGTGAATGAGGCTTTATGGAGGGATTCTATGAAGAAAAAAAAGGGGATGAAAATGGGGTTTTTCAGCAGTCTTTTCTTTAGGCAAACAGAAGATTTTTTAGGTTTATAAAGGAAACAGCAGTGAAGATTAACTAAAGAATTAGTTATCTTCATAAAAACTTCAAAGATGATAGGTTTTTAAAGGGGAATATCTCTTGAAGTTTTGAAGAAAAAAATTAGCCACTTCTTGGTATAACGGAATTTATCAGTGGCTAACAGTGGCTCCACTTCGGGAAGACAGCTGGTTCTTTAGGTGTCTAGAACCTCAGCTGCAAATTTCTGGCTTTCATTAAACCAGTTCCTTAATCCATTGGGTAGCAACATTTCTTTTTTGATGATCTCTGCAGTATTTAAAAACAGTGGAATTCTGTCAAAACAACATGTCTACCTACCCATTCCTAATGATCCTAACATTTTTCTTCTTTTCAGAGTGCATTTAGACTGGAAAACTCTCTTCAACGACATTTTATTCTTTTTGAAAAAATAAAAACTAATCTAAGTCTAATCTTCTTTCTCCACGAACTCAATTTAAACAGTTGAGTTCATAAGCTTCTCTACCTAACTAATGTCTGTCGGGATTAAACTGTCTGACAGAATTTTATTCTCTAATTTCTAAGACAAAAATTTAAAGACATTCAAGCCAAGATTAAGTTGTTCGACTTGCTATGATCTATGGCATAAAAACAAGTTGCACATAGATTATTATTTGCAGAAAATTTAAAACAAAATAAGAAGTTTTAAGATCTGAAAATTAAAAACATCCTTCACTATCTTTTCAACTCTGTTTTTTAATTTGTTTGAGCTTCCTTTCTTTCTTTTTTGGTTCAAGTTTTGAGTATATTAGAACCAAGTCTCTTTCAATATCAAAGGTTCAGGATTTGAGCATGTTTGAACCTTCTTTCTTCTAACCTAGTCTATCCTACTGATAAGCCAAGATTGAGCCATTTGGCAAATCTAATTCACTAACTTATCAGCAGTAAATTGAAAAGGTAATTAGTCATGATTAAACTGTATGACTAACTAGAAGTGTGTTTTTAGGAGTGGCTTCTGAGCTTGCACACTTTCAGATTTTGTCTCTCCTTTTGGTATGGGGCTATACCTTTCTTGTTTCTACAATCTACCCTCTTTTCTCTTTTCTATTGTTTTTGTATTTTTAGTTTTCTAACTTTGAATGAAATGGTCAGACTATGATATTTACAATGGAAAGTAAAAAAGCTTTGAAACTCATGACTCTTGGCAGAAGCAATACTTTAGCATCCTTCCATTGACAGGACCTCCATATAAATCTTCTCCATTCAATTCTTTCAGGAAAAATGCATTGTGACCCCTCTCAGCATGAATAATATAGGGTCCTTTCCATAAGTTCTCAAACTTGCCATGTTTTCCCTTCTCTTCCCTTCTTGAATCCCACTTAAGGACAACATTTACAACTTGAAAATTGTTTGCCTTAATCCTTTTATCAAATATTTTCTTGATATTTTCTTGGATTAACTGTGTTCTTTCATAGACTTCTTCTCTAGTCTGTTGTAAATGAATTGTTTGGTTGATTCTTCTCTGCATATCATTCTCTTCGATTTGCACTTCTTGAAGGAGTTTCATGACTGGAACTCCTAATGAGGTTGGAAAGACTACATCCATGCCATAAACCAGCTGATAGGGGGACATATTTATTGATTTCTTTGTATTTAATCTATCAGCCCATAAGGCATGAACTAGCTTACTGTGCCATGACTTATGATTCTGCTCCAACAGCTTCTTGATGATATTGATGAGGCTCTTGTTGGAGGATTTAGCTAATCCATTTCCTTGGGGATAGTAGGCAGTAGAGTGGCCCAAGGTAATGTGGTATTTGTGACAAAAATCAACCATTCTTTTAGACTTAAAGGCAGCAGCATTATCTGTTATGATTTTTCTAGGACAACCAAATCTAGATAGGATATTTGTTTCAAGGAACTTGATAATGACAGAGTCAGTAGCATTCCTAGAGGGTATGGCTTCTATCCACTTGGTAAAGTAGTCAGTGGCAGTGAGGATCCACTTATTTTGGGCTGATCAAGATGGGTGAATTTCCCCAATGAATTCCAAGCCCCATTGTTGAAAAGGTGTCTCAACACTGATAGGATGTAAAGGTAAGGTAAGGAGTTTTCTTTTGCCATCAAAAGTTTGACACTTATGGCAAGACATGACTAAGTTCTGTGTGTCTGGAAAAAGGGTGGGCCATTAGTGACCAGATCTGAGGATTTTGTTTGTTGTGGCCTTCCAGTAGAGGTGTCCTCCACATTCTCCTTCATGTAGCTCATGCATGATTTTTCCTGTGTCATCTTCAAGTAAACATTTAAGCAAAATTCCAACAGTATTTTTCCAATATAATACCCCATCTAAGATGCAATAACTTAAAGCTTTTTGTTTCAAAAATCTAGCTTTAGTTTTAGACAAAGAAGGAGGGGCATTCAAATACAAAAGCACATAAATGATGTCAGCATACCAAGGAGAATTCAGAAATGTTTCTTCAATGAAAGGAGCAGTGGATTCTTCTGTTTCTTCCAACACATCTACCATGTTCATATCTAGTGCTTGGAAGTTAGAATCAGCCATAATTTTTGCTAATCCTTGCCCTTTAATTAGTTTGGTGGGCCTGATTTCTAAGTCATATTCAAGAATAGTTGCAATCCATTTTCCCCTTTTACCATCAGGGTCTTGACTTATAATATCCTTGAAAACAGTGTGTGGAACAAAAGCAATTATGTGAGAGTGTAAAATGTAGACTCTAAAGTCCTTTAGTGCTTTCACTAATGCTAAGGCTTGCTTCTCCATGATGTTATATTTGAGAGGAGCATCTCTTAAGGCCATACTAAAGAAGGATATTGGTTGTTCTTTCCCCATTTCATTCTTTTGAAGTAAAACTGCAGCTATTGTATGCTTAGATGCAAAAGAAAATATATAAAAGTCTTTGGTGAAATTTGGACTAATCAAGACTGGTGTTTGAGTTAGAGCTTGTTTAACTTGTTCAAATTATTTTTTAGCTTGTAAAGTCCATTTCACACCTACCTCTTTCTTAAGCATGTTTGTAATGTTTTTTAATATCTCAGCAAAGTTGGGAATAAACCTCCTCAAAAAATTAATCTTCCCAATGAAAGATTGTAATACTTTGAGGCTTCTTGGATGGTTGATTTGCAATATGCCATCTATCCTTTTAGGGTATATTTTGATTCCCTCTTCTGAAATTATATGACCAAGAATTTTACCTTCTTAGAGACCAAAGAGTGTCTTCTTGCGATTCAAAGATAAGCCAAATTTCCTACAATTCTCAAAAAAAATTCTCAAGTGAATCAGATGTTCTTCATCGGTTTTTGAGAAAATGGTTATGTAATCAAGGTAAATGATTATAAAATAACCAATATCTTCAGAGAAGGCTATGTCCATGGCCCTTTGGAAGGTGGCCCCTCCATTCATCAAACCAAATGGCATCTTGGCATACATAAAGGTGCCCCAAGGTGTAGTAAAAGCAGTTTTGAGTTGATCACTTGGGAGCACTAACACCTTATTGTAACCCGAGAACCCATCCAATAATGATATTATTTTTCACCCAACTACCCTTTGAAGTATATGGTCCATCTTGGGTAAGGGGTAGTTGTCCTTTAGGAAGGCTCTATTTAGATTTCTAAAGTCAATACAGAGCCTGATTTCCCCTGTTTTCTTCCTAACAGAAACTAATTTTGACACCCATTCTGAATATCTAACGGGTACTATAATTCCAACATCATACATCTTTTCAATTTCTTTCTTAACTAAAGGCAGTAAAACAAGGTTTATTCTCCTTACTTTTTGTTTGAAAGATTTCTGATTTTCCTTAAGAGGAATTTTGTGCTAAATGATGCTAGCGTCATAAGATTTTAGATCTTTGTACTCCCAAGCAAACACATCTTTATATTCTTTGAACAGCTCTATGTATTGCAATTTTATGTGAGCTGGGAGAGTGTTGGACAGTTTAATCATCTTGGGTTCTTCTAGGCTGCCTATGTTATGTTCTTCTACATCTGTTTCCACGGGTTCGATTCCTGGTTCTTTGGCTACATCATTTAAATCAAAGAGGTGTTCTAAAGGTGTGAGACCCCTTGGAATTGTATCATTCTTACACTGTAAAACTTCCAAGTCTTTCTGGTCTGTGTTGTCAATTAATTCTGCTTCAAAAGGATTCTCACATTGATTTATATCAGCAGAAGGTGTCATTTCAATTTCTAGTATTTGTTCAATATACAAACAGTTTTCTTTATGGCTGGTTTCTAATGTTGGTATGTCAAAATTATTTTCTGATTTTAGGAAATCATCTATGTGTTTGTCAGAGTCAAGCACTTGCCAGTAATCCTCATTATCAGGCACTGCAGGCCTGTGTTTTACCTTTACACTAAGTTTTTCATTTATTTGAGGTATTTGGAAGTTGTCGGCATTGAAAGCAAGTTCATTTGCTAGATGATTTTGTGCTCTTGGAATGAAAATGAGTTCATACTTTTCAAAGGTTTTCAATAAATCTAGGGCATTGTTTCGATACTATCTAAGTCTTGGGTTTCTGGCTGAGTATCCTCCTTTGATTTGTCTTATGATAAGCTCATAATCTCCTAAGATTGATATCCTTTGGGCTTCTAATTGTTTAAGTAATTGTAAGCCAAGGAGAAGGGATTCATATTCAGCAATATTGTTTGTGCATGGGAAATCCAGTTTATATGAAAAACTCTGATTCATATTTTGAATCCATACACCTACCCCTGCACTAGTTTTTTTACAAGATCCATCAAAGTTTATTGTCCAAAGGATATCTGCCTCATTTTCGTTTTCTTGTTGCTGTTAATTTTCAACGTTTTGAATTTTATTTGAGGGAAGGTTTGATTGTTCTAGTGAACTGATTTGCTCTTGCTTTTCCTTTTTTTCCTAAGTTATTTCATCTTCATTGTATAAGATGAAGGAATCTAAGCTTGACTGAATGGAATAGATTGGAGATTTGCTTGGTTTATCTATGTTGCTCACCATGTATTTCATGTGGGATTCCCTGTATAACCTTCTGTTTTGGTTTAAAACTAGGATGGTGGCATAAGACATGTTCATTTGAAGGCTTCCCTGGATTTTGACTCCCCATGATCTTGATAAAATCATGCCATACTTTGGGGGAATGTCAGCTACAAATATGTCCATTACTAAACTCTTAGCAAGGATTTGAGATAAGTTAACACATAAATCTTTAATTAAACCCAAGAATTTGACTCTGCTTGAGTCAAAGGAAGACAAATCCTTGTATGGTTTAGTAATTTCCAAGCCTAAGCTTTCCATTACTACTTTGGGCATAAGATTATGTGAAGCTCCAGAGTCTAACATGGCATTGTGTAAGATTTTCTCATGTATATTCAAACTAACATAGAAGGCAGGGATAGCTCCTTCTTGGTATTTTCCTTCAACTTCTGGACCAAATAACAACTCAGGCTTGTCATTTGTCAAGTTTAATGTATCAATGTCACTTCCTAAGTTCAAAGATTTTAAAACTTGGTTTTTGTACACTTCTTCGGTTACTAGTTCAGCTAGAGGTATAGTAATTTTTATCTTTGCAATCTCTCCCTCAAGGCTAAAAGGAACTATTGATTTGGTCATATTTACATCTGTTTTTTCAATTGAGTTCCTTTCAGAAATTTTGACTTTCTGAACTTTGTTTGGATTGGTAGTTGGGCCAGTTTTATTAGGTCCACTAGCTGAAGAGCTAGGGATGCTTTGCTCAACATTGGGCTGGCTACTTTTCTCTTTGTTTGAATCTGGTTTCCTAGCCAAAATGTTGGGTTTGTCTGTTGTTTTCTTAGGTTGATTTTCTGCATTTTTCTTAACAGTAGTGTTGGTGTTTTTGTCTTTTGAATCGTCTATGTTCCCTTTGCTTCTAAGATCATATTGTTTGTGCACTTCTATGATTGCATTTTCAAACCCCAATCTATAATCATCAGAATCTTCATAGGTGTCTGTATTTTGATCAGAGGAGAAGAAACCTTGTTCTTCTTCAGTGAGGAAAACATCATCTCCACTGTCTAATCCAATCAAGTTTACATGACCTTCTCCCAACCTTTCAATCTCCCTATCTTCCTCATATTGATCTACATAGTTTTGTTGGAAGGGAGGTCTAATCTGTTGGTCACTTTATTTTTTCCTATCTTGATCGTTTCTCTTCTATAATTCTGATTTCTATTTCTATTTTGGTTGTTTTGAGGTTCTCTTGGTGGCACTCTATCATTCAAGTTGATCATTTCAAGCAAAATCTCCATTACTTTCACTAGGTTGTCAATTTTGGTGTCAGAAGATGAGGTTGAGGGTACATTAATGTCATCTTTGTAAGTTACCCTCTTTTCTGATCTCAACCTATTTCTTTTCTCAATTATGTTTGCTTCTACACTCACAGCTCCTTTCTTCATGTCTTCTAGAGTTAAGTAATCTCTCTCCCTTAGTTGATAGGCCATTTCAGCATCAAAACCTTCAAGATATCTTACTAAGGCCATGCCTTGGGGAGGTTTCATGTGAGGTGGAAGAGCATTGTAGATACTATTAAACCTGGTGGAGTAATCATGAACACTCTCCCCTTGATTTCTTTTAAGACTGCTATACTCTACTAAGATTTGGAAAGGATTCTTTTTTATTTCCCATTTGTTTATGAATGTTTGATGCAAAGAAGGGAGATCGTTGATGCTGTTAGGAGTTAGGCTTTTAAACCATTTTTCTACTTCTCCTCCTAAACTTTGGGCAAAAATTCTCATTTTAATAGTATTATTATCTATCTCCATGTAATAAAAAGCATCATTCATTTTTTCTACATGCTGTTGAGCAGTAGTAGGTTCATTTGCAGTGAAATGAGAAATTTTAGATTGATAGTCATTTGGTAAGGGAACCAGAGGTTGTGGTAACAATAATGGGGCATACCATGTTGCCATGGCTGGAAGGAAAGGTGGATTCACAAGGGGTGGATTTACAAGAGGGAAAGTGGGCTAAGATGGAGTGTTTTGAACAGTGGTAGTATGGATTGGAGTGGAAGAGACACTTGGACCAGCAAACTAGTTTTGAGTAGTTTTGTTATGAAAGAGGCTAAAGTTGTGAAGAAGCTAGGAATCAGGAGGAGTAGAAGGTGATGCTTCTCTACTAAAGCTCTGTTGCAAATCTATAGTTTCAAAATTATCTTGGTTTAAATCACCTTGAGACCTAGTTCTAAAGATGTTCTATGTGTGATCTAATTCAATATGTAAATCCTCTAAGACAACAAGGTTTTTAGGGACAGATTTTATTCTTAAGAGGCTCCTATCAGCAGTTGATTTTCCAGATTTAGAAGTCTGCCACAGAATTCTCTTTGGATTGTCAACTATTGTAGGAGGATTAGGGTCTAGATGAGATCTATTATTGATCCTATGTGAAGCCGGTCTGATTTTCCAAAAATTATAGAGACTAACGTTTTTTGGGATTGTTTTGAAAGTTATGCCCCTCACAATGTCTTATCTAGTATGGGACTAGGCTTCTAAACTTCCTCAAGGCTGGTTAACACTGTCATAAGGAAATATGGAGACCTAGATGAGTAATAAGCCTACTGGGGCCAATGAATTCGGCAGGTGGAAACTTTCTAGCTTCTATGAAGGTAAAATATTGGATGGTTACACCACCATGTTTATTATGAAGCCAATATGAACTATTTTTGGGTTTTTCTAAGTTTCTATGTTTCTTAGAAAGAATAATGAGTCTATAGGGGCTTGCTAGGCAACTATGAAATCAGCGTCCCACCGTGATCACTGTTACACCATTTTTTGGTCATCTAACCTATTATCATTAGATGGACCCAAGTACACCATGTAAGACCAGTTTTACCCTAAGTAAAACTGCTTTCACTATGTTAAAACAGGAAACCCCAAAAGGAAATATTAAACAAAACCATATTTGTTTGATTTTCCTCATGGAATAATTAATTAAACCATAATTTAATTATTATTCCCAGTCATGTTTAACCCAAAATCAAAGAAATTAATTAGATAAACCTTTATTTATCTTATTATTTTCTAGGAATAATTATTTAAACCTTATTTAGATGATATTTCTTGTTAAATATGACCAAATCACCCACAAATAATTAAATAAATCACTATTTATTTAATTATCTTTCAACCACTTCCTGAAATAATTAAATAAATCATTATTTATTTGATTATCTTCTAACCACTTCCTTAAAAGATAAATAAATCATTTATTTATTTATTTTTGACAAATTAAGAGATTTGACCCAAGTCAAATACCTTTTCCCTCCAACAAATATAATAAAATATTCCATAAAAGTGGATCTAGATCTGGTTAACCCATGCACCAAGATCTAGAATGACCCAATATTTTGTTATAAATAGGAGGGTTTTTCCTACCATTCTTCACCTTTTGTTGCCTATTAGATCACTCTGGATCTATACACTTGGTCACATATCTCCATCATTTTCTCCCATTGAGCTCTACTCTTTGCATTGGGTTTTCTGCATCAACTAGAGAGAGAAATCTTAGATCTGAAGTGCTGAGGACTTCCAAGAACCCATCCCACTGAGGGGAATTGGATACTCCTTCTAGTTTTCCTCCCAGGTGCCCCATTAATACAAAAATTCTTTCAAAAATTGTTCTTGTCTTTTCTATTGGTATATGGAGCAAACCCTTGTTTTTACTGCTTAATGTCTTTCCATGCATAGATCTGGTGTTTTGCAGCTCTTTTCTTGTCTAACTAACCACAGATCTGAAGATATTGGCAACCACTTTTGTTGTTAGGGCTATTAGTTATGCGTAGCTAAAGTGGTCCTTTTTCGTACACTTCGACAAAGGATTCATACTAACAAATGGCGACTCCACACGGGTTTTAAATTACGACCGCTGTCGTTTTTCATATTCTTGCATATCCAGCTACTTCAGACCATAGGGTTCCTTTTCAGTTGTTTATTTTTCCTATTTTTATGTTTTTTTTCTCACATAAAACCCTAAAACATCAAAATTTCTAACTTCTGTGTGTTTCTAGCCCTATTGCGCAGGTAAGCGACACCAGCCGCAACTGAGACGGCAACTTTTCTGAAAATCTGCCGCCGAGACAACCGGAACGGGGGGTCGCACTTTTTGGCCCTAAACCTACGACCTAGACCTCCAGGTCACACTTTTCAGCCTATTTCCTGCGACCTGCACTGAAATCAGGTCAGAAACTGCGACCTGCCATTTTTTCAGTAATTTTTCTGCAATTTTTCTGGGTTTTGCTGCAGCTTCTGCCAGGGTCTTCCAGCCTCTGTCTCAGCCCGCTTTGACCAAGTTCTGATCTGTTTTTACTCATCTAAGTGGGAACCTAGCCCCATAGGGCTTTAGTACCCTCCACTTTTGTGGAAGAGTTTTAAGCTATTTCAGCCGTCTGTTTTTCAGAGCTTCAGCCTCCTTTTTTCCAGATCTGTTACCTCCCTTTCAGATCCATTGAAATCAGCCTTTCTTCCTTTCAAATCACCTATTGTCATTTTGTTTGGACCTACTTTCTAGGCCTCCTCCTTGCCCCCTCCGTTTTTTGCTGATTTCCTTCCTTTTTCCAGCCACCTTGCCTCTGTCTCTTGGCTGTGATCTGCACCTCTTTTCAGCAGCTCTATCCTCTAGATCCCTGTCCCTTTTGACCCTAGATCTATTGGCCTCTTTTTACGTGTGTTTTGAATAGATTTTTTCCCTCTTTTAGAGTAGTTTTGAGAGACCCACCTTTTTGGGTTCAATTGATGCATGGTTAGCTGTTAAATGTTCTGTTATTTCAGCAATCTATATTGTTCTTTGCAGATTTCTTTTCAGTTACGCAGCACACTTTTTCTTGCTCTCAAAACGAAAAGGGTTTAAAAAATTAAAATTAACGCACACCACACACTGACCCTAAGTGAAGAAGCACCTGGTTAACACCACCTGGCAAAGACTCTAAAATCAATTGTCACTGCACCTTATCTACCCTTGACATTGCTTGATTCTGTCCCTTTCTTCCCTTGTCGGTTTCCTTCTTCCTGTCATCATTGCGCCCCCAAGGCGCCTTTCCCGGAGACTTCTTGGCCTTCACCCTCAGTTTCCGGTTGATCGACCTGCTCCGCACCGCTGTCGTCGAGCCAGTCCACCTCCGAGTCCGCACTCCGACTCCTCCCCTGATTCATCGGGTCCTCCTTCTCCTCCTGGTTCTCCCCCTGTCACCTTCACTATGTCTGGTCCAGGGCCTAACGCTAGCGGTTCTCCCAGCCCCAATGCCGGCCCTACTACTAGCGGAACTGCCACAGGAACTACCCCGGCCACCCCTGTGCTGCCGTACATTGCAGGCCTCAGCCTCCCCGATTTCCATCAGTTGATCAATGACCCCATTCACCACAATGCTAATTGGCCTACTATGCCAACCAAGCTCCCCTCCGACATCCCTAAGTTTGAGGGCCTTAATGGAGAAGATCCAACCAATCATGTCCGATCTTTCCATATGTGGTGTTCCTCCAATTCCATTACCGATGACTCCATCCGTCTTCGTTTGTTCCAACGCACGCTTACCGACAAAGCTTCTAAATGGTATGTCGAACAAGCCATCTCTACCCATACCACCTTTGAGACTCTTGCCCAAGCCTTTTTGTCATATTTCCAGCTCCCTCTCCGATACAATACTGGCACGCAGCTCTTGACTTCCTTCAAGCAATCCTCTTCAACACGCCTTTCCGCCCATGTTCAGGAATGGTGAAGAAGACGGAGCTTATGTCGAGCCCCTCCCTTCGAAGATCGGGTTTATATGGACTGGTTCCTTCGCACCCTTCCAGCTCCCATTGGCAAAGATGTCGCCTCTCACTTTCCTCAAACCGAAGAAGCCGCCCTCCAAATAGCCTTGAAATATGACCTGATCTACGCCCAATCTGGTTATGTTTATACCATCCTTCCTGACCTCCCCAGGCCCGATGGCGCTAACGCCCCAAGGCATCTCATTCTGCCGACGGTATCGTTGGAGCTCTCTCCCATCCGTATACCCAACCTCCTGTGGGCTATGGTCTCCCTCAGGGAGGGTCCAGCACCTCTTGCACTCTTCCCCCTCCCGGTAGCATGTATCCAAGATACGGCATGCCTCCTCCTTTTGCCCAACCTCTTGCTTACCTCAATGTTTCCCAACCTAACCCTTACCTTTATCCGCAGCCTGGTGCGCCAGCTCCCCCAGCATATGCGCTTCCATCTCCCTTGCCTCCTCCCCCCCCGCAACAGCACTTACAGCCCCCTCCAGGGCAAGTATTTGCACAGCAGGGCGCGACTAATCCCCCTTCTTCTCAAAGAAGGCGGAAAGGAAATCAAAACCAATCTGCCCCTGGTACCCGTGGACCCAATTCTGGTGTGGACCCTAACACTGCCAACCAGCAACAGGGCATTCAGCCCAAGCCAGACAGGCCGCTTCGCACAAATAAGCCTTGTTCATGTTGCAGTGTTTACGGTCATTACACCCACGATTGTCCCCTCTTACCCCAGATGCGGAAAATGTGGGAGCCTCAAGCCACATTGCGTGGACAACACGCCTCCCCTCATGCTCCTCCTAATGTGGCCACTACTCATCCAGCTATGTTTACCGATCCCTTCCCTCAGCAAGGATTCGTAGCTACCCAACCGCCTGACAGCCAGGTCACCACTCCACCTTCTCTTTCTGGTTCCTCCGATTACCATATCCTTATGATGCACTCCGATCCTTCCCCGACCGTCGACCTTCACCTTAAAACTCGGTCGCGCCAGTACCCCAAGCCTCCTGCTCAATCTGCCCCCGAGCCTCCTTCTTCAGGTTCTACGGAGCCTCTCTCGACATCCAGTGGCCCCTTACATATCCCTCAACCCAAAGTTGAGGTTCATACCAAGATTCCTAAGGGACCATTATGTCGAAATGCTGCTTCCGGTCGAGCTGCTCATTCGTATAGTATAGTAGATGATTTGGCGCAATCTCCTGCCGCCATTTCCACACTGGAACTCCTCCAGTCGTGCCCTTCCCAAAAGAAGGCTCTACTATCTGCCGTGGGCGCTGTAGATCTTGCTGATGACCAAATGATCGTTTTCGACGCCACTCAATCGGACCATCCTCCTCTTCCTCCTTCCGTCGCCTTCCAAATCCCAGTCAAAATCCAGAACGCCAACGTATCCCGGTGTATCACTGATGAGGGGGCATCCACCTGCGTGATGTCCGCTTCGGTTTGGAAGCAACTCGGATCCCCTGAGCTGGCCCCTTCCACAATCACCCTTCGAGCGTGGGACGCTCATGCCTCCCAGCCCATTGGCCTATTTCGCAATTGTCCTATCACCCTCGCCGGTAAGACTGTTTGCGTTGACGTTAAAGTCATCGACGCCCCGCTAGACTACAACATTCTATTGGGGCGAAGCTACACCTATGCTATGTCTGCTGTCCCATCCGCGGTTTTCCGCAAGATGTCTTTCCCCCATAATGGAAAGATAGTCACCATTGACCATTTGGCATATCATGAGCCAAAATCTCAGACCTCACCTGAGACGACCATCTCTTCTGTAGCCAACAAGCAAACCGTCGACTCCTTAACCAGTGTCTCCCCCGGAGTTTACAAATATTCCTCCCTGCTTGGAACTTTCCCTAACCTTCCCCCTCCTCCTATCACTGATCCCAGCTTATCGAATGTTTGCATGATGCAATCGTCTCAGGCTGCCCGTAAGCGGCCTGCCTCGGCTAGTCAGCAACCTCCCCCTCGCCCTCCGCAGCCCGCTCCTAGCCATTCATCTCAGCCAGCCGGACCTCCTCCTTCTGGCTCTCCCCCTACAGCTGGTATCTCTGAACCCCTTTATCCCCCTGGATCAGTTCCTCCTGGCCTTAACCATCTCGGAGCCGTCCCTCCTGGTCATTACCCTGCTGGGCAGATCCCTTTCCTGGCTCCCCCTCCCGGAGTATTTTTTGTCCCCGTCTTGGCCACCCTCTCTCTCCCTAACTTGACCTTGGCCATACCGGTCTGGTACCTTGATCCCCCAGCCGCCACCCCTCCCGGTCATCCCAAACCCTACATGGCTTTGACGCCGGTTCAACCGGTCCCCCTCGCTTCCTCTGGGCTCCCCGCACCTCCACAGGACCCCACTCCTGTGGTGTCAGCCCCCGGAAAGAAAGGCACAGCTCGTAAGGGGGCAACCCACCAGGACCAGGCCGCCCCGACAACCCCTACCCCTCCGCGACCGCCAAAGCCCGCTATCCAATGCGCTTTGTGCAATATCGTCGGTCACGCCACCCATCTGTGTCCTGAATTGCCACACCTCAAGATCCTGGTCAACGAGACGTTTCCCGACTCGGACATTCCCGAATTCTACGTCACTATCCCGGACTCTATCCCGAAACTCAAAAACTTGCGCACCAATCACCCTTGTGCTTTGTGTGATTTCCACGGCCATTACACCCACCTCTGTCCCCGCCTTGACGAGTATCGTTCCTCCTTGGACATGTACCGCCGATTCAAGGCTATTTCGATGGAACCTGAGGATCCTCCTACCCCCATTCACATTCCTCCTCCCGCTATAGAACCAACAGAGCCATCAACCACCATTTTGTACCTGTCATAATCCTTGCGAGATCATTCACCTGCCCTTCAACCTGCAGATACTCTCGACTCCTTAGCCGACCTTGGATCTGTTGATATCGCGCATCTGAGCCCTTCTCCTCCTGATGACTCGTCTCACGTCACTACTTCCTCGGGTAACCCTTCTTCCTCCAGTCTTCCCATCTTCCAGTCCGATGAAGACATTATGGAAGCCATGACCACCCCGGACTTTCCATGGGATGATATGCACCATCGCGCATACTTCCTCCCACAGCAGTCCCATGACCAATTTGCTGTGGAAACCAAAGACTTCATCCCCAATGCGGTCGATTGGTTCAAAAACCCCATCCCTGCCCCTGATGCTTTCGAAGAAGGAAACATGGCCAATATCTCTCCTACGATCAAAATTGACATTTCAGCCACACCAGGTATCGAAGAATATATCACCTTAGGCGCCCAATGCACCCCGGAATAAATCGAAGCTTACACTAAGCTTTTCAAAGAATTTCGTGATATTTTCGCCTGGTCCTATTCTGAAATGCCCGGACTCGATCCCACCATTTTCGAACACCATATCGACACATGGCCAGATGCCAAACCGGTCCGTCAAAAGTTGAGACCCATTCATCCTTCCAGACGCGAAGCTATCAAAGCCGAAATCGACAAGCTCAAATAGGCTGGTTTCATTTACCCCATCGAATACACCACTTGGGTATCCAACCCAGTTCCCGTTCTCAAGAAACAAGGCACCATTCGTGTCTGCACAGACTTTCGCGACTTGAACATAGCTTGTCCCAAAGACAACTTCCCCACACCGTTCATTGACCAAATCATTGACGAGTGTGTGAGGCATGAGGTTCTATCCTTTATGGATGGTTTCTCCGGATACAACCAAATCGTTATTCGTCCTGCTGATCAACTTAAAACCGCATTCATTAGTCCGTGGGGAACTTTTGCTTACCGGGTTATGCCTTTCGGCCTTAAAAACGCCGGCGCCACTTTTCAACGGGCCATGTCTTATTGCTTCCATGACTTAGCCCATATTATCCTTGCTTATTTAGATGACCTCACTGCGCGTTCTAAGCATCGGGCGCAGCACCTACATGATCTGCGTACCATTTTTCTCCGATGTCGCAAGTATAATATCCGCCTTAACCCGTTGAAATGCGTCTTTTGCGTTCCCGCCGGCCGTCTCTTAGGCTTCATCGTGTCTAAGGATGGTATCACTCTTGACCCGTTGAAAGTTCAAGCCATTCTTGAACTGCCCATTCCGCATACCCTACGCCAACTCCAAAGTCTCCAAGGCAAAGCTAATTTTCTTCGTCGGTTCGTCCCTGACTATGCCACCACCGCACATGGGTTCCTTAGACTCCTCCAATCTAATATCCCATTTGTTTGGGATACCTATGCTCACGAGTCTTTCGATGCCCTCAAACAGGCTCTCACATCCGCTCCCTTGATCCGCCCTCCCGACTTTGATCGGGATTTCATCCTGTATATCTCCGCTTCCACCTATTCGGTCGCTGGAGTCCTCATCCAGGAAGATGACAATGGTATCGAGCATGTGATTTACTACGTCAGTAAGAACCTTGTAGGGCCTCCTGTTTCCTACTCATATGAAGAAAAATTAGCGTTGGATGTCGTGTTCTCAGTCCAAAAACTTCGTCATTATATCCTCATGCGCTCCACCAAGGTTGTGACTAATTCCAACCCCATGGCTTTCCTCTTGAGTCGTCGTATCCTCACTGGGAAATATGCCCGTTGGGTCGTTATTCTCCAAGAATTCGACCTCGAATTTGTCACACCAAAGAGTAAGAAAGGCTTAGCCCTCGCTAAGCTCATTTCTGAATTACCTACCGGAGCGCCAGACCCCCCAGTTAATGACGATTTTCCTGATGAACACTTATTTTCCATTACTGCCGACGACCCATGGTATGGCGACATTCTTACTTACTTACGAACCCAAAATTTCACCCTTCACCTTGATCGTGAGGCTCGCCGACGTATCCGACACCAAGCCCCCCGATACCTCCTTATCGGTGACGACCTCTATCTTCACGGGGTTGATACCGTCCTTCGTCGTTGCCTCACACACGCTGAAGCCGAACAGGTCCTTAATGCCTGCCATAGCGGCGCTTGCGGTGGCCACCTCTTCGGTCTTGCTACTGCCCAGAAAGTCATGCGCGCTGGGTATTTTTGGCCTTCCCTCTTTACTGATTGCATTGAGGCAGTCAAACACTGTCCCAATTGCCAACACTTCGCCCCTAAGGCGCGAGCTCCTCTAGCTCCCCTCCATCCGGTCGTCTCAACTGGCCCCTTCTGCAAATGGGCCATCGACTTTATGGAGTGTCGCCTGCCATCCACTGGTAACCACAAGTATATCATCGTGGCGGTCGACTATTTCACCAAATGGGCCGAGGCCATGCCAACATTCAACAACACGGCAGCTACCGCGGCCCTCTTCTTCTTTAACCACGTTATAGCTCGATTCGGGGTTCCCAAACAACTGGTCTCCGACCATGGCCGACATTTTGAAGATGAGATATGGCGTGAGCTATCCTCACTGTTGGGTTTTGAGCACCAATATTCCTCCTCTTATTACCCCCAAGGTAATGGCCAAGTTGAAGCAGTCAACAAAATCCTCAAGACTATGCTTCAACGAATGGTGAATAAGCACAAAACCAACTGGCATCTCATGCTCTTCCCTGCTTTGTGGGCTTATCGAACTTCTGTTAAAACCGCCACCGGGTTTACTCTTTTCCACCTAGTTTTTGGAGAGGAGGCAGTCTTACCGATCGAGTGTGAAATTCCTTCCCTACATCTGGCCGTTGAACTTCTCCCTAACACCCAACCTCTAGAACAACGACTTATCATGCTCGAATGCGCTTCCAAAGACCGCCGTGTTGCCTTGCAAACCATGGAAGCGGCCAAGAAGTGCACCAAAGCTCAGTATGACCGAAACGTCCAGCCTCGCACTTTTCACGAAGGCGACCTTGTTCTAGTATATGACCAGGCCCATGATGTCCTTGGTCATGGGAAGTTTGACTCATTATGGCTAGGCCCTTACATCATTAGTAAGGATCTCGGTAAGGGGGCATACCTCTTAGAGGATTTCGAAGGCCATCCCCTTCCTAATCCTCGCAATGCACTCTATCTTAAGAAATATTACCCTTAGCATTTCCCTTCTAAAATGCATGTCTTATTTTCTTTTAGATAGCCAGCATATGTTTTTTCATGTTTATGATTTGCTACTTCACCCGGACCCATTTTGTCCAAGAAGGGCCACTTCACCTCCACTTTAAATCGAATTTCCTCACTTACGACACTTGTTTCTAGGGGCATCACTTCGCCTCCATACTTGTCCATGTTCGTGTCGATTTTCGTCATGAGTTCCCACCGTGTACACATGTTTCCATGGTCCCCCATTGGGGCCTTTACTGTGTGGCAGCACCATCGAGTCGCCCTTGTTTAGAGCATCCAAGTTGATTCATCATTCCCTCCATGGAGTCTATGCCAAGTCCCTTTGTACCCCACTATAGCCCTCCATCCTTCATTGCTTGGTGTCTCTCTTGTGTCGCACATTATGACCTTCAGTTCCACTGTCCCCCATCCCTGATGATGTTGTGTCAGTCGCTGCCATGTCATTCATGCCCTTTATGCTCTAGCAAGGGAAGTCGTCCATTAGCTACTCAGTCCTTTCCACTTCACTATCATCATTAGTGTCAATCTGTCCATCGCTCTACTCTTTTCTCTCGTGCCTTAGTTGAGGGCCTCTCATTACCTCACCTATGGCGGACCTCCTTCTGTCGACATCAGCTCATTCATTCCAGAAGCCAGGTCTAGAGGGCGGTGTACCTTGGTTCCAGCTTCCACTCTTGTTCGGTGCCTCGAATCAGGCAAAGGGATATCTCCTTTCCCTTTGGCTTGATTGTTTCTCCAGCTCCTTTCAGCATGATCGAGATCCGTATACTTGATGGTCTAGTGATCCAGCAGCAGCTCTTGATGATTCCCGGGTGTGTGTGAGATGTCTCAACCCTCATGCGGGGGTGGCCCTGCAGGTAGCCCCCCACATGCCCGGATGACCTATTCCTTGCAGCCTTCGATGCAGCTCCAGATATTTGATGATGTTGGTCGTAGCCACTTGCAGCGCCTCTTCGACTTGCATGTATCAGTCAGATTTTGTGAGCCCTTCCCCATTTACAGGGGGCATTTGGGTTGTATTTTTATCTCATGTACTCAGATATTATTGTACAAGTCCTGGCTGTTATCCCAGGCACAACATGTATATGGGATTCCTCATTGTATTTTTATCTGGCTCATGATTATGCCAACTGTACTTGTTCCTGCTCACATGCATCGCACAAACTATTCTTTTTACTTTGTCTTGGCGGGCATAGGTATGCTTCCACCGCTTCTCGTACGTACCCTCTCATAAAAAGAGACTTGCTGGCACGGTTATCTCGCCCTCAGGTCTAGTCCTTCAAAGACACCATTCACCCTCACATTTCTCCGAGCATCCCTTTGCTGTTCAGTGATTGTATTCTTACAACGTACTTCGGTCATACGATTTGCTCCTGACACTCGCACGCTGGGGGGCAATCTGTTACCCCATTTTTTGGTCATCTAACCTTTTATCATTAGATGGACCCAAGTACACCATGTAAGACCAGTTTTACCCCAAGTAAAACTGCTTTCACTATGTTAATTACAGAAACCCCAAAAGGAATAATTAAACAACCTATATTTGTTTGATTTTCCTCATGGAATAATTAATTAAACCATAATTTAATTATTATTCCCAGTCATGTTTAACCCAAAAACAAAGAAATTAATTAGATAAAACTTTATTTATCTTATTATTTTCTAGGAATAATTATTTAAATCTTATTTAGATAGTATTCCTTGTTAAATATGACCAAATCACCCACAAATAATTAAATAAATCATTATTTATTTAATTATCTTTCAACCACTTCCTTAAATAATTAAATAAATCATTATTTATTTGATTATCTTCTAACCGCTTCCTTAAAAAGATAAATAAATCATTTATTTATTTACTTTTGACAAATTAAGGGATTTGACCCAAGTCAAATACCTTTTCCCTCCAACAAATATAATAAAGTATTCCATAAAAAGTGGATCTAGATCTGGTTAACCCATGCACCAAGATCTAGAATGACCCAATATTTTGTTATAAATAGGAGGGTTTTTCCTATCATTCTTCACCTTTTGTTGCCTATTAGATCACTCTGGATCTATACACTTGGTCACATATCTCCATCATTTGCTCCCATTGAGATCTATTCTTTGCATTGGGTTTTCTACACCAACTAGAGAGAGAAATCTTAGATCTGAAGTGCTGAGGACTTCCAAGAACCCATCCCACTGAGGAGAATTGGATACGCCTTCTTGTTTTCCTCCCAGGTGCCCAATTAATATAAAAATTCTTTCAAAAATTGTTCTTGTCTTGTTTATTGGTATATGGAGCAAACCCTTGTTTTTACTGCTTAATGTCTTTCCATGCATAGATCTGGTGTTTTGCAGCTCTTTTCTTGTCTAACTAACCGCAGATCTGAAGATATTGGCAGCCACTTTCGTTGTTAGGGCTATTAGTTATGCGTAGCTAATGTGGTCCTTTTTCGTACACTTCGACAAAGGATTCATACTAACAATCACCATTTTTTGGGGGCGATGAGGTGGCTAATAATCATTGGATATTCCTGAAGACAACGGATTTTCTGGAGTCCTAAGGTATACTTAGATTGTCACTAACTCAGAATGTCCCACCATGATCACCACTATGTTGGTGTCCTGTCTTTTGATAGATTAGAAAATCAAAAGACAAGGCAACATCAGAACCAATCTTTAGAGTTCTAGGATCTAGTCCTCCTGTTCTCAGAGAGGGATCTCTCAATTTTACTTGTTTTGCAAAGGTTTATCTTGTGTGCTTTGAATATTGGTTTTAGACTAGTTATTAAGTGCAAGTGTTTGTTTGTTTGTTTGGTTGAATGACATATGAGAACATGAAAGGTCTAGGAAAGATAGCTAGAAAGGAGAAATGTTAGATTCATTGGGCAATGGAGTCAAGAAGGGTTTATGACAAACTCATCAATGGATATGGGATATCAGAGGGAAAATCTAACTTGGCCACAGGATCCTTTGGTTTTGTGAATGAGATGAACATTACTAATTTGGAAAGAGAAATTGAATTCTCAACAAAGGGAACTTGAAAACATAACTTGAACAATAAAGAGGTATTTAATAGACAGGGCTAACCATAAATTCTACATGTTAGCGCTCGAATCTGCCTCAGGCTGAAGAAGGCAAGACTCAAGGCAACATCAAACCAAGCTCAGCCTCGTAGCTAGCCCTACGAGGACAGGAGAGGGCTCTCTCCGGGTCAACTCAGTAAAAGATGTCCAATAAGGCCTGAGATGACCACAAATGAATGCTGATTTTAGGCTAGTAAATAAATATGAATGAGGTATTTTGATAAATGATTGGGTTTTCTAGGCTGTATGGGGCAAAGATAGCAAGAGCAGAGAGATTAAATGAAAGACGCAGATTATCTCATGAGGCAAGATAGGCAAGAGCTTAAGCATCCAAATTGAAATTATATGGAGTGGAAGGATTGTTAAGGAAGCTAAAAAGGGCATTTATGAATGAATCCTTTTCAGACAGAAGAAGAAACACGAAACATGAATGCTTCTCCAAGGCAGAGCAATACATTGGATTCCACCTTTCTACTTAAAAGCATTCAATAGGCAATGATTATGAATGAACAATAAACATAATGAGAAACATATGAAAACAAAGGAAGAAACACAATGCTAAGTTGTTACCACAGGGATCTTATGAAACAGAGCTGCAACTCTCAATTAAATCTCTATCAAAACTGTACAATGAAGCTCTATGTTATTCCCTCTACACGTTTCCCAGAACTCTCTCCTTTTTTTACAAATGATTTTTCATACAATAAATAAAACCATCTGTGGGAAAACAGATCGACCCAAAAACAAGGGCGTTGTTTCAACTAAAATTACAAGAATAGAAAAGTCATCCATTTATTGTAAAAACAGAACATCGTTCCCCTTGAATTCCTCTGATGGCCAATTAAGAGACAAAAAACTGGAGCGCAAATCCCATAAAATCGTGATTGAAGACAAAATAGGCAATACGCTACTATTTCTTTGCTGTGGTATATACTCTTCGTTTATTTTTAGGTTTGACTGTCCGCTTTTTCCTTGCCGTTGAATAAAAACAAATTCTTAATAATTAGCATCCTTTGCAAAGCGAAGATCTTCATTATTCAAGATAACATCAGAGTCCAAGATTTGGACTGCTCTGTGCCATGAGGTAGAATTAATGTATTGCTCCCTTATGTTTCCAAGCGAGCCACTTACTTCTGCATGCTGATCAAGCCAATAGCAAGAATGCACCTCGGTGGTCAACTTGTGCACCATCCAATCAACTCGTTGACATGCAGCAATGTCCAACTCCTCAAATAACCTAGTCTTCAACCTTGCATGGTATGACTCAAAAGAATCACATGCTTCCTGACTTGTAAGGGGAGAATCCTCATTACAACAAGCCACATTTCTATTTTGGGAACCCATCATGATTTAAAATATTTCAAGAAGCCACTCTGATCTACAAAATCCTGCATAAATTCCGCTACAGCATCTACAGAATCAACTCCAGTCCAAGGGCTATACATGATGTGCCCAAGGCACTTAAACATCTCCCGATGCACTTCCATATTGCTACATGTTTTTGTAATGTTTTTAAGCCATGCTCGATGGACACGCCACAGACATAGAAAT
Source organism: Pinus albicaulis (assembly GCA_034641835.2). Taxonomy (NCBI): domain Eukaryota; kingdom Viridiplantae; phylum Streptophyta; class Pinopsida; order Pinales; family Pinaceae; genus Pinus; species Pinus albicaulis. The sequence continues at coordinate 1,692,623,808 of CM076580.1, forward strand.
ATGGGACACTGAAACACATCTCTAATTGTAGCAATCTCTATTGCTACGTCATCAACTGTGAAGCCACTCAGCTTCCATGAAGGATCCTTCGCATGGATTCTATCACGAAGTGCCTTGGTCCACTTACGAACATCATCACTTGCAAAACTTCGCGTAATAACCCACGCCACAGGGAGAGCATGGTAGTTTGAATCAAAGACGAGAAGCGTGTACAAAGGATACTTGAGCTTGTTAATTCCAAATGTTGTGTCAGCTGCTATGAGACTATTGTTACCAAAGCGAATCATTTGCTACAATTGCCATTCTGTTTGAATACCCAGAATGAAGGAACCCGTATCAGAAGAATCCTGATAGAAAAATACATTCTTTGGATGTCTGTCAACCCAGATTCAAACACTGGATAGATCATCAGGGTCCAATTCATATGTGAACCGCTTCTGAACTGAAGAATGTATGATAGCGCTGTCAAAAAGATGTGTGAGACGTCCAGAACACTCACCGACGACATGCATTTGATTGCATAAAAGTGCCAATATTTCATCTGTGCAGTCGCAGTTCTTATAATGATCCTGGTTCATGGCCCCATCTAAATAATATCGCTTTCAATGCCAGTGATCCATATCCATTTTCTTTCATCAATAAACCTAACGAGATTCCCGACATCCTCTGCACCAAGCATCGATCAATGGAAACTTAAGATGATTTGATTTGCTTAGAGCAGAGGGGTCACGAAATTTAGAATTTTGTTGAGGTAATGAGAAAATCTGCCTGTGGACTCTGTGCGCCGCGTCGATTCTGTGCACTGCGCCAAAGGAAAAATACACTATGGGAAAAACGCCCAATGCGTCGCGTCGTGCCTATGCGCCGCGCCTGCTCCTAGTGCGCCGCGCAGGTTTTTTTGGCACAGTCCTGGTTCTCAAAAACGCAATTTTCGCCCTCTCTCCACTTTGAATCGACTTTCATTCAAGTTTTGGATGCACATGAGTGTTTTAAACATATGAAAAGATCTTTTAAACTTATGGAGTTTGATTTTTGGTTTAACAAAACCCATTTTTGTAATGTTTGGGCATGGACACGCTTTACAATTTAATACAGCTCTGCTCTTTTGCAACTCGACATTTGGCATGAACTGAATGTTGTTTTTATTTGATTTTCTTGACTTGGGCAATGACAATTTTCTCAGGGTAATGGGCATTAAGATCTCGACTTGTCTTAACAAAAACCCATTAATTGAAGATTCAGCACTTTCACAACTTGAAATAAACTCTGCTTTTTGCACTTGACTTTTTGGCTTGAATGATGTTTTCTTGATTGACTTTTTGCAGGGATGGTGGTGTAGGACTTTAGCAAAGGATCAGGAGAGGCTGCATGTGAACGTTTTCAGCTGAGAAAATTTGAATAATTACATTTTTAAAAACACATTTTGACGATTTCTTCTTCAAAACAGGGTTTTGAAGAAGAATAAATCTCGCATTATTGACGATAACAATCTTGAAATAAAAACTCATTGAAGACATCCTCATGGCCTGCGGGCATCATTTGACATGTTTGAAGACCAACCACTAGACCTTGACTCTGAAAATGACTATTTTTGACCAAAATAGCATTAATGACTGCAAATGACAAGAAATGAACTTTGGTGAATTTGACTCTGACGAAGGACTGACAAGACCGAGTCTAAATTGGCTCCAATGGGGATGGTAGCTCCCTGGAGGTGCCAAGAACAGCAGATCTCTGGGAGAGCCAGACAGTGCCTCCATCCATTGGGCTATGGAATCCATTATTTCAAGAAATCGACACGATTAATTTATTGACTGGAAACTGACTCGCAAATGACTTATGACTGACTAAACAAATATTTACAAATCTTTTGAAAAAAAGGCAGCAGTTCATCAAGATTTGAAAGCATGATGACAACCACCTGCATACTGACGAAATATGTGCAATCATGTGTAATGAGCCTTCCAATGTAACTAATCCAGCAAATGGGAGAAGGATGTTGCTTGATAGTGCTTCCACCAAGACACAGATGTAATTGCTGGCAGCCATACACGCGCATAATGAGTCTGGTCATGTAAAAGACCATTTGATCTATCATTCAAATTGAAAAACATTTCCATGTATGTTGCAACAGGATCGCAAAAGCCAGACTCTGTTTGCTGCCCAAACTCTGCAATACATACTTCCAACTGCACACTGTCAATGCAAACATCCACGGGCAGCTCTATTGTTGCTTGTTTTGAAGGAGGGAGAGTTTCCAAGAACCTTTTGGGATCTCGGAATTCATATGATTGAATCTGATCGTTTAAATATTGAATCTCCTTCTCAACTCTTTCAACAAGTAACTCGCAGACACCAGTTTTAGCTTCAAGAGGAAACTTTGGAGACTTCAAACATTGAAGCATGACAATGAAAAATTCTTCATTAATTTCAATATCCGCTAACTGATCTCTAACCTCTTTTACAACTTCACAAAGAGCAGGGTTTGCCACATACCCTACCATTGCATGAATAGATCAGTGAGCACTGGAATCTCTGGATCGAGTTGGAGTCGCCAGGTGAATATTTCAGCCTTCAGGTGTCTGACTGCTGTCCACCATCAGCAATCGGATCTGAAATTTGTCTTCCTTTACCGGGGAGAAATCTCCCCCAGTAGAGTCGCCACTATGTTAGCGCTCGAATCTGCCTCAGGCTGAAGAAGGCAGGACTCAAGGCAACATCAAACCAAGCTCAGCCTCGTAGCTAGCCCTACGAGGACAGGAGAGGGCTCTCTCTGGGTCAACTCAGTAAAAGATGTCCAATAAGGCCTGAGATGACCACAAATGGATGCTAATTTTAGGCTAGTAAATAAATATGAATGAGGTATTTTGATAAATGATTGGGTTTTCTGGGCTGTATGAGACAAAGACAGCAAGAGCAGAGAGATTAAATGAAAGACGCAGATTATCTCATGAGGCAAGATAGGCAAGAGCTTAAGCATCCAAATTAAAATTATATGGAGTGGAAGGATTGTTAAGGAAGCTAAAAAGGGCATTTATGAATGAATCCTTTTCAGACAGAAGAAGAAACACGAAACATGAACGCTTCTCCAAGGTAGAGCAATACATTGGATTCCACCTTTCTACTTAAAAGCATTCAACAGGCAATGATTATGAATGAACAATAAACATAACGAGAAACATATGAAAACAAAGGAAGAAACACAATGCTAAGTTGTTACCATAGGGATCTTATGAAACAGAGCTACAACTCTCAATTAAATCTCTGTCAAAACTGTACAATGAAGCTCTCTGTTATTCCCTCTACACGTTTCCCATAACTCTCTCCTTTTTTTACAAATGATTTTTCATACAATAAATAAAACCATCTGTGGGAAAACAGATCGACCCAAAAACACGGGCGTTGTTTCAACTAAAATTACAAGAATAGAAAAGTCATCCATTTATTGTAAAAACAGAACATCGTTCCCCTTGAATTCCTCTGATGGCCAATTAAGAGACAAAAAACTGGAGCGCAGATCCCATAAAATCGTGATTGAAGACAAAATAGGCAATACGCTACTATTTCTTTACTGTGGTATATACTCTTCGTTTATTTTTAGGTTTGACTTTCTGCTTTTTCCTTGCCGTTGAATAAAAACCAATTCTTAATAATTAGCATCCTTTACAAAGCGAAGATCTTCATTATTCAAGATAACATCAGAGTCCAAGATTTGGACTGCTCTGTGCCATGAGGTAGAATTAATGTATTGCTCCCTTATGTTTCCAAGCGAGCCACTTTCTTCTGCATGTTGATCAAGCCAATAGCAAGAATGCACCTCGATGGTCAACTTGTGCACCATCCAATCAACTCGTTGACATGCAGCAATGTCCAACTCCTCAAATAACCTAGTCTTCAACCTTGCATGGTATGACTCAAAAGAACCACATGCTTCCTAACTTGTAAGTGGGAGAATCCTCATTGCAGCAAGCCACATTTCTATTTTGGGAACCCATCGTGATTTAAAATATTTCAAGAAGCCACTCTGATCTACAAAATCCTGCATAAATTCTGCCACAGCATCTACAGAATCAACTCTAGTCCAAGGGCTATACATGATGTGCCCAAGGCGCTTAAACATCTCCCGCCGCACTTCCATATTGCTACATGTTTTTGTAATGTTTTTAAGCCATGCTCAACGGACACGCCACAGACATAGCAATATGGGACACTGAAACACATCTCTAATTGTAGCAATCTCTTTTGCTGCGTCGTCAACTGTGAAGCCACTCAGCTTCCATGAAGGATCCTTCGCATGGATTCTATCACGAAGTGCCTTGGTCCACTTACGAACATCATCACTTGCAAAACTTCGCGTAATAACCCACGCCATAGGGAGAGATGGTAGTTTGAATCAAAGACAAGCGTGTATAAAGGATACTTGAGCTTTTTAATTCCAAATGTTGTGTCATCTGCTATGAGACTATTGTTACCAAAGTGAATCATTTGCTGCAATTGCCATTCTGTTTGAATACCCAGAATGAAGGAACCTATATCAGAAGAATCCTGATAGAAAAATGCATTCTTTGGATGTCTGTCAACCCAGATTCGAACACTGGATAGATCATCAGGGTCCAATTCATATGTGGACCGCTTCTGAACTGAAGAATGTATGATAGCGCTGTCGAAAAGATGTGTGAGACGTCCAGAACACTCACCGACGACATGCATTTGATTGCATAAGAGTGCCAATATTTCATCTGTGCAGTCGCAGTTATTATAATGATCCTGGTTCATGGCCCCATCTAAATAATATCGCTTTCAATGCCAGTGATCCATATCCATTTGCTTTCATCAATAAACCTAACGAGATTCCCGACATCCTCCGCACCAAGCATCGATCAATGGGAACTTAAGATGATTTGATTTTCTTAGAGCAGAGGGGTCACGAAATTTAGAATTTTGTTGAGGTAATGAGAAAATCTGCCTGTGGACTCTGTGCACCGCGTCCATCTTCAGTGCGCCGCGTCGATTCTGTGCGCTGCGCCAAAGGAAAAATACACAATGGGAAAAACGCCCAATGCGTCGCGTCGTGCCTATGTGCCACGCCTGCTCCTAGTGTGCCGCGCAGGTTTTTTTGGCACAGTCCTGGTTCTCAAAAACGCAATTTTCGCCCTATCTCCACTTTGAATCGACTTTCATTCAAGTTTTGGATGCACATGAATGTTTTAAACATATGAAAAGATCTTTTAAACTTATGGAGTTTGATTTTTGGTTTAACAAAACCCATTTTTGTAATGTTTGGGCATGGACACGCTTTACAATTTAATACAGCTCTGCTCTTTTGCAGCTCGACATTTGGCATGAACTGAATGTTGTTTTTATTTGATTTTCTTGACTTGGGCAATGACAATTTTCTCAGGGTAATGGGCATTAAGATCTCGACTTGTCTTAACAAAAACCCATTAATTTAAGATTCAAGATTGGCCAACTTGAACTAAACTCTCATGGTAATTTTGACTTTTTGGCTTGAATGATGTTTTCTTGATTGACTTTTTGGTGTGATGGTGGTGTAGGACTCAGCAAAAGGATCGAGAGGCTGCATGTGAACGTTTTCTGAGGCCGAGAAAATTTGAATAATAACATATTTAAAAATACATTTGATGATTTCTTCTTCAAAACAGGGTTTTGAAGAAGAATCAATCTCGCATTATTGACGATAACAATCTTGAAATAAAAACTCACTAAAGACATCCTCATGGCCTGCGGGCATCATTTGACATGTTTGAAGACCAACCACTAGACCTTGACTCTGAAAATGACTATTTTTGACCAAAATAGCATTAATGACTGCAAATGACAAGAAATGAACTTTGGTGAATTTGACTCTGACGAAGGACTGACAAGACCGAGTCTAACACTACAAACCACACTCTAAGCAAATAATGACTTCAAAACAACTTTTAAAATGAAACCTAAGATTCGGGAGCACATCCCATTTCCTCAAATATTTTATTTCAAATGACTTAGAAAACATAAAAGATTCACTAATAATTGCAGTCATAGAAGAGGGAACACCTAACACATCTATGATCACAACTATAAATACCTCTAAAACAATTTTTTCAAGCAAGGACAAAGGGCATGATCAGAACAGACCTCCTTGGCTATCTATAAATAATGGTACTTCAAAGGGAGCTTCAAAAATAGTTTTCAAGTGGCAACAGACAAGCAGGGAAAACCATAAATCATGCTGAAATCAACTATTTGAACTATTAGAGAAATAAACAAGCATGAGGACTAAAGAGAGAGATTAAAGACTCTAAAATACCTCAGCAGAAGAAAACATAAAATAGTGAAGGATGAATAGGTCTAAGGTTCTTCTAGGAGTCATTTCTTAGCCTAAAACTTTCATCCTACTATAGTAAGCATTTATGTAACAAAATGAAAACAGGAGAAAACATCAAACAGTTCAGAATACTTCACCAAAATCCAAGCTCATGGATCCAATGATAGAGCCTTCTCAAGAACAAGCGTGTCTCAACATCATCAAGCTTCCAAGACTTCAATTTCTTCCTGAACTTCAGACAGACTATGTATTATTTCAGAGAGTTTCAGTATTAAAACTAGTGAACGATCAACCCACATCTCATCTTCTTGAGAAGTATTTATAGAATAAATGAGGAGGTGGAAGAGTTTTAGGATTGAAGCGTAATAAATTCCATACTAAATGCAACTCCTTGCCTTGAAAACCATGCAAGGCATAAGGCAGGAATGCATCGGATTACGACTCTGTTTCATTTACTCTGTTTATGCTTTTTAAGGCTCAATGGGTAAAAATATTGACCTTGAGGCCTATTTATCCTGACAGTTTAAAATATCTTCTTTTGTTTGAAATAACTATTCAGCTGTCTTTAGACAAATATCTTCTGTTCTGGCAATAACTAAACCTTATTTTCGATTTATTGAGGGTACAGGTGGCTTTTGGTAGCTGGAGAGGATTCAATTAGCCTCTTTAATGTGGCTCTGAGGTGTCCTTGGACTGATGTTTTCCTCTGTTTTTCCTAAAACACCTTTAACCTGTCTTTGATCTATGTTTTAGACCTGATTAGGCTTAATTCTTATCTTCCGGTCTTCATACTCTGCTGACTGTAGATCAAGGATTTGATTTTCCAAGTTTATGCCTTAATCCTTTTTAAAACTATGATTTAAACCTTTAAACCCTGATACTCTTTAATCTCCTGTATTCAACGTTGATTTTCTTCAATAAATGGTCTCTGACTGTGTTTTTGGCTCTATTGCAGGAGCGCGAAGGGTTTTTATAATATTACCAATGTTCATGAGACATGGTAAAAATGGTTGTCCAAACCCTGTATATTCATTTCCTTCATTGATAGTGGGTTGGGGAATCGTCATCCCCGACCTTTGATCTCCTTTTAAAACTATGGAGAAACCTTGAAAACCTGCACAAAACGAGAAAAGTTAAGAAAATCTGTGAAGGATAGGTTTAGACTGCTTTTGGAGGTGAGGTTAAATTGTGGTCGTCGATCCAGATAAATCAATGATCGAGATTTCTTGATGGGTTGATGGGGAGGCGATTGGATGAAAAGGAGGAAAATTAAGTCTGGGCCGTTGACCTAGATTAATCAACGGCTCAGATTAATTGGGAGTTTCATAATGCGGAGGGGAGGAAATGAAAGAAAATGTAATAAAACAGGGAAAAAACCTTTGGCGGAAGCGAAATGGGGTTGAAATCTAATATGGGCCATCGGATTAGTTATTAATGGATGATCGAAATCGACTGATGAAGATTTTGGGAGCAAAGGGGAAGGGCGAAAGACTTGGGATCAAGAAATAATCTGAGTCGTTGGATTAAAAAGATAAATGGCGGAGATTAAATGAGGAAATGAAATACAAAGGGGAAAGGTGGTTTGGCGGAAAACAGTTGGAAGTATTCGCGCGGCATTGGAGTGGTTTCAAAATTTTCCCAAAAGAACGCGATATGGGTCTGCGCTTGACACGTGTCCTTTTAAAACCGCCCATATCGCGTAATTTACTGGCATTAACATTCAGGCGTTAATTTACGTGATATGGAATTTCAGCCATCAGATGAGGGGCAGTAGATCCAACGGTGTAGATCGCACGCGATGGAGAGCAAGATGCACGGGCGAAAAGGTAGGTGGGGTCAAACAGTGGTTTAGATCCTGACCGTTGGATCTGGGAATGAACGGTTGAGATCTGTCGAGGGGGAGATATAAAAAGGGCGGGGTGTGAAGAGCGGACGTAATGTGGGCCTTTGGATTAGAGGAAATCAACGGCGGAGATTTGATCGCAAGATCGCATCGGCAGAGGTCAAAGGATAGGGTAGCACTAAAATGTGCCGATGCGATTGAGCACAGACCGTTCGATCTAAGAGAGATCAACGGTCAAGATTAAAACGGCAGGTGCGATGGCAAGGGCTTTTGACGGAGCGCGATTAAATCTAAACCGCTGGTTCTTGTGGATTCAACGGCCAAGATTTAATCGCAGGATCAGAATCGGCGGAGGTCAATAGTAACTGGATAAGAGTTTTGCGATTTTCTGATTTGTGATGGAGCGAAAGCCGTTGATCTTGTTGGGGTTCCTATCTTTTGGCAGATTTGGCAATACCAAAATATAAGACAACATCAAACCACTTTGGGATCCTAGGATCTAGCCCTCCTGGATCCGGAGAGGGATCTCTCCATAAAACAAAGAATGATATATATCTTTGAAGCTCAAATTGAGATATTAGGCTAGGTATGAAGCACAAAGGGGGGGGGGGTTTAAAATGGTTTGGTTGGTTGGTTGGTGGGTTGAGTCATGAGATCATGGACTAAGAAAATAATGGAAGGAAAGGAAAAAGAGCAGCAGGATGTTTCAGCAAAGAGGATAGGTAAAGAAAGTGCCATCCATTGGGCTATGGAGTCATGAAAGGGGATTACTTGCACACAACTAGCCAAGGCTTTCAGAGGGCAAGTCATCTACACTAAAGGATCTTTTTAGATAGATGGTGGAATGGAACATTAAGGATTGAAGGTGAAAGAAGGAAAACAACCCAATTTCTATCTATAGATTAGGTCAGAGGTCATTTAACTCCAGACCTGCTTGGACATACTCAAAGGCAACTCTCAAGGAGAGACAAAGGGGTAGCTTATAGATCAGACCAGAGGTCATTTAACTCCAATTCAGCTTTAGCATGCTCCAAAGGAAAACAGAGATAAGTTTAACAGAGCCAGGGTCTGTAGATCAGAGAAGGACTTTGAACCTTCAATGCTTTGACACCAGCAAGGACATCAAAGCAGCAAACCCTGAATTCATACATCAGCTAGCAGCATATGGAACCGCTACACTGGTTAAATTAGCTGAATTTACTCTTAGATTCACAATCGGCAGAAAAAATTAAAGGCAAGGAGAGCATAAACATAGGGTACCTAACAAGGGTAAATCCTATGTCAGATTTCTGATGCAAGCCAGCAGAAAATGAAACAGTATAAAAATGTAATAAACAGTGTTATAAAAACATCACCAATAGTAATAGACCAGGATCCTGTGAAATGTGCTTGATTAATTGATGCAAAACCAGTCACATACCCTGAGCTCAATGGCTAATACAGTCCAGACTTTCTCCTCCCAGCCTACTACATACAAACTACTATGTTACTCCCTCCCAAGACTGTTCTAACAGTCAAAATGAATCCCTCTAACAGCAATCGGCAACAACCGAACAACAACCTCTACAATATGTTCTCGGGAATTCTTATAGGAGAAGAGAATAACAAGAATAGATATACATTTAATTTGTTTCATTAAGACAGAATGGTGGAAGCGTTCACGCCCATGTTGCGTAATTTTTCTTCGTCGACTGTGTGTACACTGTAGTCTGGTTCAGAGCACTCTGTCAGGTCGGATTTGACCTCGGATGTGTTCTTGAATGTCCTTCTGGATGTAAGGCCGTCTGTTTAGTCTTCTGAGGCAAGTAAGGTGACTGAAAAGGTCTTCAGGTCTCCATGCTTCCATAACTGCAGTCCTGACAATCATAGAAACTTATGCCAGTGTATTTCATCTGTTTAAAGGCTCGAGGAGGCATGGAGAACACTGTCTGAAGGTGTCCTTCTAGAGAAAAATGGTCTGCTGACGCTGGAAGCACTGATAGGACTTGACAGTGTGCTTAAGTCTTCAAACTGCGTCTTTATCCTTTGAGTACAAGTTCATAGTAGTTAATCTTCGATTATGGGTGTAAATCCTATAATTCGGCTCTACTGCTTCACTTGGCTATTGTAATTGCCTCTTTGTAATCCCTGCACAATAAATTAATTCAATTATAAAATCCAGGGACGGTGGTGGAATATTTTGTTGTGGAGGCCTATGGAAGCAGTGAAAGGGCGGCGGAAAAATGATAATTAGTGTAAAGCCCAAAGATTAACGCTTGGGCGAATTACAAAGGAAAACACAGAAAAACAAAGAAGCGAGGCTTATGATGTGGGACCCAGCGTGGGTGTAAGGCGATTCATTTAGGACCGTCAGATCTCAGGAGGAGATCGATGGCAGAGATTGAAATTTGAAGTTAATAGGGGCTCCGATGAGGAAAAATGATGGGGGGGCGCGATTAGATCCCAGCCGTCGGATCTGAAGAAATGGACGGCTAAGATCGAATCAGCGGATCGCAATAGGGGGCACAGGGGGTGACACTTTTAAACTTTGTGATTGCGATGGCGCAATTGAGCGTTGGCCGTTGGATCCGGGGACCAGATCAACGGCCCGCATTCAATCAGAGGGAGATGGAGAGGGGTGACAGGGCGATGATGCAATTAGCACTGAGCCATTGGATCTGAATTAAACGGACGGCTGGGATCGGATCGGTCGATCGCAATCAGCTATTGCAGTCGGGTGACACATTAAGAACTTGTGATTGCGATGGGAGTGATTAAGCGCTAGCCGTCAGATCTGGCGAGGAGATCGACGGTTCAAATGTGATCGGAGGGGCGAAAGGGGAAGAGCGACGAGCGCGCAGCGATCAATGCCAAGCCATCGGATCCTAACCGATCAACGGTCGGGATGGTGGCGGAGGTCTATAGACCAAAACACAATCGCATCAGGGAATTTTAGTTTACACAGTGATGTGCTCACCCATCAGTTTCGATTGCGATTAGCGCTCGGACCATTAGCACTTGGTTCTGGCGTTGGGTTACGTGGGGAAGTGGTTAAGGGGTTACGCCTTAATATAAGGTAGAAAGTGGGTTTTGGGCCCATTTTAATGCATTTTGAGGCCAAAGAAGGGTAACGATAGAGAGGAAAAGGGTTTATTAAACCAAACAAAGAGTATTTGAAGGGTTTAAAAGGGAACTTGAGATGGTTTAGAGGGTTAATGGGGGAAAAAGAGAGGAGTAAAAGGGGATGAAGTAGAGGTTTAGAAGGGATGATATAAGGGGAAAAGGAGGAGGTTTTTTGGGCATTTCTTCACAATCAGAGAGGCTTTATAACTGGAAACAGCAGTGGGGATTTATCAAAGGACAAGGGCATAAGGAGGCTTTAAGGATGATGTGTTTTCAGAGGGAAATGCATTCCTTGAAGGCTCAAAAACATTTTAGCCCCCTGTTTGCTTGTCAAAAAATTCATAGGGGGCTAACAGATCTTGAAACTAGATCGACGGTTAGGATTAACTAATGAAGGAAAAGGCAGAAGACGGGTTTGTAAAAGGGGAGTGATATGGACCGTTGGATCTGGGTAGAGTGAATTAGATCAACAGTGGAGAAACGATCGCAGGATTGCATCGGCGGGAGGCAATAAACCATGAAAATGTGTAAAATGAATTTTTGCGATGCGATTAGCTGATGGTCGTTAGATCTAAGAGAGATCAACGGCCCATATTTGTTCCGAATCACTTCGTCGGGTTTATGATTAATAGAGGAAAGTCAGGTTTTTTACGAAATTTCAAAGGAAAGTCGGGTTTGGGAAAGGATTTTTAAGTCCTTTAAGTGCCCGGTTGTGGGGCTTATGGTTTTATGAGGTGGAGGGTTACAGGAGTTAAGCCCTCAGGGGTTTAAAACACTTATAATGTTTTGGACGGCTTTAGGCCTAAAAAATAGGGTTTTTGAGGCAAATTAAGGGTTCCGATAGGGAAAAAATGAGTTTTTTAAACCAAATGAAAGGGGACCAAATGGTTTAAAAGGGTGTTGGAGTGAATTTTGAAGGGTGAATGAGGATTTATGGAGGGATTCTATGAAGAAAAAAAAGGGGATGAAAATGGGGTTTTTCAGCAGTCTTTTCTTCAGGAAAACAGTAGATTTTTTAGGTTTATAAGGGAAACAGCAGTGAAGATTAACTAAAGAATTAGTTATCTTCGTAAAAAATTCAAAGATGATAGGTTTTGAAAGGGGAATTATCTCTTGAATTTTTGAAGAACAAAATTATCCACTTCTTGGTATAACAGAATCTATTAGTGGCTAATATGACCCATTCCCTACACCGTTCTCAGACGAAATTTTGGATAGCGTGGGGGGACAGGAAGCATACTCTTTTATAGATGGATTCTCTAGGTACCATCAGATTATAATCACTCCTGAAGACTGCAGCAAAATCATGTTCGCCACAGAATGGGGCTCTTTTCAATATATTGTCATGTTGTTTGGTCTCAAGAATGCCCCTGCTATTTTTTCACGAGTAGTGGTTGCGGTGTTTAAAAAATTTATCCACAAGTTCCTAGAAGTATACTTCGATGATTGGACTGTCTTCGGCCTGGTGAAGGCGCATGTATCTAACTTGTGCATGATGTTGGATGCCTGCCGAAAGCATCAGATTTACTTAAATATCAAAAAGTGTATCTTCTGTGTACCCTTTGGTATCCTGCTCGGCCATATAGTTTGTCGACAAGGGCTTGTTAGCCAGCTATAAAATTTGTTATACCAAATGCTGGCTAAAACTCTTTGGAGCATTCAAGGAATAAATTTTATGACTAAAAAGTGTTGGCTCTTGAAGACTCTTGGAGGCCTCCTGCCTCTGTCCCAATCTTCACTACTATGCCTTTTTTCCCCTTCAAAAATCATGCTGATTCCCAAGGAAAAATACTGCTGCAAACACCTTTTTCCTTTTTCCCCTTTTCCCAAAACTAACCTCAGTTTTTATCCCTCCATTTCCCATGAAAATCCCTCATTTTCATATTTTTCCCTTTTCCCCTTCTTCAGAATCCCCTTGACAAGGTTGAAAACTCCTCCTTTGCCTTATCGGAACCCCTCTAACCCTTTGAAAATCATTCAAAAACCATAAAAATCACATTTTTTATGGTGTGGACTTAAGCCCCCTCAAGCTAAGTCTTAAGCACCTTCCTCCATAAACCCCGGTCATATTATCCTGCATACACCCAAAGGTCCCGCAGTCGGGCGCCAAGCCGCTTCGTAAATAATATTTTAAACCTTGGTTTATATTAAAAAATCGTTAGTTTTATTATTTTATAAAATTTCCGCTGGTTCCAAATTTAATTCATTCCGCACTATCGATCTGATATGCAGATCAATAGTGCGGAGTCTGTCTCCCCGGTGGTCCCTGCATTCCACTCACCTGTCCAAAAACCACACGGTATTCATCGCACCGCCTTTGGGCAGCAGCAGTTTTTTCCCAATCGGCAGCGATTCCATACGCTGGCTGACACGCATCTCGTGCACTATTTGAAAACCGCCCCCCCATCGCGCATTAACTTTCGGCAGCAAACCCGGCGCGATATCGTTGTACACCGTCTGATCTGAGGCCACCCATCCGACGGCTATCGCTCTCCGAAGATGCCCGACAGTTAACCGGGCTACGGCGCGGCATTCAATTGATCTCCACCGTCGATCTGATCTGCAGATCGATGGCCCACATTCCATCACCTTGATTCGATCACCTAGTCAACATTTCTCGTTTTGACTTCCCATTTTCCGCTCCCGACCGTCGATCTCTACGCAATCGACGGCCCTGATTCAAAATTTTCTTCCACCTTCACTACGCCATTCTCCTGATCAATCCTGACCATTGGATGATGCCATCCAACGGCCATGCTCTCTCCACGTGCCTTCTGAAGCAGTAACCTATAAATTCATGGATTTTATAATATTTGTTTGTATTTTGCAGGGTTCAAAGGTTTTTTCACTATGTCTGGAGAAAATTCGAAGGCAGAGGGTGACGATCCTCCCACCTTCGATTTGTCAAAAGAAAACATTTGCAGGTGTTAAGTCCACGTTTCATCAATCATCCATGAAGCATTGATGCCACATAACCCTGTGCAGCCCTTTATACCCACAGAAACCATGAATCGGGCACAATCAGAGATTATCAGTGATGAAGATCAAAATGAACCAGGACAGAGGATAGAAGACATATTTGTGGGGATCACGACTAAAAAGGTTTATCAAAAGCCTAATCCCCAATTAAAATACAGTTTAAAGACAATCTTAAGGGTTTTTATCAACAGGAAAGCCTCCATCGCCACATCTGAGGCAAATTGATTCCTCCCAGCTACTGAAATGCCAGCTGTACCTCAAAGTGTTAAATCAAAGGCTGAATTTATTGATCAGGACCAGATATCTGCTCACAACACAGCCAAAAGGTAAATTCTGCCACAAAATTAATTACAAACATCTGCAGAGTTACTTCGACACCACACTGAGCCTCAAAAGTCAACAAAAGCTCCCACCGAGCTTAATCTTTATGTAAAAACATTTAATACATAAGACACCTATTGTAAGTTTCTTCATTGAGCCCCTTAAAGGCCAAGAAGCCATTAAGTCTGTATTAATTGTAATTGGAGATCTTTTATTAGATCTCACCTCCTCATTCTTTTATATATACTACTACAGAAGATGAGAGGTTGTTGGTTGTTGGTTGGTTGGTTGTTGGTTGATCACTAGCTGTAATATTGGAACTCTTTGAAATAATACATAGTCTGTTGAAGTTGAAGAACAAATTGAAGTCTTGGAAGCCCTGATGATGTTGTTGCATGCTTGTGACTGAGAAGGCTCTATCATTGGATCCATGAGCTTGATTGTTGGTGAAGTATTCTGAACTGTTTAATGTTTTTCCCTTGTTTTCATTATGTTCCATAACTTCTTACTACAGTAGGTTGAAATTTTTAGGCTAAGAAATGACTCCTGGAAGCACCTTAGACCTGTTCATCCTTCACTGTTTTATGTTTTCTTCTGCTGAAGTATTTTAGAGTCTTTAATCTCTCTCTTTAGTCTTCAAGCTCGTTTATTTCCTTAATAGTTCGAATAGTTGGTTTCAGCATGATTTATGGTTTTCCCTGCTTGTCTGCTGCCACTTAAAAACTGTTATTGAAGTCTCCCTTTGAAGTTTCTTGTTTACAGTGAATCAAGGAGGTTTGTTCTGATCTTACCCTTTTTCCTTGCTTAAACAGTTGCCTTGAAGGTCTTTATAGTTGTAATCATAGATGTGTTAGGTGTTCCCTCTTCTATGACCGCAATTATCAGTGAATCTTTTATGTTTTCTAAGTCATTTGAAATAAAATCTTTGAGGAAATAGGGTGTTCCCCGAATCTTAGATTTCATTTTAAAATTTGTTTTGGAATCATTGTTTGCTTAAAGGTGTGATTTGTAGAATTCATGGTTAGCCCTGTCTATCATAAAGCTCTTTATTGTTCAAATTTTGTTTCCCAATTCCCTTTGTTGAGAATTAAACTTCTCTTTCCAAATCATTGATGTCCATCTCATTCCAAAAACCAAAGGATCCTGCGGCCAAGTTAGATTTGCCCTCTGATATCCCATATCCATTGATGAGTATGTTATGACCTCTTTTTGACTCCATTTCCCAATGAACCAGATGTTTCTCCATTCTATATATCTTTCCTAGATCTTTCATTTTCTGTTATGTCAACCCAACCAAACAAACAAACAAACACCTGCACTTAATAACTAGTCTAAAATCCATTTTCCAAGCACACAAGATAAACCTTTGCAAAACAAACATTTGAGAGATCCCTCTCTGAGAACAGGAGAACTAGATCCTGGAACTCTAAAGATTGGTTCTAATGTTGCCTTTTCTTTTGATTTGCCAAACTATCAAAACATGGGACACCAACAGGGCTGATGGTGGACCCTGCCAAAATTGCAGTAATCATCAACTTTCCAGTACCAGCAATGGAGAAATATCTACGTTCGATCCTTGGGCACACAGGCTACTACCAAAAATTCATTCAAGGCTACGCACTGATCATGGCTCCTATGGAAAATTTTCTCAAAAAGGATGTCTCGTTCTTTTGAGATGACTAGTGTCAGAAGAGCTTTGAATTACTTAAGGAAAATATGGTCTCGGCTCCTATTCTCATCTTTCCTGATTGGGAGAAGGTCTTTCATGTCCACTTCGATGCATCGGGAATTGCTCTCGGAGCTATCCTTACGCAGCCAAGAGAGGGATACATTGATCATATGGTTGCCTTTGCAAGTCGGAAACTCTCAGGCGCTGAACGTAATTACTCCACTACAGAGCGGGAGGGGTTGGCCATGGTGTACGCTTTGCAGAAATATCGGCATTACTTGTTAGGAGGTGTTGTGGAGGTAAATCCCCTCTACGGACAGAGGAAATCCCTACTAGCCCAGACCGGGTCTAGCAGCAATTGTTCACGCTATAGTGCAGGTTCCTAATTGCAAATAAACGAACTAGCAATGAAGGCTTACCTGGAATCCAACGCTGTCGCTTGTAGAGAATGTAGCACTCCCATCCCTTAGCTCTGGCAGATCACAATCCTCACGATCTCCATGATCGGACACCTGCACACGCAAGAAACAAAACAAACGCAAGCGTAAAATCCAGTATATGCAACTATATGTCAGTCATAGAAGACATAACTCAACACCATAATCGACAACAAGAGTGGAACCATAACCAATAGTAGATTATCATTAATCAATCAAAGAAGAATAAAACCATAGCTCTGATGTTGAATTCTTTTTCAGAGGTCGCCAGCGGAACATGTCTCGAAGAAGCCTGTCTGGGATGGGACAAACCTCTCTCTCCAGATGTCTCGAAAATGATCTCCTTGCTTGGATTTGGCCTTAAGGGAATGAATCAAGGCTCTTGCAGCATAAGGCTCTGATGGCTCTTGGGAACTTGGAGACTAGTTTGCAAATGAGATGAGCAAGCTTTTATAGATGGAGGAAGGGGAGTTGGGATCCCTATAATCATGGGATTGGCCCTATCCTCAAGGAAGCTTCCATGAGAGGTGGAAAACCACTTCCTCTACATGGAGATCCAAAGCCAAACCTCCCAACTCAAATTAGATACCAGTTTCTGGATCAGTTAGGATGAAACTTCCGCCATTTATTTTTTAAAAACACTCCTTAAAATGGCTGGCGCGAGTGCGACTCTAGAACAGAGCGCCAATTGGCGCGCCCTCTTTGAAGGATTTACCCCATTGGCGCGGGTACTGAACTGGCTACCCGCGCCAATGCAAAAAGGGGTGTTTTTAGGGTTTTTCACAAGGAGTTTTCTTCAGGGAAATGAAAGTACATGTTCAGGGGAATGCCATGAAAGTGTTTTCAAGTTATGTCACTGCTCACAGGTCACGGAATGAGCCCTCCAATTGTGCGGGATGGGGAATTGTAGGGATGGTGAAAAATTGATGTGTAACAGATGCCCCCTAAAGCATGAGGCCCGAGAGAGAGAGAGGGGTGAAATGATTTACGAGAACGTGTCCAACTGAAAACACCGCCGTCAGAAAACCTGCGTAGAGAAATACAACTGATATCTCAAATACATGATATATACGTGGTATGGGCGCAACCATCCATAACAGAGTATGTAAAAATTCAGATCCGAGGCATGGACGCAGCCATCCAGTGAGGATCAGTAAATAGACTCAGGTATGGTCACAGCCATCCAATCAGTGAGTCATGTAACTAATCATAATAATCCACAAAATCACACCCTGGATTACAACAGACAAAATCCAGGGTCTTGCACTCCATCTCGACCCGAACAAAGTACAAGTTCAAGCATGTGAATAAGTGAGCTGAAGTCGAACATGCGAGAACATCGCCTGATTACCAACCAATGATCAAAGTTGTTAACAGATGTGAGAGGTACCACCAATAATGACAATGGCCCTCAAGGTACTACAGGTACAATCTACGGCATGTGAATCAATGAGCTGGCGTCGAACACCCGTAGAATCACTCGATCGGAGGCCAATAATGAGAACCTCACGTCGAACACGAAGAACCTGCCATTGAGGCATGCAGGCTCCAAGGTACCAGAGGGGAGTCTCTAGATCAGCTTCCTGGATAATGAGCTGAAGTCAACAGGAAGTGACTTTGATCGAAGGTGGGCCATAATGTTTCCCACATCATCGATGCGAGACAGAGGAACATAATGTATTTTGTGAATCAGGATCAAATGAGAATCAGAGGAAGGTTGGTACTTGGAGAGGTCAACTTCTCTTGAACATATAAACGGCACGACAGTGGATTTGGCAGTATTGGACATCAACAAATCAAGGGTCATGATGATGAGACAAAGAGCAGATGAGAGGTCAAAAGGGATCACCCAAACCCATGGTGGCAAGTGGAAAACGAGATGAGATGTCCCCAACCCGACACGAATGCAAACAAGTGCCATGTTCAAGAGCGACATACTGCCGACACGACAACGATTTTGGTTCCATTTTCCCCACCATTCCTGGCGAGTACCTCTTTATTTTTACACAAGCTTGAAGAGGATACCATATGCTTATCATATAATTTTTTCCTTCCGACGAACCCATCCAAGTACATTTAACGAGCTCTAGGAAGGAGAAACTCGAATATCGTCATTACGACTGGATCTAATGTCATGAGGGTTTAACGAGTCTGACAAAGGAAGAACTCGGTGACTTTTCATGTTTAGAGAGTTTGAAAAGACAGCAGAAAAGTAAACTCCAATATTCCCTTTTCGTAAATAGTTCCTCATATCCGAAAAGGTAGAAAACAATGTCTGAGGAAACCTCCTAGTCGCGATAGGCTAGGGTATTCCTTTTTCGTAAGTAATCTATCCCAGCCTGAAAAAGGGGTAAACGTATAATGGGTAGATGTCGTTTCGTGTCCACTTTAACGAGATCGAAACGACAAGGGACTCGGCAATCTTTTCAATTTTAGAGAGTCAGAAAAGAGCTGAAAGGTGACTCCTCCTGGAGGAACGAGTGGTATAAAGGGTAGCTACTGGTTCCGGTGATGGTGGAACTGCTCTGAACAAATAAAGGTTAAGAGACTGGCTAACAATACCACTCATCATAGCGGTTCCTCAGGAACGGGTAAAAAAACCAAGTGAAGGCATATGATCGGCCAAGCAAATAGTGACAATGGAGTGAGAAAACCAAGGCTCATCTGGCAAACACAGGCTGATAAGATGGAAATCACAAGAGGTAAAATGGGAAAGGTTTCATTTTTACACAAGCTTGAAATCAGAAAACTCTACTTGAAGTTGGTTTCATTTTTACACAAGCTTGAAACAAAGATAAACTATGCTTGAACCCAATTTCATTTTTACACAAGCTTGAAACGGAGACAAACTATGCTTGAAACCGGTTTCATTTTTACACAAGCTTGAAACGGAAACAAACTATGCTTGAAAAAGTAAGCATGCCCCCAACATGGTGACTCAATTCGAGGTACATGCCCCCCAAGCTTCAATCCATATGAAAGGCAAATGGAGTGAAGGTTCAAGTTATGAGATCAAGAGAAAGACTCGACTGGGATTTTACGAGATCTTATCAAAGACTCGAATTGAACAGCAACGTGTTTCATTGTTTTAACGAGGTTGACACATTAAAAGAACTATCCTCAGACACCCTGTTTCATGGTTTAAGGAGCTTGGCCCAAGACAAGGAACTCTGCTCCGACAACCTTGTTTCATTTTTTAAGGAGCTTGACACAAGACAAGGAACTCTGCTCCGACCAGCTTGTTTCATTTTTTAAGGAGCTTGACACAAGAAAACGAACTGTGCTTCGACCAGCTTGTTTCATTTTTTAAGGAGCTTGACACAAGAAAACGAACTGTGCTCCGACGACCTCATCATAATGAACAAGAAGTCATCGCTTCCAATATTTCCACTCCCGATGGAAGGAAAACATCCTGGAAGTCAGGAGCTAATGCCCCCAGCACCTGATGCACAACGGCATAATCACTAAGTACAGGCACGGGGTAGGTAGCCACATAGTTGACCTGCGGTAGGGCAGATACAACGGGTGGATAAAAACCAGGTAGGGATGATGGAAGGCCAGATGCCACATCAGGACCAAAGAATGAAAGCTGATCAATGGTCATGATCTGTCCTTCATGTGGAAAACAGACCACACGGAAAAGGGAGGAGACAAGCGCTCCCATGGCATAAGTGTAATCGCGCCCCAAGAGCCGATTGAAATCCAAGGGGCCTGGAACAACCATCATGTCCATATGGACAGTTTTACCTCCCAAAGTAACAGGTAATCTTGGGAGGATCCCTAACGGTTGACTCATTCTTATGTTAAATGTCAACAGATTCTGTGTAACAGGCACAAGCGGTGGCGAACCAAAATCTTTCCAAGTAGTTGAGGATAGAACACTAACAGACGTGCCTTCGTCTATAATGGTGCTGGGTACGACCAGACCAAAATCCTGTACTGTGAGCTCGAAAGGCACATAAGACGGAAGGCGGTATCCTGTAAATCGACTCCAATCGAAGGAAGCGACCAAACTAATCGGAGGGGCTACCATCGAACCGAGATGGTCTTCCCTTGGTGTTACGGAAGAAGAAGAAGCATCCTCCACAACTTCCATCACGGAGTTGGGAAGAGTATCCTCCGGGACCTCCATCACGAGAGGTGGAGGAGCAGCTTCTTGAGGTATAGGGACAGGAGAATCCTTCTCCAAGTCTGAGGAATCTGAAGAGATAAGAAGTACCTGAGGGGTGTGGGGTCCACTCTCGACGAAAAATACCTGGTGCACCACAGACGGGGCTAGCTCAACCGATCCCACGACCAATGGTTGGTCGGAGATGGATTCCTGAATTTGAATTTCTGGGGGAGTGCGATCGAACAAGGATGACTCTTGACCAATCGTAGGATCAACTGGTGGAGGACTCAAAGAAAGTTGCTTGTAACCAGCCAGAAGGCGTGGTGCAGAAACAGCCAAGTTGTCCAAAACTCGCTTGGCTTCATCCATATATGGAAAAAGGTGAATGGCATGGTGCCCTTCACACAACTTATAGAGATTGGTAATCTTACCCTAATTCTTAAGAGTTTTACTAGCACCCGAAGACGTGCCCCCAACCTGACTCCCAGAAGCCAAAGGCAATGGCGGGCTACCGTTGGACCATACCTCAAGCACCTTGGGAATGCCAGGGCAGTCTCGAAGAAGATGGTCTCCCCAGCACAACATGCAAGGGAACTTTACTTTCCGTGGAGGGTTGGGAGGTTTATCAATGGAAGGATTCTTAGGCACAATAGCCACAGAGCTAGCCTCTCCTTTATCGGACTTCTCCTTCTTTGTCTTCTTCTTCTTCTTCTTAGTCACCTTGTTACTAGAATCCAGACTTTCACTAGGCGAAGTAGAAGAGGAGGACACGGAAACAGGCGAAGAAGGGGAGAGGTCCACCTTGGAATCAACATGATGTTGTTCAGGTGGAGGAGATGGTTGAACAGTAGCCGGGACATTCGAGACCACAGAGGTTGAAAAAAACCAAACAGGAAACCCAACAGTTAACCCAGGAAGGGACAACGTTTCCATATAAGGAGCACCAACATTTCCAAAAGGAGGAAAAGGACCAGGATTCTCTTCGAAGGGGATTCCTTGGTTGGTGAACTCCGGAAATGTTTCCATCAGAAACGATCTTGAGAACAACACCCTAAGGAAACTAACTTTAACCAGGAATATTTCGTGGGCAGTTAATTTTTAAAACATTGAAACAAAACTCTACCGTTTCATCTTTTAAGAGTCGAGAAATAGGAAAAAGGTGACTCTATCACTTTCATATTGGAAACAAGCATGAAAGGACAAGCGCTTGATGACCTTTTCAAATTTAAAGAGTCAGAAAAGATCGAAATGATTACTCAGGAATTCTAGGCAAAGGGTGTACCAAATAACCGTGAACTTCAATATACACCTTGGTTTCAAAATGAAAGAGAAATCAACCAAGGACTTGACGTACATGCAGGCAATCTCCCCGAATGCTATGTCCGGTGTATCACGGGAATAGGGCGGCAGACTCGGCTTCCTATGGATAAAGGATAGAAACCTAGTGAGGTCTCCCTTTATATACTCGATGGTACGGGGAGCACAAGTCCATACTAGTGCTATCTAAATCCAAGAGGCGAACGACAACTACTAGGTTTAAAGACGCCGGAACACGTCTCTAGCCTAGACCTCTAAATGTTGCGTTAATGTTTCAATGTTGCCTTAGTGTAAATTGAGTAAATTTTAACATTTATCTTCAATTACGTTTCATTTGTCAGGCCCTAGCGAGTGTGATGTCTCAAAGTCTCCTAAATGCACACTATATGCCACAATATATCATTTCATTCGATGAAAGCTAACTACGAAAGGGTTGAGAGATTTTCACACAAACAAAATGATCAGAATACAACCAACAAAGTCTCTAATGCAGCTAATGTAAACCAAAAACTTTTCTCTCAAAGTCACTAATCACTAATAACACCGAAAATATTTTAATTTGCACTAACTAATCAAAATCAAAAGAGATTTTTTATATTTTCAATGTTTAATAGAAAAGTGCACTAAACAAAATGAAAACTAATGAAAAGAGCAATTTTAGATGTGATAGTAAAAGAGCAAAGATAATAAAATTCACTCAATGAAAAACACGCAATCAGATCTCAAATCGACAAAACAGTCCCTCAAAACCAAGAGAATCCCAAAGACACAAATGGACCATGTAATCTAGGCCCAAAACGAGACAAAGCACAATTCGAATGAAGAAGAGAACCAACACTCAAATGATGCAATAAAATGGTAACAACTGCCAAACGAATGTAAAGAAGCAATCACAAGGTCGACTGAACAAATAGAGACCAAGAACTCCCAAGGGAGGATCGACACACAAGAGCACCTAGATGCCCTAGGGCTAGAATGTGAAATCGATGGAAACGGGCAAACAACCAAAGGGCGAAGGTCACAGCCAGTCAAACAAGGCTCCAGAACACTCAAGCAGTTGAAAAAAACAAAACCAAACACACTGATCAAGCCCAGGAAGGTCAAAACATAGCAAACCCTAGTATCTCACAGGATTGGCGCGACTGTGAGGCTGAAACTAGCGCCAGAAACGAATTGGCGTGGGTAATACATAAGAAACTTGCGCCAATGGGCGCGACTTTAAAGCTGTAAAGCGCGCCAGTCGAGTTTTCTAAGGAAAAAAAAAAAAAACAATCCAACAAGCAGACCAATGATGGTCAAGCTAACCAAAAGCCAAAAACACACAAAGAGCCAGCCAAAAGAGCTGATCAAGCAAGAAGAATCGAGAAACAACCAAAAAGACAAGACAATACTCCAAGTTTTCATTTTACAAACTAAACCGAAGATTGACTGAAGCAGCTTTGATCTACTACGCAATTGCAAAGCAAGAGCGTTTCGAAGGCTATCTGGCTAACTTCAGGATCCGTCTATAGCTTATAAAACAAACAACAACAAGCTAGATGATCCCCAGTGGAGTCGCCAATTTTTTGTGGAGGTAAATCCCCTCTGCAGACAGAGGTGATCACTACTAGCCTAGACCGGGTCTAGCAACAATATTTCACGCTATAGTGCAGGTTCCTAATTGCAAATAAACCAACTAGCGATGAAGGCTTACCTAGAATCCAACGCTGTCGCTTGTAGAGAATGTAGCGCTCCCGTCCCTTAGCTCTGGCAGATCACAATCCTCGCGATCTCTGTGATCGGACACCTGCACACGCAAGAAACAAAACAAACACAAGCGTAAAATCTAGTATATGCAACTATATGTCAGTCAGAGAAGACATAACTCAACATCATAATCGACAACAAGAGTGGAACCATAACCAATATTCGCTTATCATTAATCAATCAAAGAAGAATACAACCATAGCTCTGATGTTGAATTCTCCTTCGGAGGGTCACCAGCGGAACACGTCTCGAAGAAGCCTGTCAGGGATGGGACAAACCTCTCTCTCCAGATGTCTCGACAATGATCTCCTTGCTTGGATTTGGCCCTAAGGGAATGAATCAAGGAATTTGCAACATAAGGTTCTGATGGCTCTTGGGAACTTGGAGACTAGCTTGCAAATGAGATGAGCAAGATTTTATAGATGGAGGAAGGGGAGTTGGGATCTCTATAATCATGGGATTGGATCTATCCTCAAGGAAGCTTCCATGAGAGGTGGCAAACCACTTCCTCTACATGGAGATCTGGAGCCAAACCTCCCAACTCAAATTAGATATTAGTTTCTGGATCAGTTAGGATGAAACTTCTGCCATTTATTTTTAAAAAACAATCCTTAAAATGGCTGGAGTGAGTGCGACTCTGGAACAAAGCACCAATTGGCGCACCCTCTTTGAAGGATTTCCCCCATTGGCGCGGGTACTGAACTGGATACCCACGCCAATGCAAAAAGGGGTGTTTTTAGGGTTTTTCACAATGAGTTTTCTTCAGGGAAATGAAAGTACATGTTCAGGGGAATGCCATGAAAGTGTTTTCAAGTTATGTCACTGCTCACAGGTCATGGAATGAGCCCTCCAATTGTGCGGGATGGGGAATTGCAGGGATGGTGACAAATTGTTGTGTAACAGGAGGACACTTCAAAAATTTTACAGACCATTCTGCCTTGAATTACCTAGTAAATAAGCCCATTTTTGGGAGGAAAATCTGTCGCTGGTTACTGTTATTTCAGGAGTATGATTTTGAAATCATTGTTAAGCCGGGAAAGCTGAATGTTGGGTCGAATCAACTATCATGAATAGAGAGTGGTGAAGAGCCAACCAACCTAGAAGACGACTTACCTAATGTGCAGTTGTTTAATATTAAGATAGTAAATGCCCACTTTGTTGATATCATTCAGTTCTTGACTACCGGGATGGATCCCCCGGAGTATTCAATGCAACAAAAGAAAGACCTAGTCACTCGAGTAGCAGATTTCACCATCATTGCAGGTCAGTTATATAAAATGGGAGCGGATGAAATATTATGGAGATATGTTCTAGAGCATGAAAGGCACGCTATATTGGCAGAAGCCCATGATGGAGTAGCAGGAGGTCACTACGCAGGGAAAGCAACGGCACAAAAGGTCTTGAGGGCTAGGTTATGGTGGCCTACCCTGCATCGTGATGCCCATGATCATTGTAAAGCCTGTGATATGTGCCAACGAACAGGGAGGCCATCTTGCAGGGATGAAATGCCCCTTCAACCGCAAATGGCCCTACAAGCATTCGACAAGTGGGCCATCGATTTCATTGGACCTATCAACCCACCAGGAAAGAAGATGGGAGCGCGCTACATCATTACTGCCACTAATTAAGTAAATAGGTGGGCCGAAGCACAAGCAGTAAAATATTGTACTGCGGATACCACTGCGCATTTTATTTTTGAACAGATTCTGACCAGATTTGGGTGTCCGAAGATCCTCATGGGCGACGGGGGTATGCACTTCGTTAACAAAACAATCTAGGCTTTGACCATGGAGTTCTGAATCCATCATGCAAAAAGCACACCATATCACCCATAAGAAAATGGTGCGGTTGAAGCCTTTAACAAAATCTTGGAGCAAGCACTGACAAAGGTCTGCAATGTCAATCGTAGCGATTGGGACGTATGCGTCCCATCAGTTTTATGGGCTTGTCGAACCACCTGCAAAAATCTCATTGGGAAAACTCCTTTTTGGATGGTCTATGTCAAGGAGGCCATTATGCCAATGGAGTACATTATTCCTAGTCTAAGTATTGCCGCAGTTACGAACATGGTGGATCCTGACATCATGGAGGAATGCTTAGCACAGCTTATGGCTTTGGAGGAAGACCGGTTCTTGGCTAATTTCCATCAACAAGTGCAGAAGGCCCGCAAAAAAGCCTGGCATGATCAACATATTCGCCAAAATACCTTTGCGCTGGATGACTTGGTCCTCTTATATGATATCCAGTTTTCAAAACATCCAGGGAAGTTTCGGCAGCACTGGCTTGGCCCCTATACTGTTAAGGAAATCACGAATGGTGGAGTTGTTCGGCTGGCTACCCTGCACTGTGATGTCCTGCCAAGATATGTCAATGGTAGTCATCTCAAACCATATCAGATCAAATGACTATAGGGTCGGAGTAGTTGTGAAGATGCAGATGATGAACCTACCAACACAGTGACTCGGGACGAGTCACAAGATTGTGTTGGGGGACTGTTGGAACAGGGTCTCCTACAAAGCTGTGAAACTGGTCCATTTTGTATGTTTTTTATTATATTTAGTATAGCGCAGGGGGCTTGGGGTGGGTCAAAGCTCCTAAAGAATTGTAAATGGGTCAAGGATAGACCAAGAGTCTGCAAACCATGGTTTGCGGACCATTGGATACATAGGCTAGAATAATATAAGTAGTTGAACCTTTTTGAGTTGAAGAGCAGGCTAAGAATAATAAGATATTACTGCTAAGTGTGAATCGATAGATCTAGTTAGGGTTTTCGGGTAAGGACTCTTGCTTCTGTGTGCTCGGAGGGCCTCTGTCCTGTTGTGTGCAGACTTTGTTGATGTGTGTGCAGGTTAGGTTTTTGGGGTTTTGTATGTAGATCTGAAAGATTAATGAATGTGGAAGTATTGTTGCCTATCTGAATCCTTTGGAATTGTTGTGATATGAATATGTTCCATCTTGATTACTTAGTATATGCTGTTTTTTTATTGGTTTAAGTTGCGAACATACTTGTGTACTTGTTTATGCTGTAATCTGGGTTTGTCTGCTTACTTCATACAAGAATATCTAAAATAGCTGTGTATTGTTATATGAATTCTTGATCTGTTAGGTTCTATGAGTAATATTGCTATTTGATACCGGATCGGGTCACGATCAAGGTGAGCAAAGATCTGCTTGACTTACCTACCCTCTCCCAGGGTGCGGAGACCTGGTTCCAACACCCACCCATACTACTTTGGGTGAGACTTTGGCCTGCGCAAGTAGGTCATTGCCGAAAGGGCCAGTAGTATAGGGATTTGTTGGCAAACCTTGAACATTCAAACCTAGGTTAGGACCCCTCGAGCCAACATGATCCAACAGTCAGAAAGCACTGATAACGCCATCACTCGTATGGTAGATCACTTGGTAGATAGCATACTAGGAGGATTTGTAACGGAGTTCGCAATCGATCAATTCGTGTCCTATTCTAAGGCATAACAGAGGTTCTTCAAGGGTTTCTAGGGTAAGTTTCTGAAACCTTACCTTTACTGATTAAAATATTATTGTGCGAAAAGGGTATTCTATGCAGCCATATAGAGTGAATGAGCTTCGATCAGAGCGAGGGTACAACACGAAGTGGTAAATATTACAGAACTAATCAAGAAGGAGATAGATCTGTCTACAGTCCAGTAAGGGATTTGGTTGTGCATGGCCTTCCAAATACACCACCTTCAAACCAGCATAGAGGTAATAACTCACTCACACCTCCACCCCCACCAGAATATGAGATTGCCTCGCACATGAAGCTACCTACCTTCAAGGGCATAGGGGACGAAGATATGGATCAGTTCCGGTTCATCGCAAAGTCGGTATGGACTGTGTAGAATGTGGCCAACGATGCTGTGAAAAGGGTGCAGTTATCCCTTGCCTTTGAAGTAAGAGCCCTGGACTAGTATATGGGATATGTAGCTCAGCATGCGAATGTGATCATTCAAGAGGTTAAGAATGCCCTAAAACAGCAGTTTCGGAAGCCTAAGTCCTACTCTCAAATAGTAAATGATCTAAAATATTTCAAGCAAGGACCATCTGAGTCTGTATGGGAAGCTGGCCAGCAGCTAAAGAAGGTAATTAGAGAAGGGGAAATTGTGTACGATGACAGATAGCACAAGGAATGGTTCATTGCTATGTTATTGCCTCACCTACACGTACCTATGGGACACAAATCCATTGAATCGTAGGAAAAAGCTTTAGAGATTACTATGAAATTAGAAGCTACACCGAGAGATGATACACAGCTGGGAGTACAACAGATCCAGGGCTAGCTGGAGGCGATGCACATGGAGATCCAGAATGTGTGAAAGGACCGATGGAAGGAAGTTATCCCAGATGTATGGTGCATACGATGCAGGGTATCAGGCCATACCAAGGATCAGTGTCTGCTATTGGCAGACTACCTACAGGTGAGGGGACCCAGTTTGTTGTGCCCAGGACCAAGTGGACCAGCATTTTGGTGTGATGATTGTTGCGTAGCCGACTTGCATGATACTAACCGCTTCCCCCGTCTAGGTGTGTATGTCCCAGAACTGAAGCAACAATGGTGCAGGTTTTTCCGATCAATAAGACATGATCAGCAGAACTTCTGAACTTATGATCTAATGATAGACCAGGTAAACCTAAATAGGGTACAATCAGACCCTTCTTCACCAAGATCCCCCTCAAGCATAGGTGGCTCCCTAGCCAGGGGTAGGGGAGGGGGCCGAGGTGGAAGTGCGTGTAGGAGAAGAGGACAACTAATCTGATATAACTGCGGAGAGGTAGGGCACTTTGCGAGGGATTTCCTAAAACCTGCAAGACAATCCTACAGATATTGTAGACAGTTGGACCATGTGATTGAATATTATCCAATTTTGATAGCAAAAATGTAGGAAAAGCAGCAGACACCTATGCAGAACGTACAAAGGGTTAAGGCAGAACTGCGAGATGAAGAACCAAGCATTAATGTCACGTAGCGGCCTGGCCACTAAGGGAGCTAAGGATAAAGTTGTGGTTGAGCCTCTTATCCAGAAATAAGCCATCAAAAAAGAAGGTTTGGACCTATAGAAGGAAAAGGAAACCTTTGTCGCAACTCTCCAAGACTTTGCTAAGCCCGAGGCATCTACTGCTCAAGCCCTCGCAAACCTCAA
This sequence comes from Pinus albicaulis, assembly GCA_034641835.2. Taxonomy (NCBI): domain Eukaryota; kingdom Viridiplantae; phylum Streptophyta; class Pinopsida; order Pinales; family Pinaceae; genus Pinus; species Pinus albicaulis. Next base: position 1,692,652,820 of record CM076580.1, read on the forward strand.
AGCAGATGATGAGGTCAAACCATTTTTGCAGGTGTAGAGCTATAAAAAGGGTCTCTTTCACCTCTAATTACCTCACATTAATATGTCAATCCGGGAGCGTTTTGTTATTACAAAGAGTGACTCAATCCGAGGCTATCATTTGTCAGAGTAATGCTAGTAGTATAGTGCTTAGGAAATACAAGAGTAAACGGATGCTTGTCTATAACTAAATTACTTCAAAGAATAAATCACACACTCAGAAAACTCAACAGTTTATCAGTCAAGGGTGCGGCAGTGATAACCCATCCCTTCGGAAACTGATGGAAAGGAAACTAGAGCATGGACCATGAGCCTGGGAGCTAGACAGTGACTGCCACTGCTCACTACAGCCTTAGATCATCTCTCACACCAAACCAACAACTGTAAGGAAATGGAACAGCAAAGCGAATAAAGGATTGAACAGCAATTCTGGAATGGAACAGCAACTCTAAAATGGAACAGAAATTGAATAACTAAGTCCCGCGGGTTGTAACCAAACTTAATCTATTCAAATACTCTCTTTGCAATCGAATAACATTCTTTTACTTCTAAAGGCAATTCACACAAATCATATTAATGGAACAGCAACAACGATTAATGAATTATGGAACAATATTGATTCATTAGAAACGCACACAACACGAACGTTAATATGACAGCTCTGTAACATAACAGTAAGAACATGTAATGAACTCTTGAAAGGATTAATAACTTAATGCGGAGTCAACACACGATTCTATCTGCAAAAACTTCAATGATTCAATCTTTAACAAAGCATGTAATATGAACTTGTAAAACATACCAAATTAACAAATAACAATGATAAAAAAACCACACAAAAGTAAAGTCGTAATGGTACAGAAGCAAGTGTCCTTCGGGGCCGGGCCCTTAGCCTCCAAGGATACACCGCTTGAAGTTAATCCAGTCGCAGAGATGAAATGATCACCAAACTTTCATTAATGCATCGGTCAAAAATACATTGAACCAGTCTTCAACGAAACTTAATAATCAAAGCTGATGTTTTACAGAAATTACATAAAAGCGTATTCTTCATCTCTATATCTCCCTATATATTAAACTAATAGTGTTGTCTCTTTATATAAAGACGACGGCGGAGATGTCCAAGTGACAAGGTAAATAAAGCAGCGATCCCTCAGGATCGAAGATCCTGAGGGATTCGCCAAACTGTTAACTCTTCATCCTGTCTTTTCTTTTGCGCTGAGATGGTGTCCTCTCCTTCTTTTCCGAGCCGATTTGCTTTGATATGTTTACCTTTGTTTGCGTTCGGTTCTCGTCCAGAGGGACAGCGGTTATCTCGACTTTGTCTTTCCCTTTTGAACGGCAATTCCTCGTTTTCTCCTTTTCCTGTATAGAAAATAACCATTATCAGTGGCTAAGTCTTGCATATCAATTCTCACATGTTTTGTTATAGTTCCTTATTAATTCCCAAATTCATGACACAAAAAGGTTCACAAATTCTATTAAAAAGCCACTGAAATAATGATCAAAAGCATACCTTTTTAGTACTCCACAGCAGGCATGTATGAAATTGTTGTGCAACCAACAAGCCATAGAAAACCTCCAAGCTTTAATAGATAGCTGCGCAGAAAGAACTAATCCACCCCTAGAAGTTAAGGATATGCACAAACTGTACAAGCATAAGAAACACACTGGTAGGGAAATGCGGCTAACAACCCAAATTGGTGATTATGAAATGGATCAGGTTATTTTGGACCTGGGATCAGTTGTGAGCGTACTACCCAAGCAAACTTGGCAGCAAATGGGAGAACCCAAGTTGGAATGGTGCATTATCCAACTGTGCATGGCCAATCAGCAAAAGATCATACCGTTGGGGAGACTGTCAAAGATTGTGGTAGATATCACAGGAGTTAAGGTCCGGGTTAAATTTGAGGTCATTAAAATTGTAGAATATGTGGACCCCTATTCTGCACTCCTAGGATTGGACTGGGCCATAGATAAGGGAGGTATCATCAACCTAAAGAAAAGAAGCATGGTGTTTGAAAATGAAGGTACGCGGGTGATAGTACCATTAGACCCTGCGGAAGGAGAACGGTATACAAAGCCAGTGCGTGAAGAAGAGGATGTGGATCATATCTATAAGTTAACTACATGGTACGATGATTGGATCAATCCCACGGTTGATGGTGTACTTTTCTAGGAAAAATATAGAGAATGTTTTTCTGACTCTGATGGAGAGATGGAAAATTGGTAGAATCAGTTACATGATGTATCTGCACTCCGATGTCTTAGAATCACCAAGAAATTCCAATGCATCTCCTCCAAGGTAAGAGAACTACCCTATTTTGATGGTTCTGGTAGTATTAAGGAGTTTTTGCGAGCATTTGAAGTTCAGGTTGTAATATTCCAAAATTTGCATGCAGCAAATTGGAATATTAAATTTTGTTGATTTCACTTAGGAGATGAATAAATGGGTAAGGAGGCCCATGCATAAGAAAAATCTGAATAAAATCCCTCATAATGTCAAAAGGGATCAACATAGGAGCTGGATTTCACACCCTCATGTGTGAACGGGGACCTTTGCATGTGGACAAGGTCAAGTCTGACCAAGTCAACAACGTCGGGATAGGAGGTGGAGATCATCTTGTGAGATAGCGCAGAGATAGTGGGAGGAAGATTCCTTGGTGGAGGAAACCATAATAAGTGGGGCCTAAGGCAAGAAGGCTCATACATGTTTAAAAGGAGGGCAAGGTAGCCATAGCAAGACATCTTGTGAATGATATTTTGAAGTGTATGCTTAGACTATTCTGCTTTCTTCAACTGTTTAGTTGAGATTGTTGTGTTGCTTAGCACAAGGCATTCTTGTTTAGGAATTCCTTCTCCTTTCTTGAGAGGCCTCTTAAAGAAGCTTATATTTATTTTCCTCACATCTAGGCTTGATTCCAAGCATCCTCCTTCAGCTACAGTGTTATTTCTGCAGCAGTATAACGTTGTGTTGCAGGGTGTTGCAATGAGGGTTCACAACACCACTTCCTGCACTCATTTTTCAAAGGAGGGAGCCTCCATTCCTTTGGGAGATCAGTAAGGAAGGCTCAGGAGAAAATTTTCATATCTTGGCACTTGGCCAAAGCATTTCCATCATCTACATCACAGTCCCTTGCAGGAACTGCGTCATTTTTTGTAGTGTTGCAGTAAGAGGTTCAATCCCCTCAATTTTGAGCTAGTTCCTTAGGGAAAGGGCCGACCCCTTTCTCCCGAGAAACTTGTAAGAAGGATCCTCCTTCATTTTTGTATTATTCAACTATTTATACACATTTCTTCAGTATACTGCATTATTTCAGATCCATATCTGCAAATCTATGCATCTTGTACTTGTGCTTTCATGAAGCCCTTGCCGGGTTATCTTATTAATGTGTAAAAGGAGCTAGATCTCCATTTTTCTCCATGTATTGATGTAATAAACTCCAGATCTAATGTTTATACCATATTTTATCTAAAACCCTCATAAAATCACGTTGTGCATGCTTTAGAAAACTTTGCATAAGTCAAGTCATGGGATTTGGGCCTTTTTGGGCCATATTGGGACCGGGAGATCTGTTTAAACCATCAAAAGGGATTTGTTTCTTAATATTTTATGGACGTAAGTCCCATATTACATAAGCTAAGGGATCCCAACATTATTTCTTCCTATTATAACACATTTCTCTGGGAATAACGTTTTTAGGGAATATATTGTTGCATTTCCCCACTTTGGGCTGATATAATGGATCCTATTTCTTGTTGTTGTACATGTAATTGATGGTTATGTGCTCTATACACATTTCATGAGTCATTTTTCATTGCTATTCTAGTTTTGTATTCATGAATTTCTGCATTCCCATTTTGGGATATTACAGTGGTATCAAAGCATAATCTTGGCTCATCTTGTGAGTTTCAGCCATTATGAAATCAAGAAGATAAGAAGACAAAGAAAAGAATCAGATCAGAATGATGGAAATAATGAGCTTGATCTCATCACTTTTCAGATCCAGGAAGAACTTCTCCAAGGAGGTTAAGCAGATGAAGGAGAAGAAATGCAATGAAACTCCTAGAGGGTTTCAAGAAGAGGAAGAGCCATGCACTTACTATTCTCAAAGAGGAGAAGACAAGAAGAATGAAGGACACTTGGAATCTGAAATTATAAGTGAATACCTTACTGAATACAAAGCTAAACCTAGAGCCTTCAAGGAGACTCTAGCTTTACCACAGTTCATTCAATTGGAAGAAGAAAGGAGGCCCTACAGCAATGGGATGATGAGAGGCAATAGATTTATATTGTCCACTTTTGATGGATCACTCACATGTGCAAAAAATTCTTGGGTGATGAAGCTAGAAGCATTCTTCCTACTACATCCAGTGGTAGAAATAGAGGTTGTAGAAATTGCAGCGCTGCACCTGGAAGGTGAAGCAAATACTTGGTGGTTCAGCCATTTGAGCCATGCAAGAGTGTCTACTCTTGCTAAGTTTTCTCAAAGGTTGATCAAGAAATTTGGCAAAGAGAAATCAGAGGAAAAAAGCCCTCACCACCATTGGAAGAGGCATGTACCAGCGCTGACACAACTATGGAGGAGCAACCTTCATCCTCAGCAGTTTGGGAAGCCAACACATTTGAGGAGGGAAATCTTGCAGCCCCATAAAATGCTTCCAAATTTCACCAAGGTATGCTTAAGTTTCAATCTCTTGTCATTTCAGCAAATCTTATGGAGGAATCTACATCATTGCATACTATTGATCTAGAGCAACATAATGGCACTGTGTTGTGCAAGAGGGGCAGTGAAGAGAAGAGGACCCATTCCTTATGGGAACATTCAAATGGAAGCTCATTCATGAAGCAATGGAGGAAGAAGTGATAGATGGTAGACATCTTGAAGTGAGAAAATTTTTCTCCTTTCTAGATAACCCTTTCTCAATGAGCATTCCCCAACTAAAATAGAAACTTCTACCTGCAACAAATCCAAAACCTTATTGGTTTTGGAAGGCCATTGATGAGAAGAAGGTCTCAAGGAGAGATCTCATTGGAGGTGCACTTCAACACATCATGAAGTGCAAGTTTCTTCAACAGTTTGAGGTGAGTTTTCCCTCATCACACTTGGATCTTTGTGGATTCAAGGGGGACACTGATGATAGGTCTTCTCTAGAAGATCTCCAAGGAATTGCATTTCAACATCCCATGAAGTGCAATGAGAAAAATCTGATATGGGAATATGGTAGTCTTCTTTGGAGGAGTACCAAGATGGAGAATGGTAGGAGACATCCACCGGTGGATGAATGGATGTGGATGGAGAGCAAGAAGCTGGAAAGCTACTTGCAAATCTATGATACTAGGCAGTAGGAGGCTTGGCTACGTTGGCTACTCTTGAAAGAGTTTGGCCATCATCCTCTTTCTAAAGGTATGTGGGGGAAGAATGTGTGGTAGGATACTTGCATCATTGGGCAGCAAGGAGTATGGACACATTGTGTTGATATGACATTCTTCATATCAATCACCATGTCTTCACCAAATGATTTGTATGATGGAGGTATGGGGAGGCAGCAAAAACTTTCGTTGCTTTGGTTGGTCGTGGGAGAGCAAGGGAAGATTTGCTCTCACACTTTGCATGATGTTACAGGAGTAGGAGATGGCACTATCATGGTGCAAAGGGGCTTCTCCTTAGCCTTGGATGATCAAGACGTAATTCCACTTTGGGAGGAACTTCTTATGTGTAGCAACATTATGGGATATATCTTTGACAAGGAGTATGTCAAAGAATGGATCTCTGAGTTGGCAGGAGCCTATTTGCATAGGCCAATAGCACTGTCACTTTGGAGTTGGGACTTTTGGATGGAGTGTTCCCAGGATCACTTCACATTTGATGCACTTGGTGGACAAGGAGGAGGTGAGAATGATGGATTAATGGATGGAGACATCTATTACTGTAATATGTTCTCCTTGACTTGGATTTCCAAGCATAAGGAGAAGGGTCTTCATGCAGCACATGGTTCATTCCTCTTCATGGGAGTATGCCAAACCACTATGGAGGACTTATTCATGGATCCATGTATCATCTTACTTCCAGTACATGGTGATAACTTTGTTTCTGCATTTATTGATTGTCTAACACAATATTTTCATACTCTTACCATTTCTATGCAGTGCATTGCTCCACAAGAGGGCAAGCTTTTCATTTGGCTCCATGGTCAATTTTGGGCCAAACTATATAATGGAGATAGCCATCTATTATGTGGCCTTGGGCAAGTGTTCTATAATTTCATGTATGTTCAGTTGATGTATTATTCATTATTAGATGTAATAACATACATAATCAGCCATGTATTAAGAAACAACTTGCCATGTAATTTTCTGAAGCAGTAGTTTGGAAAACTGCGCTGTAACTACTTGGGAAATTGTCAGTACTTTCCAGCATCATGTGAAACCTTCAGTATTTCCCTAATTAATATTCTAATCATGATTTTATTTGCTGATATTGTTCTTCTCTTTATGGGGAGCATGATTAGGAGAAAGACACATGGGTTGGATGTGTCCTTTTGGGAAGAGGATTCCCACACTTTCTACATTGAATGTTCTAATGGGAGCATGGGAGGAGATATGGCCACCACATCCAAACACTTGTTTCTTTTTTAGGTGGGCCATGTGATTGATGGGATTCCATATGGGGATGATTTCCTATCCATCACATATGGAATTATTTGGGCCAGCTTGATTCACAGTGTTGGAGAGGAGATCTTTGGAGATCTAGTCTTCATCTTGCCACTTGAGGGCAATTGTATTGCAGCCCAAGATCAGCATATGCTCTAAACTTATCATAAGTGGAGAGGAAGACAGTGTGGGGTAGGTTACTTTGTCTACCATGTTCATATTTTCATCCCACCTACTTTGCAGGAGCTTGTTGAAGATCGCAACAAGAAACAGTGAAGGAGGCATCCTGAAACATCTTTCCTGATCCTAGTTGGAAAGTGATCACCAAAACTAGGTGGGGGCCACACAAGTGATTTTTGTCAGAAATATTTTAGACTATGTCTATTTTTAGACATATGTATCATGGTCTATGAGTTGCAGGATGCTATTTATGGATGATTGGTCGAGTTGGTAAAAATAGATGGACCTCTATTTTTAGACATTGGGCGGTTTCTATTTTTAGACTCTCGAGCTAAAAATAGAATAGTCAAATATTATTAACCCTTAATAATATTTAGACTATAAACATTATCTTATCCTCTTGAAGCACTTCAGTTTGAGCTACGGATGTGGCACATGCAGCTGGCAGAAGGAAATACATTTTTCCTATGGGTTAGTTGAGCTAATGCATGGTTGACTTCAGTTAGAACTCAAGTGGCGTAGTTTGGTGGAGTTGATGAGACAGTTGGTGGAGTTGTGTTCGGTTTAACTTAGTTGAACTAGTTGTATTTGGTCTAACTGAAAAATACACTAGTGATGAGTGTGAATGACTGTTGATAATTAAGTCACTAATATTTAACTCATAGGTTCAACTAAATATACATCGGCTAACTACAATGCATGGACAACAAGGAGACCAAATGTTAGAGGTGGGTGAGGAGGTGAGTGTGGCTACTGCTTTGCATCATAATCAGGCATGAGATTTGCACAACATTGATTGAGATTTCCAATGAGGATTGCGCAGCTTAAAGCAAGTGGGCATTGAACTTGATTTTATCTGCCCCTTTATCTGATTACAGTATGACCTGCTCAAAAATTAAATGAGGAGATTTGAACCTGTGACTTGTTCAGATCTGAGCTAGTTTGTGTGTAACTATTGGAAATAGTACTGAGTACTTGTGAGGAGTATTGTACTATGATTGTTACATGTTCTCTATCATTATAATATACAGATATTTGGGGGTTTTCAGCTGTAAGCTTTCCCCATTACATACTCTGTTATATGTGTGCTTGATTATGTTTTAATGTGTGCATGCGACTGCTTCTATTTCCGCAAATTGATGATCAATTGTAGAAGAGATTATGTATTATGCATGAAGCTTAAATAGTGTGTAATCAGGATAATCTCGGTGAATAATTCAGCTATTATTCAAATTTCTACATGGTATCGAAGCGAAATTGATCATCGGATCTATTACAGTGATTACAATTTATTTCGGTAGACAGAGTCTGTAAGCGGGCCAGGTAGCCTCTGGATCCATCCTTTCTTTGAAAGGTGATACATCCAGTAAATGCCCTTACAGTTGATCTCTGTGCTAGAAATACTTTGTTTTCATAGATCAGAAGCGGTTGAGTTTTGAGCTGGTGGAATTCGAATTTGCAGAAGAGTTTTCTTGGTGTTGAAGTCAAAATGTCTTATCAAGGATTGCGATTGGAGTATGCTCTTGAAGGCAGCTCGAATTATATTGCATGGAGAGATAGGATGGAGGTGGTGCTCGATGAAAATGGGCTGAAGGAGTTCATAGATGCTGAAGTTCCAAAGCCTAGCGATGCAGCCTTGGTTGAGGCTTGGCAAAAGAAGACAACAAGGTGTCGAAGGATTCTGTTGGAGGGCGTGAAGGATCACATAGTATCCAGCCTACATGGAAAATCTTCTCCATACTTGATGTGGAAAGCGTTGACAGAATTGTTCCAAAGCAAGAGCGACCAGAGGAAGTTGGCGCTCAAGGATAAAGTCAGGAAAATAAAGATGGAGAAGAATGACACTATTCCGGTATACTTGACAAAGTTTGTCCACTACAGGGATGAGCTTGGGAGTGTAGGAGTTAGTGTGGATGAAGAAGACTTGGTGAGCTTGGCTCTCCTTGGGCTTCCGAAGAGTTGGCATAGCTACGAGGACTCTGTCAATGGTCGGGAGAAATTGCCAGGATGGGAGCGACTTTGGTCGGATCTTGTGCAAGAGGAGATAAGGCGGAGTACCAGGGACGGATCTTCATCAAAGGCATCTGATGAAGAGGATTGCACTTTGGCTACCAAAGCAAGGAAGGGGAAGGGAAAGAAGAATTCTTCTCAATCTGGTGCGGATGGTAAAGAGCGTGACATGTCCAAAGTGAAGTGTTTTCACTATCACGAGCATGGGCATTACGCCACAAATTGTCCACAGAAGAAGAAGAACAAGCAGGCTGCTGGAGCTGCAACTGGTGAGGATCTTGCCTCGCAATTTGAGCTGGACTTCTCATTGATCGCATGCATGGTGTCTAGCGCATTGGGATCAGGGTGGTATTTTGATAGTGGTGCTTCCTTTCACATGACGAGAGATGTGATCTTTTCAGTGACTTGGTGGAGAAAGATCTCCAGTTGCATGTTGAGTTGGACGAAAATGGACAATACAATGCGACCGGCATTGGTACCATAACCTTTCAGAGGGAGTCAGGTAAACTCATTCTTTTACAAGATGTAGTGCATGTTCCAGGTTTAAAGAATAATTTAATCTCAGTCACAATGTTAGAGGATAAAGGGTATGAATTTGTCTTCAGTGAAGGAAAAGTTTTCCTTCGGCACAAGGCAACAAGACAAGTCAAGAAGGTTGGGATTCGAGCAAAGAATCTCTACAGACTTGAAGTAGATGGGATGTCTACGGAGCTTCCTACTGTTGGGAAGAGCAAGAAAGACATGAAATTTATGCTTGAGAGGGAGCAAGTTTTGCATGCAGGTAATAGTGAACCTCGAGATGTGGAGCAGCCACAAGATGAGGATCATGGAGTGGAAGAAACCACTCATGCAGAGAAATTTCGTGCCAGATGGGCAGAGGGAGTGCATGCAGCTATACCACCAGGTGAGAGGTGGGGTGACATGCATGATTAATCCCAATAGGAGATTTCTGGGCAGGATTCATGAGATGGTGTGGATCTCATGAATTGAACCTGGCTACGAGGTGCCCACAACACAGTAGTAGCATGATCAGTTGGAGTGATGCAGGCAGATCAAAGTGACAGTGTTGGATACTAGAGCGCGAATCAGAGTTGACAGCAAGTGCAGAGTGCATGGGTGCAAGAGTTCAACAGCGCAGTGGTTCTTGATGACATGTGCAGTTGGTACCAGCAAAATTCGAAGACTTTGATGATAGATGCATCAGACTGATTGAGTTGTTTGGAGCTTATTCAGTTTTGGAAGAGTTGCAGAGCAGATGCATGGAGTTGCATGGCGCTTGTGAAGGTTGCAGGGCGAATGCATGGAGTTGCATGTCGTATGCAAAGACAGTCCTTTCTTGTTGAGAGAGATTGTTGAAGATTGCAACAAGAAATAGTGAAGGAGGCATCCTGAAACATCTTTCCTGATCCTAGTTGGAAAGTGATCACCAAAACTAGGTGGGGGCCACACAAGTGATTTTTGTCGCAAAGTCTATTTTTAGAGTATGTCTATTTTTAGACATGTCGATCATGGTCTATGAGTTGCGGGATGCTATTTATGGATGATTGGTCAAATTGGTAAAAATAGATGGACCTCTATTTTTAGATATTGGGCGAAGTCTATTTTTAGACTGCCAGTCTAAAAATAGAACAGTGAAATATTATTAACCCTTAATAATATTTGGACTATAAACATTATCTTATCCTCTTGGAGCACTTCAGTTTGATGCTTGGATGTGGCACATGCAGCTGACAGAAGGAAATACTCTTTTCCTAAGGGTTAGTTGAGCTATTGCATGGTTGACTTCAGTTAGAACTCATGTGGCAGAGTTTGGTGGAGTTGATGAGACAGTTGGTGGAGTTGTGTTCGGTTTAACTTAGTTGAACTAGTTGTATTTAGTCTAACTGAAAAATATACTAGTGATGAGTGGTGTGAATTAATTATTAATTAATTCACTAATTATTAACTCATAAATCAACTAAAGAATACATCAGTTAACTGCAATGCATGGACAGTTCAGTGGAGACCAGTGTTAGAGGTGGGTGAAAGGGTGAGTGTGGCTATCAGATGTGACTATACTTGTGCATGAGATTTGCACACACATTGATTGATATTTCCAATGAGGATTGCGCAGTTAAAGCCAAGGGGATTTGAACTTGGATTTAATTCATTCTCATCTTGGATTGCGCAGTAGAGGCAGGCAAACAGTGGAGGAGATTTGAACTTGTGACTTGTTCAGATCTGAGCTAGTTTGTGTGTAACTATTGGAGATAGTACTGAGTACTTGTGAGGAGTATTTTACTATGATTGTTACATGTTCTCTATCATTATAATACATAGATAGTTGGGGGTTTTCAGCTGTAATATTTCCCCATTACATACTGTGTTATATGTGTGCTTGATTATGTTTTAATGTGCGCATGCGACTGCTTCTATTTCCGCAAATTGATGATCAATTGTAGAAGAGGTTATGTATTATGCATGAAGCTTAAATAGTGTGTAATCAGGATAATATCGGTGAATAATTCAGCTATTATTCAAATTTCTACAGATCTCAAGGTGGAGGAACATTTTCAGGAGTTGCCATGTTGGGAGGTGACTCATTTTGTATGGATGATTGCTTGGGGATGGAGGATCCACATGGGAATGATGTTTCCCAATACATTTCAAACCCCATACCTCAAGGGGACCTCTGGATAGCACCTTATTTCCTTCTTGAGTACTCTATTGGTTCATGATGATAGCTATTTAGCTAACTTGCATGCTTGGGAGAGGCAGTATGGAGATTTATTGATGAGACGGCATCTCATTCCTTGGAGGAGTTCATCTTATGTGTATGCTACAGTAGGAGGAGGAGAGACCCTTCAGTTATATCCTTGCAGTTTCTTGAGGACAAGCAACATTCGAGAGGGGAGGACGGTAATATTCCAAAATTTGCATGCAACAAATTGGAATATTAAATTTTGCTGATTTCACTTAGGAGATGAATAAATGGGTAAGGAGTCCCATGCATAATAAAAATCTAAATAAAATCCCTCATAATGTCAAAAGGGATCAACATAAGAGCTGGATTTCACACCCTCATGTGTGAACATGGACCTTTGCACATAGACAAGGTCAAGTTTGACCAAGTCAACAGCGTTGGGATAGGAGGTGGAGATCATCTTGTGAGACAGTGCAAAGATAGTGGGAGGAAGATTCCTTGGTGGAGGAAACCCTAATCAGTGGGGCCCAAGGCAAGAAGGCTCACACATGTTTAAAAGGAGGGAAAGGTAGCCATAGCAAGACATCTTGTGAATGATATTTTGAAGTGTCTACTTAGACTATTCTGCTTTCTTCAAATGTTTAGTTGAGATTGTTGTGCTTCTTAGCACAAGGCATTCCTATTTAGGAATTCCTTCTCCTTTCTTGAGAGGCCTCTTGAAGGAGCTTATACTAATTTTCCTCACATCCAGGCTTAAGGCCCAGCATCCTTCTTCAGCTACAGCGTTATTTCTGCAGCAGTATAACGTTGTGTTGCAGGGTGTTGCAGTGAGGGTTCACAACACCACTTCCTGCACTCATTTTTCAAAGGAGGGAGCCTCCATTCCTTTGGGAGATCAGTAAGGAAGGATCAGGAGAAGATTTTCATATCTTGGCACTTGGCCAAAGCACTTCCATCATCTACAGTGCAGTCCCTTGCAGGAACTGCATCATTCTTTGCAGTGTTGCAGTAAGAGGGTTAATCCCCTCAATTTTGAGCTAGTTCCTTAGGGAAAGGGCCAACCCCTTTCTCCCAGGAAAATTGTAAGAAGGATCCTCCTTAATTTTTGTATTATTCAGCTATGTATACGTAGTGCTTCAGTAGACTTCATTATTTTAGATCTAGATCTGCAGATCTATGCATTTTGTACTTATGCTTTCATGAAGCCCTTGCAGGGTTATCTTCTTAATGTGTAAAAGGAGTCAGATATCCATTTTTCTCCATGTATTGGTGTAATAAAATCTAGATCTGATTTTTATACCATTTTTCATCTAAAACCCTCATAAAATCATGTTTTTCATGCTTCAGAAAACTCTGCATAAGTCAAGTCATGGGATTTGGGCCTTTTTGAGCCATATCGAGACCAGGAGATCTATTTAAACCATCAAAAGGGATTTTTTTTCAGAATATTTTATGGATGTAAGTCCCATATTACATAAGCTAAGGGATCCTAGCATTATTTCTTCCTATTATAATGCAATTATCTGGGAATAACATTTTTAGGGCATATATTGCTACATTTCCACACTTTGGGTTGATATAATGGATCATATTTCTTGTTGATGTACATGTAATTGATGGCTATGTGTTCTATACAAATTTTATGAGTTATTTCTCATTTTTATTCCAGTTTTTTGTTCATGTATTGCTGCATTCCCATTTCAGAATATTACACAAGTTCCGAGAGAGCAAAGGTTATGGGCCCTTAATCTACCCATTCGTGCAACACCTGCGAGGTGGTCGGACACGCATAAGGGGGAATTACAGGATTGGGAAGAGTGTCAAGATATGATTATCATGTGATTTGAACCTCCGGTTCACTTGCGCGTAAATACATTCCTTGGGCCAGGGGACCCGCGCGAGCATTTGTTCGCTTGGATGGAGAAATGGTGTGACCGGACTACAGAAGAATGGGTTCACCTGTTTATTCATGCCTTGGGACCAATTCCCACTACATGGTACTTAGATGCGGAGCTACATCAACGCACCTGCCACTGGGAAACATTAAAGGATGAATTTTTAGGAACATTTGGGTTAGCAAGGGGAACGGAGGTGCTTGACAAAGCTCTGCAAGATATAAATACCTTCGTATTTAATAAATCGCACCCTTATGTAGCACCTAGGTCACCAACATGGGAAACACAGATGCAGGATATTGTTGATTTCCGTAATATAGCAATAGAAGAGTGCGACGAAGATCTGTGCAATGTCTCTATCCCAAAATCGGAGGGAGAGCGCACAGTTTCCGGACCCCCACTGCAAATTATTGATGTTACTAAGCCTCTGAAGCTGTGAGAAGTCAACATTGGCACAGAAGAGCAGCGTAAGTTGGCTAAAATTGGCGATTATTGGGATGATGATACTGTCGGAAAAGTTGCAGAACTGCTCATAGAGTATGAGGACTTAATCCCAACGAAATTTTTGGAGCTTAAGGGGATCACAAGGGACATAGGGATCATGCACATCATGTTAAAACAAGATGTGTGCCTTGTGAAGCAGCGGCCTTATCGGTTGAACCCCAAGTATAAACAAAAGTTCAAGGAAGAAATTGAAAAGATGCTTGCCACAGGTATCATTGAACCGGTTGAATATTCAGACTGGGTAAGTCTTATGGTGGTTCAAGAGAAAAAGACAAAGGGAGAGATACAAATTTATGTGGACTTACGCAAATTGAATGATGCTTGCGTACATGATCCCTTTCCCACGTCATTCTCAAACAAAATCCTTGACAGCGTGGGAGGGCAGGAATCGTACTCATTTATAGATGGATTCTTCCGCTACCATCAAATCAGAATCGCACCTGAAGATCGCAGCAAAACTATATTTGCTACTGAATGGGGATCCTTTCAATATACTGTCATGCCTTTTCGGCTCAAGAACGCCCCTATCATATTTTTGCGGGTGGTGGTCGTAGTGTTCAAAGAGTTCATCCACAAGTTTTTGAAGGTGTACTTTGATGACTAGACTATCTTTGGATTGGTGAAGAAGCACGTCTCGAACCTTCGCATGATGTTGGATGCTTGTAGAAAACACCAGATTTCCCTTAATATCAAGAAGTGCATATTCTACGTACCCTTCAGAATCTTGCTCGGACATATAGTTTGTCGAAAGGGGTTGATGGTTGACCCTGCGAAAGTCATAGTTATCATAAATCTGCCAGTACATACAACTGAGAAACAGTTGTGTTCAATCCTCAGACATAAAGGATACTACAGGAAGTTTATTCAAGGATACGCGCTGATCACAGCGCCTATGGAAAAGCTTCTTAAGAAGGATGTTTCGCTTTTTTGGGATGACGAATGACAGAAGAGCTTCGAGCTACTCAAGGAGAATATGGTCTCTGCGCCTATTCTCATCTTCCCTGATTGGGTGAAGGTATTCCATGTTCACGTAGATGCATCAAGAATCTCCCTGGGAGTGGTCCTTACACAGCCTGGAGACGGAAACATTGATCACCTGGTTTCACTTTCTAGTAGGAAACTCTTTGGTACCGAGCGCAACTATTCCACTATAGAGCAGGAAGGATTGGCCATGGTCTATGCATTAAAGAAGTATCAGCACTTTCTATTAGGAGGACACTTCTAAATGTTTACAGATCATTCGGCTTTGAAGTACCTGGTGAATAAGCCTGTGTTGGGGGGGGGGGGGAATCTATTGATGGCTACTGCTCTTTCAGGAATACGACTTTGAAATCATCGTCAAGCCGGGGAAGTTGAATGTTGAGCCGGATCACTTGTCCCGAATTGAGAGTGGCGAGGAACGGACCAAACTGGAAGAAGGATTGCCTAATGTGTAGTTGTTTTCTATTAAGGTAGTTTACGCGCACTTCATCGACATCATTCAGTTCCTGACTACAGGCATGGTGCCTGCAGAGTATTCGGTACAATAGAAGAAAGAGTTGGTAACCTGCGCTGCAGATTTTACCATCATCACAGGTCATCTATATAAGATGGGAGCTGATGAAGTGTTGTGAAGGTACGTTTTGGAGCATGAACGACACACTATCTTGGCAGAAGCCTATGACGGTGTAGCAAGAGGTCACTATGTAGGGAAGGCAACAGCGCAAAATATCTTGAGAGCTAGACTATGGTGGCCTACCTTGCATAATGACTCTCACGACTATTGTAAAGCCTATGATACATGCCGACGAACAGGAAGGCCATCACGCAAAGATGAAATGCCCCTTCAACCGCAAATGGCCCTGCAAGCATTTGACAAACGGGCCATCGATTTTTTGGGACCTATCAACCCACCTAGGAAGAATACAGGTGCGCGTTACATTATAAATGCCACTGATTATGTAACCAGGTGGGTCGAAGCAGAAGAAGTGAAGGATTGCACTACAGATACCACTGCGCACTTCATCTTTGAGCAGATTCTGACCAGATTTGGATGTCCAAAAATCTTGATGAGCGACATAGGTATGCATTTTGTTAATGAAACAATCTAGACCTTAGCGGAATAATTTCGGATCCATCATACGAAAAGCACTCTGTATCATCCCTAGGCAAATGGAGAAGTCAAAGCTTTTAATAAAGTCTTGGAGCACACACTAACTAAGGTCTGTAACGCCGATCGCAGCGACTGGAACGTGCGCATCTTGTCTGTTCTTTGGGCCTACCGAACCACCTGTAAGAAGTTGATAGGGAAAACACCATTTAGGATGGTCTATGGCAAGGAGGCCATTATGCCCATGGAATATATTGTTCCTAGCCTACGCATCACAGCCTTTACGAATATGGTGGAACCTGATATCATGGAGGAGCATTTAGTGCAGCTAGTGGATTTGGAGGAACATCATTTCATTGCTCATTTACATAAACAGGTTCAGAAGGTTCGAGATAAGGCATGGCATGATCGACATATTCGACAAGAGATCTTTACAGATGGAAAATTATTCCTAATGTATGATATCCAGTTTGTGAAATACCCAGGGAAGTTCCGACAGCATTGGCTAGGGCCCTATACAGTTAAAGAAATCACGGATGGTAGAGCTTTTCAGTTAGCCACCCTGCACGGTGATATGCTACCCGGCTATGTCAATGGCAACTAGCTCAAACCATATTGGATCAAATGACTATATTGTCGGAGTTGGAAACTCTGAGGAGTGCGCCAAAGGCGCAGGCATATGTTCAGAACATAGCAGGTGTGCTGGACGTGCAGAAGTGCGTTGGGCGCACAGGAGGTTTGTTGGGATCACAGGGGTGTGTTGGGTGCACAGGAGGTGCAAAAACTAGACGTTGGAACAGTAAAATCGGGTAAAAGGAAAAATTTACCTTTGAAAGGAGCGGGTGGCCGGAATTTAATGAGGCGATTTCCTAAGATTTTTTACCATTTACTTGATGGTAATTTCCAAGGAAGGTTCACCCAACCGTTGATCGATCCCCGCGACTATAAAAGAAGAAGGATAGATCAGAAAAGGGTTCTGTATCGCTTGAATAGTTTGTACTTGGCATGTTTGTCCTAGACAAGTTTGTGTTGTAAGATTTTTTGTGCCTATTGCATCCTTTTCATGTCTAAGCATCCAACACCCTCTGACGATAGCAACCCGGAGTTCATTTTCCGCACCAAAATGACAGTCGCTAATCCCGCTAAAGCATCAGAACCGGTGACCTTGACGAAACAAGAATCCGAGGAAGTAGTGGAAGTCGAACTAGAAGCCGAGGAAGTTATATCTACACCGAGTCAAGAAAAGAAGAAGGGGAAAGAAAAACTGCAGGGGTCAGGGAAACCCATGAAATGGGTTGGGGTGAAGCCTCGTACTTCCCCATGAAATGTAAAGTCCCCGTGAACAGCGCCCCAGGCACATTCACCCAAGCCAGCAAAGCAAGCTCTGTCTGCTCAGGAAGATGCCCAAGTAGCCAAACCAATTAATTGGCTACCAACCTTTGTTCAGCCCCGTAGGCCCTCCACCCACACACCGAAGAGACTCAATGGCCTGTGCACAGACCTGCAGATGCCGCTGACCCAGGGAGAGGTCCCCGTCATTGGCGAACCCTTTGGAAGGCTCCATGAGGTGAAATTTGATGATCATGACTTGGCCAATTTAGAGGCCTTCCCTGAGTAGGCACCCGAATTATATCTGGATAGAATTCAGGAAGACGATGGGATAAATATTGTCCCCATGCGCTGAGTACATGGATTGGTAGGGTCCAGGCTCTTAAACCTGTTAAGGATGCCACACTTCGGCCACTACAATATCACGGACCGTTTGGTACGACAATTGCTCTCCCTGGTCCATGATGGCTGCTTATGGATTCGGGATCGAATCCCCATCGATGTTGCGCTCATTCATCGAATTACCAGTCTCCCCATGGAAGGGAAGAACCCTCTGTTGCACACTGGTAAGAAGTACGAGGGGAAGATCACTGACTACGTGCGCGAAACCTACCATGTGGAGTGGAACACACGAGGCTTCATGATCAAATCCATCAGCGACCCTGGTACACAGTTGGGTAACCTGTTATTTGCATGCAAGATGATGCGAAAATGCCAGGTGGCCTCCATCCCCGCATATGTAATTTAGTTGGCAGGCCAATGCAAGAAAGGGGTCTACTTCAATTGGTCCCAATACTTGTGAAACAAGTATTTGGCCAATGTTTATGAATCACGGGAGCAGGGACGACATTTTATTATTCATGGTTGTTGCTTTTCATTGTGTTGGTCGCCTGGGAAGCACCTGAGGAATTATTCCTCCCTGAGCTCACCCCAGATAGGTGCGAGGGGGCTCGATGTATGAACTTGTGGGACTCTAAGGATGCGTAGCATATCGAGGAAAACCAAGTCTTCTGGGTGTTGTTTCAGAGTGGGCTCGCAGCAGCTATCAACTCTCGGCCACGTCTGTCTCCAACCATCTAAGATAAGTATAAAATCATCGATGTGTTCCAGGTGACTATGCATAATGTCCAAATTCGAGGCCGCAAGGATCCTGTGTGGGTTTCGCTCCCCTATATGGTTGTCAACGAAGAGATTGATAGTTTAATTACGCAATGGCATCCTCACTGGAAGCTTGGCTTCAAAACAGGTGCGAAGAGCAATGAAGGAACAAGCACCACGAAGGTTACCCCACCTTTCATCACGAAAGACACCAGAGGACTGAGAAAAATCATGGGGAAGGGCACCGAAGCTGCATCGCAGAAGGGTTCACAGCCCGATAAGAGTACAGGGAAGGGCGCGGAAGCAGCAGTGTCGAAATATGCACAACAGGATCTCGGTACCGAAGGTCAGGAGGCGGGAGGTGCTGACTTCCCTCGGGGAACAAAGCAAACGGATGACCTTGCTAAGGGGCCACAGAATAAGCAGCACTCCCAATGACTAGAACGTGATGAAGCGGTTACACTAACCGAAGGAGACCTCGAGAAAATCGCAGACGCAGTCACTTTGGCTGCAGAAAACAAATGGCTGGCAATGGAAGAGTAGCAGAAAGTCACGATCGGCACACTTCACGCCGAGCTCATAGCTCTACAGTTGAAGATGGACACGCTACAAAAAAGTATGATTCAGGTACGAACGACCTCAGGAACTAGCACCTCATCACTTGTTACAGCAAAAATTTACCTTTGTTCCCTGCCAGGCGCAGCCCTCGCGATAAGTCCACCCGACATGGGAGCGCAAGTCTAGGCCTATGAAGAGGTACAGCTGGATCTAACCCGATTGCCACATGAACCATTGTAGGTTATCCACACCTCCTTTTTCAAATAAATTCAACATAGGGACCATCGAGTGCACTAGCAGCTCAGTGTAACTGAGCAGACGATTGAGGAAAAGAATGTTGAAGTTTCCCAGGTAAAGGCTGCATGTATCCTCGCCACCGCACAACAAATGAAGCTAGAACACCTCATTAGTAGGATTTGCACATACATCTTTGAATATATTCCAGCTTCTGCCACACCTGAGGCCAAGATTGAGGGGTTGGTTGCAGCATTACAGGCCTCAAGGACCGAGATCCAGCCGATCAAAATAGAGATGGAACAATAGATCGCAGACTTGCAGGCCAAGTTGCAGCCAGAGACACCACCAGAGGTACGGGCCCAACAAGCTACGCTGGTTACGGTGGCCACGAATGTGATTGCAGGACAGATTGCTCAGGGTGCCCAATTACTAGAAACGGCTATGCAGTTATGGACCAAGGTGCATCGTGACCCTCACCTGCATGAAATCAACCAGGACCTTCGACAGAAGGAAGAAGCGTTCGAGCAGCTGGAAGCCACTATGCCTACTCTGATTCCTGCTCAACAATTGGCATGACTACGAACCAGCCACACCCTTCGGGATGATATCGACGAACTCCGCCAGAAGAAGAATAATCTCAGCGACCACCTTAAGCCATGGGCTGATGAAGCACTCAAGCTCTCTCAGGATATTGATGTCATTATCAAAAAACTGAACTAGACTCTGGAGAGCATCACAGCTGTGACAAAGGTGTTAGCACCTAATTTGAACCTTAGACTGAAAGAAGGCAAATCAGGGTAAACTCAAACCACGCTCAGCCTTGTAGCTAGCCCTACAAGGTCAGGAGAGGGCTCTCTCCGAGAAAAATATTCAATGAAATATAAGAGTAAACTGATTTTAGGCTAGGTATAATAATTGGAAATGTTTTTATAAATTTTCAGGGTTGAAGGATTAGATGGGTTGGGCAGTTTGAAACTGAGGAATTAAATTATAGATACAGGGTATTTCACGGGGCAAGGTAGGCAGGAATTTTAACAATTCAGTTTGAAATAATGGTGAAATTTTTAAGACTAGTGAGGGGCTAAAAAGGGAATAGGAAATGGATCCTTTTCAAACAGAAGAAAACATCGAGTATTGAATGATTTCCCAAAGCAAAGAATTATACAATGGATTCTACCTATCTATCTTGCAAAAATTCAACCAGAAATGTGAATTATTGAATGGTAAACATAACAATTAACAGATGAACACAAAGGAAAGAACAATGCTAAAATCCATACCACAGGGATCCCACAAATCAGAGCTTCATTTCTTTATTAATTCCCTGTCAAACTGTTACAAATGGAGCGTCGAGCGTCCTCCAATGATTCCAACTTATTCCACACTTTATTCCCTTTGCAAAATGATGAAGAATAACATTAAATATACATAATTTGAGGGGAGTAAATCCACAGAAAAAGGAGTTGTTTCACTAGCTCAAAAACTAAAATATGAACATAGGAAAACACCAACAATCCACCCCTGAAAAGAAGGAGAAACAATACATTTTGACCATCTGGAGAATTTGCAGTTATACGGAATGAATGAAAATAGGAAGTCTGAAGAACAGATCCCCTTTTTATTGCTTGCTGTAGATGTCTTTGGTTTATATTTAGTTCTCGGCCTTGACTGTTTTTCTTTGTTGAAAATCTCTTTCATGCCGAGAAATGCCTTTTGAAACTAATAAAAATCACATTTTCCCCTTTAACAAAGAAAAATCCCTTTTTGATTGAAAAAGAGCAAAGGAAAAGGGAGGTGGGCCTAGGGAGAATCGCAATCGCAATCGGTAAATGGGGCAGGTCTAAACATTATGGAAATCGTCGATTGCGATTGTTGATGTGTGATCAATCGCATCGGCGGGGAGGAGGAAGCGGGTTTAGTGCTGTGCAAAATGAAATATTGCGATGCGATAATCACATCGGAGGAAACCGATGTACGGGGATAGAACATAGCAGGACAAATGATAATGTGATGGGCGGAGACTTTGCGATGGAGGAAAATTCCTTGTAAAACAAATAAAAAATGAGTTTGCGCTTTACAAAGGAAAAAACCTTTTTTTCATTTGAAAAGGCAAAAGGGTTTTGGTGGGATCGGGGGATGATCGCAATCGGAAATCGGAAGGGGAGTGGAGCGGAGGCAAAGGGTTGTGGGAATGAAATATGTGATGGTAGATATGCAATCAATCGCATCGGAGGAAGGAAGCATAGAGGTTTAAAAATGGTGGAGTGAAAACATGCGATGCAATGAAACACTTAGAAATCTTTCAAAATCGTTTTATCGCTTTTACAAAGGGAAAACACTTTTATTTGGAGCGGGGCAGAAAGGCCTTATGGTGGGACCTGGGCCAATCCCAATTGGGAATCAGCGGATGAGCGGGAGTGAAGTGTCATGGGAAAAATGTCGATTGCGATGATGTGATGGCCTGTGAGCCGTCCAATCGGAAGAGCGGATTGACAGTGGAGATGCCATCGGCGGGAGTCAATCACATCGGAAGAAATGAAAGGAGCGGGGACAAATCTTGGGAGCACTGCAAATTTTGCGATGCGATTACATGTGGGACGTCAGATCATTGATAAGATCAATGTTTGGGATATGATCGGAGGGGGTTAATCGCAGGTATGTAATCGGGGAAGGGTCAAGCGGGAGCCGATGGACTATGTAATGCAATGCGATCTGATCGGAAGCAGGAATTTTGCGATGCGATCAATCGCATCGGATTTGTAGGATGCGACTACTATAAAAGAACAAGAAATTTTTCGGTAAAGGCATTAAATTATATAAAAGGTAAAGGTTTTAAGGTCTAATGCAAAGAAAGGCGTGGCTAGGCTCTTTGATCATTTTGTCTACTTAGGCATATTTGATTCCAACGTAACTGCCTTTTATTTCCCTTTGTATACGATGTAAAGAAAGATCTTCCAGAATTTTCATGAATATGTAGAAATGAATAATCGACATATTATTCACCCATTTGATCACCAATTTATCTTCATGCACAATACAGAATCTCTTCTACCATTGATCATCACATGCGGAAATAAAATCAATTGCATGCATACATTAAAACCACAAACAATCACACATATGAACACAGTATTTAATGGGAAATCTTAAAGCTAAAAACCCCAACTATCTGTATATTATATGTCATGGAGATCATGTAACAATCATTTTACAAAGCTCCTCACAAGCTCTCAGTACAACCTCAATTGCTACACACTATCAAGCTAGATCTAGCAAAACACATGCTCCAATTCGCCACTCTGATAGCCTTCCTATACTACGCAACTCACAATATTGAATTGACTACCATTTAGCCTTTTATAGGCATCTCTTATCGAGTGTTGGATGCAAACCATGTATCACTTATAGTCACAACTGATAGTCACACTTGCCCTTTCACCTATCTTTGCACTGGTCTCCACTGAAACTGTCCATGCACTGAAGTTAACTGATGTATTCTTTAGTTGATTAATGAGTTTATAATTAGTGAATTAATTAATAATTAATTCACACCACTCTCACTAATTGTATCAATCAGTTAAGCTAGATACAAATAGCTCAACTATGTTTAGATTAGTTAAACTGACTCCAACTCCACTAACTTCCTCAATCAACTCCACCAAACTCTGTCACATGAGTTCTAATTATCATTCCATGCACTAACCCCTCGCCATGTCACCCTTCCTTCTGTCAGCTCCTGTGCCACATCTGTGCACTTAACCGAAGTGCTCCAAGAGAATAAGATAATGTTTATAGTCCAAATATTATTAAGAGCTAATAATATTCGACATATCTATTTTTAGACTGGCAATCTAAAAATAGATTCCGCCCAATATGTCTAAAAATAGAAATCCACCTATTTTTCCAACTTGACCAACCATCCACAAATAGCATCCTGCAACTCATAGAATATGATCGACATGTCTAAAAATAGACATAGTCTAAAAATAGACTTTGCGACAAAAAATCACTTGTGTGGGCCCCACCTAGTTTAGGTGATCACTTTCCAACTAGGATCAGGAATGATGTTTCAGGATGCCTCCTTCACTGTTTCTTGTTGCAATCTTCAAAAATCCCTCTCAACAAGAAAGGACTGTCTTTGCATGCGACATGCAACTCCATGCATTCGCCCTGCAACCTTCACAAGCGCCATGCAACTCCATGCATCTGCTCTGCAACTCCTCTGAAACTGAATAGGCTCCAAACAACTCAATCAATCTAATGCATCTATCATCAAAGTCTTCGACTTTTGCTGGTACCAACTGCACATGTCATCAAGAACCATTGCGTTGTTGAACTCTTGCACCCATGCACTCTTCACTTGCTGTCAACTCTGATTCGCGCTCCAGTATCTGACACTGTCACTTTGATCTGCCTGCATCAATCCAACTGATCATGCTACTGCTGCGCTGTGGGCACCTCGTAGCCAGGTTCAATTCATGAGATCCACACCATCTCATGAATCCTACCCATAAATCTCCTCTTGGGATTACTCATGCATGTTGCCCCACCTCTCACCTGGTGGTATAGCTGCATGCACTCCCTCTGCCCATCTGGCACGAAATTTCTCTGCATGGAGTCGGTCTTCCACCACAGATCTCATCTCGTGGTCGCTCACACCTTCTGAGACTGCTTCTCACGCTGCATGTTGAGAGGTTCCCTCTCAACCACCAAGTCACTAACCTCTTCTTTGCTCCTCAAAGCTTTGCATGCATCTTGTACCTCAGTGCATGTAGATTCTTGGCTCACGCACATTGCATTTGTCCCGCCGTCGCAAAATTTTCTAACAAAAGCGCTGATTTTAAATCGATGATATCTCCCTCATCCGAGCTCCGATTCGACCGATTTTTTTTTAAATTTGGGTTTTTTTTCACAAGGAATCCAAATATTCTATTTTTTTTTCTGAAAATATTACACCAAAAATTTCAGATATTCTCTACAAACTCGCGCACCCAAAAATTCATGCTCTCATTCCATGTAGAAAATCTATAACACAGCTCCGATACCATGTAGAAATTATATACAATATGCATGTATATATCTGGACTCTCCTGATCTAACAATATTTATCTTCTCCACATCCGGTCACTTACCTAGAGCAGCACCTGCTCTCTTGCCATCAACTCTACGCTCTTTCACTTCCAACAAGAGGAAGCTCAGAAATCCCATCTACTTCAAGTCTGTAGAGATTATTTGTTCGAATCCCAACCTTCTTGAATTTTCCTTCCTCATCCACACTAACTCCTACACTCCCAAGCTTATCCCTACAGTGGACAAACTTTGTCAAGTATACTGGAATAGTGTCATTCTTCTCCATTTTTATTTTCTTGAGTTTATCCTAAAACGCAACCGTCTAATGATCAATATGCTCTGATACCATGTAGAAATTTGAATAAATGATATATTATTCACCGAGATTCTCCCCGACTACACAATTATTTGACTTCATGGACAATACAAAATCTATTCCACCATTGATCATCACATGCGGAAATTAAATCAATTGCATGTACACATTGAAACCATAAAAATTCACACATATGAACACAATAATTTATGGGAAAGCTTGAATTTGAAAACCCCCAACTATCTGTATATTATATTTCATATAGATCATGTAACAATCATTATACAAATCTACTCACAAGCTCTTAGTATAATCTCCAATTGCTACACACTAATCAGGCCCGATCTTGCAAATCCCATGCACCGATCTTTGTCAGCCTTTAGCCTGCCTCTATTGCGCAATACCTGCTGAAGAATGCCTCTTGATGAGTTCGAATTACCCTAGCCTTGCTCACATAGTCTTTATATGCATCTCTACCGAGTGTTGGATGCAAACCATGCATCACTTATAGTCACAACTGATAGTCATACTTTCCCTTTCACCTATCTCTGCACTGGTCTCCACTAAAACTGTCCATGCACTGAAGTTAACTGATGTATTCTTTAGTTGATTAATGAGTTTATAATTAGTGAATTAATTAATAATTAATTCACACCACTCTCACTAATTGTATCAATCATTTAAACTAGATACAAATAGCTCAACTATGTTTAGATTAGTTAAACTGAACACAACTCCATTAACTTCCTCAATCAACTCCACCAAACTCTCTCACATGAGTTCTAACTGAAGTATCCATGCAATAGCTCCACTTAACCCTCACGAATAGCGTAATTCCTTCTGTCAGCTCCTGTGCCACATCTGTGCACTTAACTGAAGTGCTCCAAGAGAATAAGATAATGTTTATAGTCCAAATATTATTAAGAGCTAATAATATTCGACATATCTATTTTAGACTGGCAATCTAAAAATAGATTCCACCCAATATGTCTAAAAATAGAAGTCCATCTATTTTTCCAACTTGACCAACCATCCACAAATAGCATCCTGCAACTCATAGAATATGATCGACATGTCTAAAAATAGACATAGTCTAAAAATAGACTTTGCGACAAAAATCACATGTGTGGTCCCCACCTAGTTTAGGTGATCACTTTCCAACTAGGATCAGGAAAGATGTTTCAGGAGGCCTCCTTCACTGTTTCTTGTTGCCATTTTCAACACTCCCTCTCAACAAGAAAGGACTGTCTTTGCATGTGACATGAAACTCCATGCATTCGCCCTGCAACCTTCACAAGCGCCATGCAACTCCATGCATCTGCTCTGCAACTCCTCTGAAACTGAATAGGCTCCAAACAACTCAATCAGTCTAATGCATCTATCATCAAAGTCTTCAACTTCTGCTGGTACCAACTGCACATGTCTTCAGGAACCACTACACTATTTAACTCTGCACCCATGCACTCTGCACTTCATTGCCAACTTCGCGATTCGCGCTCTGCAGATTCAGCCATGTCACTTTGATCCGCCCGCATCAATCCAACTATCATGCTACCGCGTTCTCAGGGCACCTTGTACAGGGTTCACTCCGAGATGAGATCCGCACCATCCCATGAATCCTCGCCCATAAATCTCTTTCTCTTTGGATTACTCATGCATGCCGCCCCACCTCTCACCGTGGTTAGTTGCATGCACTCCTGCCTCTGCCCATCCGGCACAAAATTTTCCTCGCATGAGTGGTTTCTTCCACTCCATGATCCTCATCTTGTGGTCGTCTCACAACCTTCTGAGATTGCTTCTCACGTTGCATTTTGAGAGGCTCCCTCTCAACCACCAAGTAATTAACCTCTTCTTTTCTCCTCAAAGCTTTTCATGTATCTTGTACCTTATTGCATGTAGATTCTTGGCTCGCACACATTGCAATTGTCCCGCCATCGCAAAATTTTCTAACAAAAGAGCTGATTTTAAATCGACGATATCTCCCTCATCCAAGCTCTGATTCGACCAATTTTTTTTTCAATTTGGGTATTTTTTCGCAACGAATTCAAATATGCTATTTGTTTCTAAAAATATTTCACCAAAAATTTCAGATATTCTCTGCAAACTCGCGCACCCAAAAAATTCTTGCTCTCATTCCATGTAGAAAATCTATAACATAGCTTTGATACCATGTAGAAATTATATACATTAAGCATGCATATATCCGGACTCTCCTGATCTCACAATATTTATCTTCTCCACATCCCGAGGTTCACTCTTACCGCATGCAAAACTTGCTCCCTCTCAAGCATCAATTGCATGTCTTTTCGCACTTCCCAACGTAGGAATCTCCGTAGACATCCCATCTACTTCAAGTCTCGTAGAGATTCTTTGTTCGAATCCCAACCTTCTTGACTTTTCCTTCTCATCCACACTAACTCCTACACTCCCAAGCTCATCCCCGTAGTGGACAAACTTTGTCATATACCGAAATAGTGTCATTCTTCTCCATTTTTATTTTCCCGAGTTTATCCTAAAACTCAACCGCTTCAATGCTTTGTAATTGCTCCAATGATCAATATCCCTCTGATACCATGTAGAAATTTGAATAACTGATATATTATTCACCGAGATTCTCCTGATCACACACTATTTGACTTCATGCACAATACATAATCTCTTCTACCATTGATCATTACATGTGGAAATAAAATCAATTGCATGCACACATTAAAGCCATAAAAATTCACACATATGAACACAGTATGTAATGGGAAAGCTTAAAGATGAAAACCCCCAACTATCTGTATATTATATATGTCATAGAGATCATGTAAAAATCATTATACAAAGCTCCTCACAAGCTCTCAGTACAATCTCCAATTGCTACACACTAATCAGGCCTGATCTTGAAAATCCCATGCACCGATCTTTGCCAGCATTTAGCCTGCCTCTACTGCGCAATCCCTGCTGAAGAATGGCTCTTTATGAGTTTGAATTACCCCAGCCTTGCTCACGCAGTCTTTATAGGCATCCCTACTGAGTGTTGGATGCAAACCATGCATCACTTATAGTCACAACTGATAGTCATACTTGCCCTTTCACCTATCTCTGCACTGGTCTCCACTGAAACTGTCAATGCACTGAAGTTAACTGATGTATTCTTTAGTTGATTAATGAGTTTATAATTAGTGAATTAATTAATAATTAATTCACACCACTCTCACTAATTGTATCAATCAGCTAAACTAGATACAAATAGCTCAACTATGTTTAGATTAGTTAAACTGAACACAACTCCATTAACTTCCTCAATCAACTCCACCAAACTCTGTCACATGAGTTCTAACTGAAGTATCCATGTAATAGCTCCACTTAACCCTCAGGAATAGCGTAATTCCTTCTGTCAGCTCCTGTGCCACATCTGTGCACTTAACTGAAGTGCTCCAAGAGAATAAGATAATGTTTATAGTCCAAATATTATTAAGAGCTAATAATATTCGACATATCTATTTTTAGACTGGAAATCTAAAAATAGATTCCGCCTAATATGTATAAAAATAGAAGTCCATCTATTTTTCCAACTTGACCAACCATCCACAAATAGCATCCTGCAACTCATAGAATATGATCGACATGTCTAAAAATAGACATAGTCTAAAAATAGATTTGCGCCAAAAATTACATGTGTGGCCCCCACCTAGTTTTGGTGATCACTTTCCCCCCAAATATTATCAAGAATGATGTTTCTGTGGATGCCTCTTCATTGTTTCTTGTTGCAATATTCAACACTTCTCTCAACAAGAAAGGATTTTCTTGCATGACATGCAACTCCATGCATTCTCGCTGCAACCTTTCACAAGCGCCATATTGCCATATTACAAGGGCAGCCAAAACGAGACAAGATATTTGATTCTAAAAATTGAATGATTACCGTATCAGTGGCCTGCCTTGCTGGAATGGCCTCGATCCATTTGGTGAAGTAATATGTACCTGTAAATATCCATCGATGTTGTGCTGATGATGCGGGATGGATCTCCCCTATGAAATCAAGTCCCCATTGCTGAAAGGGAGCATTTACTGAAACTGGTTTCAAAGGAAGAGGAAGCAGTTTTCTTTTTCCTTGGAAAACTTGACACTCATGGCAGCTCATCACTGTTTTATACAAATCTGAAAATAAAGTGGGACAATAATATCCTGCTCTCAACACTTCGTTAGCTGTTGTTTTCCAAAACAAATGACCACCACAATCACCTTTGTGAAAGTCATGCATCACCTGTTGAGCCTCATCTTCAACCAAACAATTAAGAAGAATACCTCCTGGATCTTTCCAATAAAGAGCGTTGTTTAGAATACAGAATTTAGCAGACTTAAGTTTTAGTGATCTACCTTTGCTTCTAGACATCATGGGAGGGGGTGAAAGGGTTTGAAGAACGTAAACAAGGTCTGAATACCATGGGGATTGTAGAAAAATGTCTAAAAATGGAACAAGAAAACCATCGTCCTCATCCTCTGACATTGTTGTTATGAGGTTTATGTCCAGAGCACGCAGGTTTGATTGGGCCATTAGTTTCGCCAAGCCTTTTCCTTTGATTAACTTTGTGGGTTTGATCTCCAAATCATATTCCAACATTGCTGCTATCCACTTACCTCTTCTTCCCTCCGGATCAGTTTGCATCAGGACATCCTTCACTACTGCATTAGGAACATATGCTATAGTATGTGAATGCAGAATGTATACTCTAAAATCCTTCAATGCTTTTATAAGATCCAATGCTTGTTTCTCAATAATATTATATCACAAAGTTATCTCAAATGGTCTCGCTGAAAAATGCAATGGGTTTGCTCTATCTGATTTCTTTGCATCAAAACCGGCAACCATAGTATGCTCGATGCAAATGACAATAATAATGAAGTTTTGAGTGCAATCGACTAATTCCAAGATTGGAGCATTGGACAGCAAATTTCACCGTATTAAATGACTCGATAGCATCCTCACCCATTTGACAGCGTTATCCTTCTTCAACATGTTACACTTTCCAAATGTTCAACACAGATAACCAGGCAAGAAGTTCATCTCACGTATCGAATGCTTGAATCTTTTGTTACGTGTCATGAAAAGTCGTGTCTCGGGACAAGACCCAGGTTCAAGAGTTGTGGCCAACAAAGGGGTCCAGTGTAGTCTAGGAACACGCCGGCATTTTCACCCTGCTCTGGAGAGCAGTGCGTCTCACCCGAGGCGTGCCGCAACCACATGCATAAGGGGATGAGATCAATGGTAAGGGACAAACCCGCAACTCATGAAGAACAGGGCATCGATTACACATTCAGAGTCATATATGCAAGATCACTTAATAAGCATTCAGACATTAGCGAATAAAATTTTAAACCAGCATAAACACATTACAAGCACATGAACAACTTATCGAGACAACAATCTTCCATTGTATTAATCTTCTGGTCGAACACATGATTACATATCATTCTCACTGATAGCTCACAAATCTAATACAGATGGATTTCAGAACAGAAAGGAAGAATAGAGAAGGTAAGAAACCATATGAAGAACATGCATTATTCCTTCGCATCTGCTCTGCGCGTCCTTCCCTGTCTCTAGCCTCGCAAATTCTTCAGTATACATTCAACAACCTCCTCTTTTCAGCCGGGTGACTGTTATTTATTCACCCGCTCTTCGCGACTAGCAGTTCCTCTGTGTCTTCACTTCGGCTTCTCCCAGCTTCTCTTCTGATGTCTGCGTGTTCCACTTTCTGTCCTCTGCTGTGTAGTTCCTTCATCTGTACTTGTCCCTGTTCTATCTCCAGCTATCGCATGCTTCCGCACCACCTTGGTAGCTCTGCGACTCCTGGTAGTTGCGGCGTGGTCGCGGTTGCCATGTGTATTCCTACCGCAACTCAAAAAGAGTCAAAGTTCAAAATTTCTTAGCTAAGACTTCAAAACTAAACAAAAACAAGGGCCCCAACAAGCCCCGACCACAATTCCTTGACTCGTCCGCGAGTCAATCACAAATAACAGTTTCTACTTCCATTGCCCCGCTGGCACCCGTGCTCTGTTCTGTTGTGCCTTCACCCTGCGCCCTTTCCTGTTGTGCTCCGCCAAGTGGTTGTTCAAACAAGGGCACAAACTCCGGGACCCGGCGGAGCGCTGTATTTCTCAGCTCGGTGAAGTCCGCCACCGCTGGCCGGTTGGCGTGCATACATGCCGCATTTTCATACTTGCCCACTAGCGACTCTACGTTGTGAATTCGACCGTCCAACACTAGTTCCCGGGACTCGGGAGAGGAGAGCTCTCGCATCTTGAAAGGCCGCAGGTAGACTTGGAGGATTCTTCTGGAGTTTCCTTCGGGGTGTTGTGTGCTCTGATACTGCAAATGCTCTGGAGTCGCTGCAACTTCCAAATTGAACTGGTCCGTCATTCTCGTGCTGATAGCCTTCATGCAATTTATGCCATCTGCTGGCACACGCGGAGTTGATGAGACTCCATAACGGCAATTAATTCTTGCTATCTTTCTTGCTTGCGATAATCGTGCAATCAATCGCAGGCCTGTGTGTAGTCTGACAGTTACTGACGGCATCATGGGGAGATGGGCGGGCGCGACGGCTGAGGGAACTGCGGTTGATGACAAATGATTACGGTACGATTACTGTCTACTAATGGTAATTTATGACACAGTTCTGAGCGATCCTACGGACTGACGGAAATGACCTGGACTGACACTGGCACGGGGGTGGATCCTACGCGAACGACACGCTGGACTGGCGCTGTGACATGCTGGACTAGCCCGCCCCGACCACAGTCGGTTGCAGTGAGGTACCCGCAACTGACTAGTTATTTGACCGATTACCTATGAATGGAAAAGACTCCCTACGCTCATCCCGGTTGCAGCAGAGTTATTCGACTAAGCTACTCTACGGGTTCTCTCGGTTGCGAGAGTTATTGATGACAAGTGAAAGGTACCTACTCCTGGTAGGGTTTCAGGCGTGCGCCATTCACCCACCCAGGAAGAACTGTACCGTGCAGTTGTGCCAACCGAACGGCTCCTGAGTCGCAGATCTCGATGACAAAGTAGGGTCCCAACCAGTGCATCTGGAGCTTGCCTGGAAACTTCTGGAACTGGCTGTCATATAAGAGAACTTTGCCGCCAACTTAGAAGGCTTTGGTTTTGATGTGGCGGTCGTGCCATGCTTTCTGTCTGGCCTTCTGAACCTTCTGGTGGAATTCCGCAAGAAATCGAGCCTCATCCAGCTCCTGCAGCTCCTAGAGTCGTTCCTTCAGTGACGCCTCTTCTGAGAAGTGAAGGGACGTTGCGATCAAAAGGCTGGGTACGGTGAACTCGGCGGGAATCACAGCTTCCCGGCCATACACCAGCTGGAATGGCGTCTGGTTGGTCAAACGTTTTACCGTGGTCCGGTAAGCCCATAATGTCGCTGGTATCCGCTCATCCCAGTCGTCCCGCTGAGCATTGCAAATTTTAGTCAAGCCCTTTTCAAGAATCTTATTGAAGGCTTCCACCGTACCATTGGCCTGTGGGTGGTATGGGCTGCTTTTATGATGCTGAATCATAAATGTGTCTAGTAGTGACTTGACCGTGGCATTAATGAAATGCGTACCCTGATCGCTGGTCAAGCTCCGTGGGCAGCCAAAGCGGCTGATGATGTGTTCAAAAATGAACCGGGCAGCAGTCTCTACCGAGCAGTCACGTACAACTGCTGCCTCAGCCCACCGTGTGAGGTAGTCCGTGGCGGTGATGATGTACCGGGCCTTGGAATGTCGAGCGACTGGTGCGATGGGACCTACGAAATCAACAACCCACTTTTCAAACGGCCGCAACACATGCACTGGGTGTAGCGGGAGCTCGTCCCGGTGCGAAGGCCTTCCCGTCCGCTAGCAAACATCGCAACACTTCACATAGGCCTTACAGTCAGCGTGTACCGTCGGCCACCACAGGCCAGCTTGGAGCACCTTCCTTGCGGTGGGTTTCGCACCCACATGCCCTCCCGCAACACCACTGTGACACTCCCACATCACTGCTTCCCGTTCATGGTCGAGAACACACCTGCGCAACACCTCATCAAGGCCCAGTTTGTACAGCTGCCCCGCAATCAATTGGTAGTCGGCCGCCCGGACAACCAGGTGGCGTCTCTGAAGCGGGGTGTAATCCTGAGGGCACTGTCCCGTGGTCAGATAAGTGGCAATGTCAGCCAGGTAATCTGGTACTGCTTCAACTCGGAAGAGGTCAGCATCCGGTAGCTGATCGTCCAACGAGCCTTCATTCTCTCCCGTCTCCAACCTGGATAAATGATCGGGACCAACATTCAACCTGCCCGGCTTGACAATCACCTCAAACGTGAACTCCTGAAAAAGTAGAAGCCATCGACAGATTCTTCCTTCCAACACAGGCTTATTCACCAGATATTTCAATGCAGAATGGTCCGTGAAGAATGTAAATTTTCCGCCCAGAAGATAGTGGCGGAATTTCTGGAGGGAGTACACCATCGCCAACGCCTCCCGCTCGATCGTGGTGTAATTCTTCTACGCATTCGATAACCGACGGCTGGCGAAGTACACAAGGTGGTCAACTGTCGTCTCCCCGGGTTGCGCCAATACAGCTCCAAGTGCAATCCCGGACGCATCAATATGCACATGGAACTGCTTATCCCAGTCGGGATGAACAAGTATGGGTGTCGTCGCCAACTTCTCTTTCAATGTGTCAAGTGCCTTCCTGCACTCCGCCGCCCACTCAAACGCTTCTGACTTCCGCAACAGTTTCTCCAGAGGGGCCGTAATTTTGGCGTAGTTGCGAATAAACCGCTTGTAGTATCCTATGTGCCCGAGCAGTGCCCGCAACTACTTCACGGTCTCGGGGGCCTCCATGTGGACGATAACCGCGACCTTGGCAGGATCAACGCAGACCCCTTGCTTGCACACCACGTGGCCCAACAATGTGCCGAATGGAACTTCAAAAATACATTTCTTCAAGTTCAAGGAAATCTGCAGCTGGCGACACCGGTCAAACATAACACGCAACAGAGAGGCGTGTTTCTTCAACAGACTGTAGACAGTCTAGTCGTCCATGTAGACCTCCAGGAACTTGTGAATGTACTCCCAGAAAGCAGCAATGACAATCCGGGAAAACACAGCCGGTGCGTTCTTCAGACCAACGGCATAACGTGGTATGCGAATGATCCCCACTCAGTGGTGAATGTCGTCTTTGCTTTGTATTCCTCGGCGATGCGCACCTGATGGTAGCCCGAGAACCCAGCAGTGAAGGAATAAGCTTCGTTCCCCGCGACATGATCTAGAACTTCATCGCTGAAAGGAGTGGGAAACGGATCGTGGATGCAAGCATTATTCAGGCTCCGGTAGTCGACACAGACCCGGATCTCCGCTTTGTCCTTCTTGTTCTGGATGACAATGGGACTCACCCATTCGGCTTCTTCTACTGGAAAGATGAGACCTGCAGCCAGCATTTTGTCAATCTCCATCTTGACCTTCTCTTTGATACGTGGATTCAACCGGTAGGGTCGGTGCTTCACCGGTCTAGCCCCCGGCTTTAACATGATGCGCATTTCTCCCAGATCCCCCTTGATCCCCTTCAGGTCCGCGACTGAGGACGGAAACAAATCTTCGTATTCCCGGAGGAGGCTGAAAATTTCTTTTGTTGTCTCCTCGTCCCAGTAATCTCCCACCGTTGCGAGCTTAGGTTTCTCGTCCGTCCCAATGTTCAGTTTTTTTGTCTTTAGCGGCTGTAAATGGACTCCTTCAGTCGTCGGCTCTTCACTGATTCTCCGCTCACCTTCCTTTTCGTCAAAATAGAGATGCCTGAGGTCCTCCAAACTATCGTCCTCCGGATCCCCATCAATCCGGTGACAAACCAACTTGCGCCTGACCTCAGGTCGTGACACAGCCGGGCCCTCGTCGGGCTCGGGCTGGCGGAAAAACAAGACCTCCTTGATTGCCTGTAGGGCCTGAGACTCCTGCGCCGTCTCCCCTTCGAACAAGAAGCTCAAAACGAACTTGTCTGCAACTGCCTGCCAAGAGCGGGTTTCCCGTTTCCGCTCTTCCTCCAGGTACCAGGCCTGGGGAATGGTGCCCAGGGAGTGGATAAACCTGTGGACCCACACCTCCTCAGGGTACCAAGTGCTACGCCACTGTTCCTCACAGGCCCGCAAATGGTGTCGCGGGTCGGAAGTTCCATGATACTTAAGCGTACTGCAGGGTCCTTCATCCTCTTTGAAGCGTGCCCGCAGAGCATCCGCCACGCACTCCCATCGCAACAGAGTGTTGCGGTGATTCTTCCACCACCGTGCCGACGTTGACTGCAAGGCCACATCCAAAAGTGGTATCCGGCTTTCAGCTGGGACCCGGTCTTCCACCTTGGCAATAAAAGTATTGACTGCTTGCATGTTTGACAATGTGGGATATCCGCGGATCTCAGTCCCTACCCACCGGACTTGAGCAACGGAGGCACATCTCCGTGTGGTGGTCTCATATCCCCCTTGCTGCTAGTCTTCCCAAGCGAGTTCGGATCCGAGCTCCGAGCTCTGCACACTCCGCCAACTGACAGAGCCAGTTGCGGTCGAGTTAATATAATCATCCCGCTTCCCTGCAGTCATCTGATAGAGATGGTCCATCATCTGAGCATCCTCTCGATTGTCCACTGTTTCCGTGTATCGCGGGCCTTGGTACGGGTCGAGAGGCTGGGTGACCCGTACCTCCCCATCCTCAAAGATCATCAGCTCCTTCTTAAGGTCGATGATGGCGTAATTCTCAAAAGCCCAATCAATGCCGAGTAAGGCTGGATAGGGATCCTTGTCGCCCATGATATCAATAACCTCAAAATCGGTGTATGTCTTCACCCCCGCAACGTCGACCTCGACTCCCTCGAGCCGACCGATTGGCAAAATGCAGTACTGGTTCGCCATCCTGAGTTGGATTGGTGAGTAGGCTAGCCGTGGCCTTCCAAGAGCCTCCCATGTCTTTCGTGGCAGTATGTTGACGTCGGACCCCAAGTCCAACATGGTGTCGCTGATTTGGAACCCTGCGACTTGTGTGTTAAGCCGAAATTCTTTGCCTGTTCGTTGCTTGTTCCGCTTGACACGTTGCACGTATTGGGGGCCAGCGTCTGCCGGATCTCTAAGCTCTGTGCGCCCCTGCAGTGCTCCGTCCAAAGCATGCTTGAGCTATTTCCACAGCGCAGCATTATCAACAATCCTGAGGAATAGCCGGAGCCAATCCTCGACCACAATACCTGCGACGTTTTGCGCACCAGATTCCGGCAGCCTGGGCTCCTCCAACCCTCCTTCGTTCCGCAACTGGGCGAAGGCCTCAGCTGCCTCCTGGAAATACTTCTTCTGGACCTCGGGCCTGATCAACTTCTTCGGGGATGTCGGCCGAACCACCCGGGCTGGCTCCTTCTCGTGGGCATCCTCTCCAGTCTTCTTTCCGCCTCTTGTCACGATTGCGACGTTCTGCATGTTTGGGGTTGCGGCCCCTCGCGGCTCTGAATTTATCAGATTTGCTCCCCTCTGCCTCGTCCGTTCCTCCCACTTCTTGATGAGCTCCGAACAGTCTTCTGTAGCATGGGCGTTGACCCTGCACTGGGAACACCAGGGTCGTCGTGGAAGGGGACATTCTCGAGCCACGTGACCCTCCTGGTCACAGTTGTAACATTTTACCGGACCGCGTCCGCCTGTTCGGCCTCCCCGCATGCCGCCACCTCTTCCCCTCGGAGCCTCGTTCACCCTGTACGAGGGACGATCCAGTCGATCCGCAAGTGCGTCAAGCGCCCTGCACTGCTCAGTGTTGTGAGTCGTGGACACACAAAATTCGCAGTATACATTATTCGGGACCGTGGAGTACTTCTGTAATATCGGGCACATCCGAGGAGGATGCCCCATCGTCCGGCAAATCTCGCAGTACTCTGTGGTGGAGGGCCCCGGTTGCGATGGGAACCCCACATAAATCTGTTGCGGCTGGTAGACTCCCTGTGGGTTCATCGCGGCGCCACCCGCTGGTGGTGGACCCCCTGGATTGCTGCGCCCGAGGGTCCTGCTCCTGTGCCGCGCAACCGAGGACATTCGGTTGCGACGTGGCCCTCGACCAGGCAATGAGTACACCAAACATTCGGTCGCGCTGGTCTCACTGGCTGAAGTTCCTTGAGCTTTTCGGTCAAGCTGGCGATCTGGTGTTGCAACCCTATCAAAGAAGGATCTTGCGGGGCTGCCCCCCCCCCCCCGATATTCCTGGGGGTAGCCCGCCATAGCTTCAATCTTCATGGCCTGCTCCAAAGCATCCTGCAGATTATCAATCTTCTGCTGAGTGAGAGGGGTTCGTGTCAAGGGGAGCAGAGCCTTGATGAACCAGTCCCTCTGGTGGTTTGGATCGATCGGGTAGCTAAGTTTCCCGATCGCGTCCTTGAATCGCCACATCAACTCCCACGCGGTCTCACCTTCCTTCTGCTTAATTTCCCACAGCTCTGACAGGCCCTGCTGGTCTGTCTGGGGAAGCTTGAATTCGCGGACAAAATCCCGCTTCACGTCTGCAATTACGGGGTTAGGATGAGCCTCAGACCACTTGATAAACCATCGCAGAGCCCTCTCTCTGAGCGTGGTTTGGAATTCTATTAACTTCCCTGCATCTGGCGTCTGGCGAGCCCTCCAGATGGCTTCGCACAGATACCAGTGTTGTTCTACGTCGTCATTGCCTCAGCCAGAGAACTCTGGATACCGGGTGAAAGATCCAGCCATGGGTACTTGCGGAGAATTAACCAGGATAAAGCCTCCTGGTCCTGGTTGCGTAACGGTCCCACTAGGAAAAATACTACTACTAGTAACGCTGCTGTTACCGGGCGTTACCGACACTGATGCACTATTGTATGACCGACTCAATGCTTGTAACTGAATAAAAATATTACTTAAAGGTTGATACAATACTAAGGGAAGGTCGGGATCCTAGCCATGCAGAAGGTGAGAAGTAGGGCTGCCTAGAGGGGTGGGTGTCATCTGATCTTGAAACATCCGCTGCGTCACGCCGTGCCATTCATCATCGGAACTTTCTTTGGGCTGCTTCTTTCCGTTATCTTCGCTAGTCACGATCTCTCTTTCTCGCGTCGTTGGGCTCCCATGCACCCACTGCACTTCTACTGCTGTCCCGTCTTCTTTCCGGGTATCCAAACCCATAACTCCCGTTCTCTGAGGCGCCTCCTTCTGATTTTTCCTCTCGATCTCTCTTCTCTTCAAATCTCGCATTACCCTTCTTCGCCACCTATCGGCGATCTGTGCCCGCCGATGTGCACGTAGCTCCCGCAACTTGCATGCGGCCTCAGCATCCATTCCCCGCTCCCCACTTTCACATTCTACACCGCATCGGTCCCCTCAACCCTTCCCCCAGTACAAGTGGTTTATGCTTCCATACCCGCTTTGTGGAATTCAATCAACCCTTCATCCACCATCAGGGCTTTGATCCACAGCGGAATCTCCTTCAACAGCTTCCCTCTCAACCCTGAGTGGAAAACAGCCTCGGCCTTTGAGAAGGACTGGTAGCACTCAGCAGCAAACTCCACAGCGTATCCTTCCAACGTGGTCCTTACCCAAAAATCCACTGCGCGGGTTAGGTCAGTATCTACCCGATGCAGTGCCACCAGGTCTTCGTGCGTCCACCTGCGGTTTATCTTCCGCAAGCCTTCTTGGGGCAGCGTCGCTCGTAACCTCCGCAACCAATTGTAAAGGTCCGTAGGGAACCTTCCCCAGAAAATTTCATACGTATCACTGGCTGAGTCAGAGAAAAGAACAAGCTCCTTGATCGCCGCCTCCTTTTTCTTGGTCAGCTCTGCTTGCTGAGAAATGAACTGGTCAAGATGATCATCCCACCATCGCCGTATTGCCCCTTCAAAGATCCTTGATACCATGATCTAGATCCCCTCAGAACATGCAGGTCCCGGCAACGGAACCATTTGTTGGCGAAAATTCAGTCTTGTGGACAAGACCCAGGTTCAAGAGTTGTGGCCAACAAAGGGGTCCGGTGTAGTCTAGGAACACGTAGGCATTTTCACCCTGATCTGGAGAGCAGTGCGTCTCACCCGAGGCGTGCCGCAACCACATGCATAAGGGATGAGATCAATGGTAAGGGAAAAACCCGCAACTCATGAAGAACAGGGCATCGATTACACATTCAGAGTCATATATGCAAGATCACTTAATAAGCATCCAGACATTAGCGAATAAAATTTTAAACCAGCATAAACACATTACAAGCACATGAAAAACTTATCGAGACAACAATCTTCCATTGTATTAATCTCCTGGCCGAACACATGATTACATAGCATTCTCACTGATAGCTCACAAATCTGATACAGATGGATTTCAGAACAGAAAAGAAGAATAGAAGGTAAGAAACCATATGAAGAACATGCATGATTCCTCCGCAGCTGCTCTGCGCATCCTTCCCTGTCTCTAGCCTCGCAACTTCTTCAGTATACATTCAACAACCTCTTCTTTTCAGCCGGGTGACTGTTATTTATTCACCCGCTCTTCACGACTAGCAGTTCCTCTGTGTCTTCACTTCGGCTTCTCCCAGCTTCTCTTCTGATGTCTGCGTGTTCCACTTTCTGTCCTCTGCTGTGTAGTTCCTTCATCTGTACTTGTCCCTGTTCTATCTCCAGCTATCGCATGCTTCCGCGCCACCTTGGTAGCTCCGCGACTCCTGGTAGTTGCGGCACGGTCGCGGTTGCCATGTGTATTCCTACCGCAACTCAAAAAGAGTCAAAGTTCAAAATGTCTTAGCCAAGACTTCAAAACTAAACAAAAACAAGGGCCCCAACAC
>CM076580.1:1692692384-1692742759 GCA_034641835.2 Pinus albicaulis
TTCCTCTGATTTGTTGTTGTTTTCTGCACCACTTTCTAGCAGATTTTGTCTTTTAGATCTCTGTCCCTCTTGAACCAAGATATATTAGCCCTTTTTAGTGTGTTTAGATTAGTTTATTACTCACCTATTGACTATTTTTTGAGAGGCCCACCTTCTTGGGTTTAGATTATTGCATTATTAGTTGTTTATTTCCTGTTTTGCAGGCCTATATACTGTCATTTGCAGGTTTATTTATAGCTATACAACAACACTTTTTCTTTTTCTCTACAAATGTCTGGGTTTAAAAATTAAACTTTACACACTTTTACACACACACTAAGTGAAAAAGGGATTGGTTAACACTGCCAAGTAAATACTCTAAAACATTGAAATCAATTGATCTCGCACCTCTCTGCCCTTGTTTCGACATTGTAATCTGTTGATCTTGCACCTCTCTACCCTTGTCGGTCTCTTTTTCCTTGATGCTGTGTGTGTGTCATCATTTCTCAACCTCCCATGGGCTCTGATTTTCCTCAAGGGGGGCCAGCACCTCCTGCCCATCTTCCCCTCTTGGTAGCACGTATTAAGGGTACAACATGCCTCCTCTCTTTTCCCAACCTCCTGTATACCACACTGTTACCCAACCTCTTCTGTATGGTGCCCTCGATGACCAAATCCTCATGATGAAATCCGATCAACCTTCAACCGTAGACATCAATCTTCAAACTCGATCCTTTCAGTACAACAAGCCTCCCACTAAGTCTGTCCCCGAGCCGCCTCCTTAAGTCTCTACAGAGCCTCTTTTGACACCTAATGGCCCCTTGAAGATCCCTCAGCCTAGGGCAGAGGTTCATACCAAGATCCCTAAGGGTCCACTACACCGAAATGTTTCTTCTAGCAAAGCCGCCCATTCGTATAGCATAGTCGATGATTCGGCACAGTCCCCTACCGCCATTTCAACGCTGGAACTCCTTCAGTGGTGCCCTTCACAACAAAAGGCTATTTTGTCTATCGTGGGCGTTGTAGACCCTTCCAATTATCGATTGATTATCTTTTATGTTGACCAGTCAGAACATCCTCCTCTTCCTGCTTCCGTAGCTTTCCAAATCTCAGTAAAGATCTGGAATGCCAACGTTTCTAGGTGCATTATTGATGAGGGGGCATCCACCTGTGTGATGTCCACTTCGGTTTGGAAACAACTCGGATCTCCTGAATTGGCCCCATCCACGATCACTCTCTGAGTGTGGGATGGCCACGCCTCCAAGCCCATTGGCTTATTCTGCAATTGTCCTATCACTCTTGCGAGCAAGACGGTTTGCGTTGACTTAGAGGTCATAGACGCCCCCTTAGACTACAACATTCTATTGGGTCGTAGCTACACTTATGCCATGTCTATTTTCCCTTCCGTGATTCACCACAAGATGTACTTCCCCTATAACGGAAAGATAGTCACCGTTGACCAGTTGACGTATTACGAGCCTAAGCCTTAGACCTCCCCTGAGTACACTATCTCTTTGGTAGTCAACAAGCAAACTGTGGACTCTTTGACTAGTGTCTCACCTATCGTCTACAAGGACTCCTCCTTGCTTGGTAAATTCCATGGTATTCATCATCCCATCTCTGATCCCATCTCATCGAATGTTTGCATGATGCAATCGTCTCAGGCTCCTCTCAAGAGGCCCGCCTCGGCTAGTCAGCATCCCCCTCACCCTCCGCAGTCATCTCCTAGACCTTCAATGCAGCCTCTTGGACATTCTCCTTCTGTCCCTTTAGCTAGTAATCATGAGCCTATTTATCCTCCCAGGTCAGTTCCTTCAGGTCTTAACCATTTAGGAGCCATCCCACTTGGCCATTACCCCTCCGGTCAGATACTATTCCTAGTCCCTCCACTAGGCATCTATACGACACTTGTCATGGCCACCCCTCTCTTCCCAACTTGACCATTGGGCTCCTAGTTTGGTACCTTGATCCTCCAGCCGTCACCCTGCCAAGTCAACCTAAACCTTATCTTGCTCTGACCCCGGTTCAACCAGTCCCCCTGACTTCTCCTGTTGTCACAGTGCCTCAGCCACCTCAACAGGATCCGCCCTTGTTGCAACCACTTCGGGTAATAAGGGAAAAACTTGCAAAAAGGCCTCAAAGGACAAAGCCACCCTGACTGACCCTGCACCTCCTCTGCTTCCAAAGCCTTGCACTTTGTGTGATTTCGTCAGACATTCCACCCATACTTGTCCCGAGCTGCCCCGCATCAAGCCCATGGTTAATGTCGCGTTCCCTAAGTCTACGGTCCCAAAAACCTCTGCTTCTTCATTGACCACAACCAAGAACACCAAGACTATTCACACCAAGAACCCTTGTGCTTTGTTTGGTCTCCGTGGCCATTACTCCCATCATTGTCCCTGCCTCACACATTATCGTGCCTCTTTGGAGGTAGTCCGGGAGTACGAGATTGAACAGAATCAATCCGCTTCTCCCATGCTTGCACAGTATGCTGTAGGCCAGACTGAGGATTTACCCACTCCTATTGACATTCCCCCCCTGATGTCGAAATGACAGAGCATGCAGCCACAATCCTCTACCTTTCATCATCCTTAAGACCCTCGACAGAAGCTCCCTCTGAATCTTCTCATGTTGTTTCACTTGACCTCCTTTCAGCAAACACCCCGGGCTCAACATCAATAGATTCTATATCTGCTTGTTCTTCCGTCATCCCCCATGATGATGCACATGTGAGTCTTTCTTCTCATGATGATGAGTCAAGTAGCCTCACTGCATCATGTGGTCTCCCTTACTCTTGTCCTTCCACCTCTTGTTGCACGACGACATCTTGGAAGCTATGTCCACCCCTGACTTCATCTTTCTCGCCCATAAACGGGATGCCATCATCCATACCTTTGGTGACTTATGAAGCCTGAGCTCAATCCACGCCTTCAGTAGCTCCCACATTCCCCCTCATTGGCAGCATATGGGAAGTATACATCCTACCCAGATCACTCCCTCCCATAGAGTGCATTCGATTTCTACTATGCACTCAGGTTGCCAGCATTGTTCTTTATCCTCCCATTTATTGTCCCATGGCACCTTTTAGAGGGACCCCCTGTCCACACCTTATATTTTTTTTTTTCCGATGGTGCAAGTTACTATTCCCAAAATTTAGCCTCAGCAGGTTGGGCCATTTTTACCCCTTCGCAGGCACTTGTTCTTTCAAATGGTATATGCATTGGTACTACTACCAATAATCTGGCCAAATATGATGTCGTGCGAGGTTTATTAGCCGATGCCCTTTCACATCGCATCCTCCACCTTCATGTTCATTTAGATTCCCTACTTCTTATCATGCAATTGAATGGTGTATATCGTGTGCATTATCCTATCCTTTTCAGAAGATATTTTCGTGTGAAGATTTTGATGCGTGAATTTGAAATCATTACTTTCAGTCATGT
This sequence comes from Pinus albicaulis, assembly GCA_034641835.2. Lineage (NCBI taxonomy): Eukaryota > Viridiplantae > Streptophyta > Pinopsida > Pinales > Pinaceae > Pinus > Pinus albicaulis. Next base: position 1,692,695,807 of record CM076580.1, read on the forward strand.
ACCTAGAGCATAAAATCACTATGTAGATAGAATTGCAAACCATATTCTGGATGGGAATTTAACACACACATTTAACACAATACATTAACATAAAAATATCAAAATGATGCATATCCATAGTATGTGTCGTATAAAATGTTTTAGAGTTCATTAACTTCGATACATATGACATGCTCATAGCATGTTACAAAACCTCAAAACTGGGGGCACCACCTGCCCCTACACACTAATCACTATCTGTAGGATCCTGATCCAATGGCTCTACCCCCACCGCTTGTAGATCACACATGCCCTGCCCGGCCATCGCCATACGCCGCATGACCCCTCGCCATTCTGAGGGTAAACCAATACATGGCTCTATGTATTGGTCGTCTAATTCCTGCCAACCACGTTCCGAAACACTGGTCAGAAGCCTCTCACATATATGACGGATATCCTCCAGAAGGGCCACCGCATACTCATTATGTTGTGCCCTCGATCCACTAGACCCTATAGCCCCTGATACTGCAGGTCGTCCCATGTACCCAGCCGGTTTGACTGGTGTTGTATCTTCATACCAAAATTAAAAGAATCGGTATCATATATAATATTCTAGAAACTTTACATGCACATAAAAGATTAGCAATTTTCCACTCACCATCAGGTCCCCATATACGACCAGGCAGCAGTGGCAGATTCGGGTCCCCACAATAACTCATCCCACTATAGGGATAGTCATCTATATTGTAATGTTCCCAAATTTTCTAACAATAATTTGGAACATTAATTTTTGCTGATTTCACCTAAGAGGAGAATAAATGGGTAAGGATACCCATGCATAATAAAAATCTCAATAAAATTCCTCTAAGTATGAAAGGAGATCATCATTGGAGCCAGTTTTCACACCCTCATGTGTGAACAGTGTTATTTGCAAGTGGACAAGGTCAAGTTTGACCAAGTCAACAGCGTTGGGCCAAGAGGTGGAGCACACTTAGAGAAGCAGCACAGTATGAATGAGGAAAGGGTTATTTTTTGGAGGAAACCCTAAAAGGAGTGGGACCCATAGAGAGGGGCTTTCATTGGTTTAAAAGGAGGGTAAGGAAACCATTGTTTCACATGCTTTGTATTATTCCTATCATTGTCCATTCAAACAATTTAGCATTCTTTGTTATTTAGCAATAATTGCCAGAGGTATTCCTGTTTGGGATTCCTTCTCCTTCTTGAGAGGTCTCTTAAGGGATTTTTCTTCATTTTCCTCACATCCAGGTGTTAGCCACCTATAGATTTGCTATATCAAAAGGTGGCTAAATCATTTTTTAAGCCTTCAAGAAACAAGTTTTATTGCAAAAAATTGTTATCTCTTGAAGCCTCATGAAGACATCATACCCTTTGTTTAAAATTCACTGTTGTTTCCCTTTCGAAATACTTAAAATCTATTGTTTTCCATGAAGAAAAGACTGTTGCAAAACTCCATTTTTCCCCTCCCTCCACTCAAAACTAACCTTCTTTTTATTCCCTTTTTTCCCCATCAAATTCCTCTATTTTTCTTTTGTTCCCCTTTCCCCTTCATGAAATTCCTTTTATAAGGTTTAAAACTCATTTTTAAACCTTACTGAAACCCCCAAATCCATCAAAAAACTTTGAAAATTTTCATAAAAAATAATTTTTTTGACTATGGGCTTAAGCCCCTTTGGGCTAAGTTGTAACCACTTCCGCACATGTGCCCACACCCTAGAACTAGGCGCTAGACCCATCAGGCGCTTATCGCATCGGAAATAATTGGAGCGCGCAAGTATGCTTGCCATGTTAAAAGCCTCTAATGCAATTAACCCTTTGTATATAAACCCCTAATCTTATTACCACTTTATATAACCACAAGGCCTGCAATCGGGCGCTTAACACTTCATATACACCATTCCTCGATGCTTTTTTCTTTTGTAAATACAATAAAACCCCTCTTCCTATGGTTTTAACTAAACGCGCTAGCACAATGTTTTTTAATGGAAAGACCGTTGATTTGTTTCCCCGGTCAACAGTCCATATAATCTCGCATCGGAGATTTTAAAAATGGGTAGATTGAAAATCCCGCTCCTTCCTCCCGATTCCGATTGGCACCTTGCATATAAAGCCCCGGTCCCATTCACTTGTTCATATATCCAAAGGCCCCCGCAGTCGGGTGCCAAGCCTTATATATAACCTGCCCCGACACAATAAACCTTTGTATTTCGTTAATTTTTAATTTCCATGTGTTATAAAGGGTTACACCGATCATTGGTTAAACCCTTTCCCATTGTTGATTTTTAAACCAATCAACGGCCAACGCTATATCACATCATAGATTTCCATTGGCGCATTGTAATATTTTATTGCTCCCCCTTCGATTGGCCACTCCTCCGGTTCATTCTCCACCGTCGATTTGATCTGCGGATTGACAGCCCATAGTCAGTCGCTTCGGCGTTCCCATGTCCATTGCCCCGCTGATCGTGAAAGCTCCGATTACATCTGGGCCATCCATGTGTCAAGATTCGACGGCCTAGATTGCACCTCGCCACCTTGGCTAAAATTCATACACCCCACTGTATAATGTTCTTTTAGCCAATCCCAGCCGTTGATCTCTGCAGATCAACAACCCATATTAATCCTTTTCTCCGCTTTGTAAATTTGTTCATTAGCCCCAAAGATCAATCTCCACTGTTGATCTTTTACATCTAACGGCCCATATTAACCCCAACAGGCCCGACCCCTATGGGTTTTGCCTTCCTACAGAGTTGTTCTCCGCCGTTGATCCCCTGATCGGACGACCCATAATAAAACCACCCTGCCTATTATCCACCTGCGGATCTTGTTGATATCGTGCTCACTCCCCACTGTCAGATCTGAGACCCCAGATCTAACGGTTGACGTGCGTTTTCGCGTAATTTCAAGCACGAAGGTTAATTTCCCATGAGCTACGCGATATGAGCAGTATTCAAATTCCACATGTTAGGTAGGAACGCATATCGCGTTCGAAAAGGAAATACCATCTACCTGCCTTTTCATCGCGCGATACTACCGGTTTTCTTTCCCGAAACCACCCTTCCCTATTTTCACTATGATCTATCATGTTCCTCCTCCGCCGTTGATCTCTGCAGATCAACGGCTCATGTTAACTCTCACATTTCTTAAATCACCCTCTGCCTTCACCAAAGGAATTCTCAGATCAATCTTAACCGTTGATCTCCATGGGCCAAATTCATCCAATGGCCTACAATTATTTTGAAACGCCAATTTCCATTCCAATGCTTTTTCCACTGCAAAGGATTTTAACCTATTTTCTTCGCATTTTCTACCATTACATAGTAAAGTGGTCCTTCTCCATTGTATTTCCTTGATTGATCTTGACCGTCGATCAAAACAAGATCTACAGCCCAAACTCAATCCCATGCGCCATTCTTCCAAACTGCCTCCTTCTAACCCCCGCAAGTGAATCTCCACTGTTAGATGCTTTCATCTAATGGCTACGACCAAATACGCCACCTCTGAAGCATTTTTACCCCAAATAACGCAGGATTTCTTAATTATTTTATGTATTTTGTAGGTTCTAAAGGTTTTTCGTATGATTTTAAAAGATAAAAAAAAGCTGAGGATGACAATGCTCCAGGCTTTCATTTATTAAAGGATATCCATATGCGGGGTTCCATATCACGTTTCATCAGTGCATCATGAGCACTGATGCCATAAGAACCCTCAGCACACCTGCACATCAACAAGACACAGAGAATTAAAACAAATCAAAGAGTATCAGTGTTGAAGACCTAACCACAGCAGAATTGAAGATTATTTTCATAGTTTTGGTGGATTACGGCTAAGATCAAAAATAAAAAGCCTAATCCACTAAATTAAGCACAGTTAAAGGCAAATAAAAAATATTTATCAGAAAGAGGATGCCTCCACTGCCACATCAGAGGCTAATTGATTCCTCTCAGCTACCTAATACCACCTGTAGCCTCACAACATTCAGCAAAGGCCGAGTAATGACTAGAACAGAGGATATTTTCCGCAATACAACCGAACAGTTATTCCAAGCCAAACAAAGTTATTACAAAAGATGACACAGAGCCTTAAATTCAACAAAATCTCCCCACTGAGCTTAATTCTTAATGTAAAACAATTAATACAGAAGAAATATTTGTAAACTTCTCCATCGAGCCCCTCAAATACCGAGAAGCATTTATCTATATTAATTGAACTTGGGAGATCTTTTATCCCCTCCCACCTCCTCATTCATTCTATTAATACTTCTGTAGAAGATGAAACAATGTTGGTTGATCACTAGTTGTAATACTGAAACTCTCTGAAATAATACATAGTCTGTAGAAGTTGAAGAAGAAACTGAAGTCTTGGAAGCCCTGATGATGTTGTTGCATGCTTGTTCTTGAGAAGGCTCTATCATTGGATCCATGAGCTTAGCTGTTGGTGAAGTATTCTGAACTGTTTAATGTTTTCCCCTGTTTTCATTTTCTTCCATAAATTCTTACTATAGTAGGATGAAAGTTTTAGGCTAAGAAATGACTCTTGGAAGCACCTTAGACCTGGTTATCCTTCATTGTTTTATGTTTTCTTCTGCTGAGGTATTTTAGAGTCTTTAATCTCTCTCTTTAGTCCTCATGCTTGTTTATTTCTCTAATAGTTCGAAAATTTGGTTTCAGCATGATTTATGGTTCTCCCTGCTTGTCTGCTGCCACTTAAAGGCTGTTATTGAAGTCTCCCTTTGAAGTATCTTTGTTTACAGTGAGCCACGGAGGTCTGTTCTGATCATGCCTTTTGTCCTTGCTTGAACAATTGTCTTAAAGGTCTTTATAGTTGTGATCATAGATGTATTTAGGTGTTCCCTCTTCTATGACCGTAATTATCAGTGAATATTTTATGTTTTCTAATTCATTTGAAATAAAATCTTTGAGGAAATTGGGTGTTACCCGAATCTTAGATTTTATTTTAAAAGTTGTTTTGAAGTCATTATTTGCTTAAAGTGTGGTTTGTAGAATTCGTGGTTAGCCCTGTCTATCAAATAACTCTTTATTGTTCAAGTTGTGCTTTCAAATTCCCTTTGTTGAGAATTGAACTTCTCTTTTCCAAACCATTAATGTCCATCTCATTCATAAACTAAAGGATCTTGTGGCCAAGTTAGATTTGCCCTTTGATATCCCATATCCATTCATAAGTTTGTCATAACCTCTTTTTTGACTCCATTGCCCAATGAAACTGACATTTCCCCTTTCTATCTATCTTTCCTATACCTTTTATGTTTTGTTGTATCAATTCAACCAAACAAACAAACAAACACTTGCACTTAATAACTAGTCTAAAACCAATACTCAAAGCACACAAGATAAACCTTCGCAAAAAACAAATAATTTGAGAGATCCCTCTCTGAGAGTAGGAGGACTAGATCATGTAACTCTAAAGATTGGTTCTGATGTTGCCTTGTCTTTTGATTTACCAAACTATCAAAACATGAGAGACCAACATAATGGCGATCATGATCGGACACTGAGTAAAATCTTTAAAACAAAACACTCCCTGTGTAGTATAACATAAGTAGCCTTCTTCAAGCACTACCTAACAAAAATGGTAATCATGATAGGACTTAATTGAATCAGTGACAAACTAAGTAACCCTTGGGATTCTCATGGGACCTTATCAAACCTTGAAGGAATCAGTTACCAAGCTATAAGAGTGAACTCTGTAGGTTCTTGACGCCTTATATAAGTGTTAAAATCAGATTTAGGACACTCTCTTAACCCATAGGATTAAAAAACTCAGAAAAACCAAAAACCATTTCAGATTGGCTTCATAATAAACATGGTGGTGGAACTATCCAATATTTTACCTTCATAGAAGCTAACTAGTTTCCACCTGGCGACTCCACTAGCCCCAGTAGGCTTATTACTCATCTAGGTCCCCAGATCTCTTTAGGACTGTGTTAACCAGCCTTGAAGAAGTTTAGAAGCCATGTCCCATACTAGATAAGACATCATGAGAGGTAAAACTCCCAAAAACAGTCCCTAAAACCTTAACCTCTCTCATTTTTGAAAAACAGTCTGGCTTCACATAGGATCAACACTAGATCCCATCCGGACCCAAATCCTCCTTTAATCGTTGACAATCCAGAGAGAATTTTGTGGCAGACTTCTAAGTCTTGAAAATCAACTGCTAATAGGAACCTCTTAAGAACAAAGTCTGTCCTTGAAAACCTTGTTGTCTTAGAGGATTCACATTTTGATTTACATCATACAAAGAACATCTTTAGAACTAGATCTCAAGGTGATTTAAACCAAACTGATCTTGACATTGCAGATTTTCAACAAAGCTTCAGTAGAGAAACCTCACCTTCCACTCCTCCTGATTCCCAGCTTCTTCATCACTTTAGCCTTTTCCATAACAAATCTGCTCAAAATCAGTTTTCTGGCCCAAGTGTTTCTTCCACTCCAATCCATACTACCATTGTGCAAAACACTCCTGTTCAGCCCACTTTCACTCTTTTAAATCCATGTCTTGTAAATCCACCCTTATTTCCAGCCATGGCAACATGGTATGCCCCATTAGTGTTACCACAACCTCTGAATGAGTACCAATCCAAAATTCCTCATTTCACTGGATAAGAGTCTACAACGGCTCAACATCATGTAGATAGGATGGATGATGCATTTGATTACATGGAGATAGAAGAAGAAACTGTGAAGATGAGGATCTTCGCCCAAATTTTAGGAGGAGATGTGAAGAAGTGGTTTAAAAACTTACCTCCTAACAACATAAATGATCTCCCTGCTTTGCATCAAACATTCATCAAAATAAAGACACTACATAACTTCTCCAACAGCAACAGTGAGGTAGCAACAAAGAACATGGGATAGTGTTCATGAGTACTCCACTAGGTTCAATAGCGTTTGCAATGCTCTTACACCTCACATGAAACCTCCTCAAGGCATGGCCTTAGTAAGGTATCCCGAAGTCCTTGATACTGAAATGACTTATCAGTTGTGGGAGAGAGATTACATAACCTTAGAAGACATGCAGAAAGGAGTTGTGAGCGTAGAAGAAAACATAATTGAGAAAAGAAATAGGTTGAGATTAGAGAAGAGGGTAACTTACAAAGATGACCTACTACCCTCAACCTCAACTTCTAACACAAAAATTGACAACCTAGTTAAGGTGATGGAGATGATGCTTGAAAAGATAAATCTGAATGATAGAGTGCCACCAAGAGAACCCCAGAATAACCAAAACAGAAATAGAAATCAGAATTATAGAAGATAAAACAATCAAGATAAGCAAAAAGAAAATGACCAATATATTAGACCTACCTTCCAACAGAACTATGTAGATCAATATGAGGAAGATAGGGAAATGGAAAGGTTGGGAGAAGCTCATGTAAACTTGATTGGATCAGATAGTGGGGATGATGTTTTCCTCACTGAGGAAGAACAAGGTTTCTTCTTCCGATCGCACAAACACCTATGAACATCTCAGTGATTATGATGAAGCAGAAAAATGGTCTGTTAGAGAGGCAATACATAAAGGACATGATGATGAGAGCAAAGGAACCAGAGGGACATCCAAAAGACAGAAATACCCAGGAACACAATAAGAAAATTGCAGAAAGGTATCAGGGAAGATGAGACAAACCCATCACTTTCGCTAAAAAACCAGGTTTAAACAAAGAGAAAAACAACCAGCCAAATGTTGAACAGAGTATCCCTAGCACTTTAGCTAGTGGTCCTAACAAAACTATCCCAATTACCAATCCAAACAAAGTTCAGCAAATCAAAACTAATGAAAGGAATTCAATTGAAAAAACAAATGTAAATATGAACAAGTCAATTTTTCCTTTCAGCCTTGAGGGAGAGATTGCAGAGATAAAATTGACACATCTCTTTGGCTTGAACTAGTAACCTGGTTATAAGGGTACCAAAAACCAAGTTTTAAAAGCTTTGAACCTAGGAAGTGATACTGACACCTTTAACTTGACAGATGACAAGCTTGAGTTGTTTTTTGGTCCAGAAGTTGAAGGAAAATACCAAGAAGGGGATGTCCCTCCTTTCTATGTCAGTTTGAACATACATGAGAAAATTACACACAATGCCATGTCAGATTCTGGAGCTTCACACAATCTAATGCCCAAGGTAGTAATGGAAAGCTTAGGCTTATAAATTACTAAACCATACAAATATTTGTATTCCTTTGACTCAAGCAGAGTCAAATTTTTGGGTTTAATCAAAGATTTATGTGTTAACTTAGCTCAAATCCCTGCTAAGAGTCTAGTAATGGACATAGTTGTAGCTGACATTCCCCCTAAGTATGCCATGCTCTTATCAAGATCATGGGGAGCCAAACTTCAGGGAAGCCTTCAAATGGACGTCTTATGCCACAATCCCTGTTTTTAACCAAAACAGAAGACTATACAGGGAATCTCACATGAAGTACATGGTGAGCAACATAGATAAACCAAACAACTCTCCAATCTATTTTATTCAATCAAGTTTAGATTCCTTTATCTTGTACAACGAAGTTGAAATTACTCAACAAGAAAAGGAAAACATAGACCCAACCAGTTTACCAGAGCAATCAGAACTTCCCTAAATCAGATACAAAACATTGGCAATCAACAACAACCAGAAAATGAAAATGAGGCAAATATACTTTGGACAATAAACTTTGATGGATCCTGTAATAAAAAAAGTGCAGGGGTAGGTGTTTGGATTCAAAATATGAATCATATTTTTTCATATAAATTAGATTTCCCATGCACTAACAATATTGCTGAGTATGAAGCACTTCTTCTAGGCTTACAGTTGCTTAAACAATTAGAAGCCAAAAATATATAAATCTTAGTAGATTTTGAACTTATCATAAGACAAATCAAAGGGGAATACTCAGCTAGAAATCCAAGGCTTAGGGAATATCAGAATGCTGCCCTTGATTTATTGAAAACCTTTGAAAATTACGAACTTATTTTCATTCCTAGAGCACTAAATCATCTAGCAAATGAACTCGCTTTCAATGCCAGCAACTGCCAAATACCTGAGATAAATGAACAGCTTAGCGTAAAAGTAAAACATAGGCCTACTGTGCCTGATAACGAAGATCACTGGCAAGTGTTTGATTCTAACAAACACATATATGATTTCTTAAAATCAGAAAACAATTTCGACATACCAATATCAGAAACCAGCCATAAAGAAAATTGTTTGTATATTGAACAAATCCCAGAAGTTGAAATGACATATTCCGCTGATATAAATCATTATGAGAAAGTTGTTCAAAGAGTTTAAAGATGTTTTTGCTTAGGGGTACAAAGACCTGAAATCGTATGATGCCAAAATCATTCAGCACAAAATCCCTCTCAAAGAAAATCAAAAGCCTTTCAAACAAAAGCTAAGGAGAATAAACCTTGTTTTACTACCTTTAGTTAAGGCAGAAATTGAAAAGATGCATGATGTTGGGATCATAGTACCAATTAGATATTAAGAATGGGTATCAAACTTAGTTTCTGTTAGAAAGAAGACAGGGTGAAATCAGGCTCTGTATTGACTTCAGAAATTTAAATAGAGCCTCTCTAAAATTCAACTACCCCTTACCCAAGATGTACCATATACTTTAAAGGGTAGTTGGGTAAAAAAGGATATCCCTCTTAGATGGTTTCTTGGGTTACAACCAGGTGTTAGTGCTCCCAAGTGATCAAATCAAAACTGCTTTTACCACACCTTGGGGCACCTTTATGTATGTCAAAATGCCTTTCGGATTGATGAATGCAGGGGCCACCTTCCAAACGGCCCTGGACATAGCCTTCTCTAAAGATATTGGCTATTTCATAATCATTTACCTTGATGACATAACCATCTTCTCAAAAACTGATGAAGAACATTTGATTCATTTGAGAAATTTTTTGAGAAGTGTAGGAAATTTGGCTTGTCATTGAATCCCAAGAAGACACTCTTTGGTCTCCAAGAAGGTAAACTTCTTGGCTATATAATTTCAGAAGAGGGAATCAAAATAGACCCTACTAGGATATATGGCATATTACAGATCAGCCATCCAAGAAGCCTCGAAGAATTACAATCTTTCATTGGAAAGATTAATTTTTTTAGGAGGTTTATCCAGGTTTATCCCTAACCTTGCTGAGCTATTAAAAAACATTACAAACATGCTTAAGAAAGAAGTAGGTGTAAAATGGAATTTACCAGCTAAACAATCATTCGAACTGGTCAAACAAGCTCTTACTCAAACACCAGTCCTTATTAGTCCAGATTTCACCAAAGACTTTTATATCTTTTCTTTTGCATCTGAGCATACAATAGTTGCAGTATTACTTCAAAAGAATGACTTGGGGCAAGAACAACTGATATCCCTTTTTAGTAGGGCCTTAAGAGATGCTCCTCTCAAATATAACATCATGGAGAAGCAAGCCTTAGCATTGGTGAAAGCATTAAAGGACTTTAGAGTCTATATTTTACACTCTCACATAATTGCTTTTGTTCCACATACTATTGTCAAGGACATTATAAGTCAAGACCTTGATGGTAAAAGGGGAAAATGGATTGCAACTATTCTTGAATATGACTTAGAAATTAGGCCCACCAAACTAGTTAAAGGGCAAGTATTAGCAAAACTTATGGCTGAGTCTAACTTCCAGGCACTAGACATGAATATGGTAGATGTGTTGGAAGAAATAGAAGAATCTACTACTCCTTTCATTGAAGAAACATTTTTGAATTCTCCTTGGTATGCTGACATTATTTATGTGCTTTTATATTTGAATTCCCCTCCTTCTTTGTCTAAAACTAAAGCTAGACTTTTGAAACAAAAAGCTTTGAGTTATTGCATCTTAGATGGGGTATTATATTGGAAAAATGCTGTTGGAATTTTGCTTAAATGTTTACTTGAAGATGATGCAAGAAAAATCATGCATGAGTTGCATGAAGGAGAATGTGGAGGACACCTCTACTAGAAGGCCACAGCGAACAAAATTCTTAGATCTGGTCACTATTGGCCTACCCTTTTCCCAGACACTCAGAAGTTGATCATGTCTTGCCATAAGTGTCAAAATTTTTATGGAAAAAGAAAACTCCTTCCCTTACCATTACATCCTATCAGAGTTGAGGCACCATTTCAACAATGGGGTTTAGACTTCATTGTGGAAATTCACCCATCTTCCTCAGCCCAACATAAGTGGATCCTCATGGCCACTGACTTCTTTACCAAGTGGATAGAAGCTATAACCTCTAGAAATGCTAATGACTCTGTCATTATCAAGTTCCTTGAAACAAATATCCTATCCAGATTTGGTTGTCCCAGAAAAATGCTGCTGATTTTAAATATAAGAGAATGGTTGATTTCTGTTACAAATACCACATAACCTTGAGCCATTCTACTGCCTACTATCCCCAAGGAAATGGATTAGCTAAATCTTCCAACAAGAGCCTCATCAATATCATCAAAAATTTGTTGGAGCAGAATTAGAAATCATGGCACAGTAAGCTGGTTCATGCCTTATGGGTTGATAGGTTAACCACAAAGAAGTCAATAAATATGTCCCCCTATAAGCTAGTCTATGGCATGGATTCAGTCTTCCCCACCTCATTAGGAGTTCCAGTCATGAAACTCCTTCAAGAAGTGCAAGTCGAAGAGAATGATATGCAGAGGACAATCAACCAAACCATTCATTTAGAGCAGACCAGAGAAGAAGTCTATGAAAGGATGCAGTTAGTCCAAGAAAATGTAAAGAAACTATTTGATAAGAGGACTAAGGCAAACAATTTCCAGGTTGGAAATGTCGTTCTTAAATGGGATTCAAGAAGAGAAGAGAAGGGAAAACATGGCAAGTTTGAGAACTTGTGGAAAGGCCCCTATGTTATTCATGCTGAGAGAGGTCACAATGCATTTTTCTTGAAAGAATTGAATGGAGAAGATCTGTATGGAGGTCCTGTCAATGGCAGGATGCTAAAGCATTACTTCTACCAGGAGTCATGAGTTTGAAAGCATTTTATTTTTCATTGTAAATATCATAGTCTAAACGTTGCATTCAAAGTTAGAAAAATAAAAATACAAAAACAGTAAAAGAAAGAAAAGAGGGCAGATTGTAAAAACAATAAAGGTACAGCCCCATACCAAAAAAGAGAAACAAAAATCTGAAAGTGTGCAAGCTCAAATGCCACTCCTAAAAAACACACACACACACACTTCTAGTTAGTCATACAGCTTAATCATGACTAATTAGTTTTAAATTGACTGTTGATAGGTTAGTGAATCAGATTTTCCAAACAGATTAATCTTGGCTTATTAGTTAGGTAAATTAGGATAGAAATTAAAGGTTCAAACAAGCTCAAAATCTGAACCTGAGTGTCCAAAAGAAGAATGCCTCTGAAATGTTTTATTTTATGAGTCAAAAACAGAGGTAATCTGGTTCTAATCAGCTTAAAATCTGAACCAAATAACAAGGAAAAACAGCTCGAATAAACTCAAGAAATAGAGTTGAAGAAAAGAGAAGGTCGTGCTTAAACTTTTAGATCTTAAGCCTTCCATTTTGATTTAATTTCTGTAAAATAATATCTATGTGCAGCTTGTTTTTTATGCCATAGATCAACTACAAGTTGGACTGTTCAATCCTGGCTTGTATGCTTTTAAATTTTTGTTTTAGAAATTAGAGAATAAAATCTGTTAGACTATGTAATCCTAACAGATTAGTAGATTAGGTAGAGAAGCATATGAACTCAACTATCTAATCTGAGTTCATGGAGAAATAAGGAGTAGAAATAGATTAGATTTTTTTCTTTCAAAAGAATAAAATGTTGTAAGAGAGTTTTCCAATCCAAGTGCACTCTAAAGAAGAAAAAATGTTAGATTAGTAGGATTGGGTAGGTAGAAAGCTTGTGTTGATGAAGATCCATTGTTTTTTCGTGGCTGCTAATATTTTCAGAGCAAAGGAAGATCATCCAAGTGAAGAAAGTTGCAGCCCAATGGATGAGGCACTAATCAGCCACCAAAGAATGCAATTCTGAAGTTCTTGATGCCTTCAAGAAGGCACCATCCCCAAGTGGAGCCACTATTAGCCACCTATAAAATTTGTTATATCAAAAGGTGGCTAAATCATTTTTGAAGCCTTCAAGAAACAAGTTTTATTGCAAAAAATTGTTATCTCTTGAAGCCTCATGAAGACATCATGCCCTCTGTTTAAACTTCACTGTTGTTTCCCTTTCGAAATACTGAAAATCTGTTGTTTTCCATGAAGAAAATATTGCTGCAAAACTCCATTTTTCCCCTTCCTCCACTCAAAACTAACCTTCTTTTTATTCCCTTTTTTCCCCATCAAATTCCTCTATTTTTCATTTATTCCCCTTTCCCCTTCACGAAATTCCCTTTATAAGGTTTGAAACTCACTTTTGAACCTTACCGAAACCCCCAAATCCATCAAAAACTTTGAAAGATTTCATAAAAAATAATAAGTTTTTGACTATGGGCTTAAGCTCCTTTGGGCTAAGTCCTAACCACTTCCCCACATGTGTCCACGCCCTAGAACTAGGCACTAGACCCATAAAGCGCTTATCGCAATCGGTATTTTCCATCGAGCACAAGTCTTTTTGTGTTATGGAAGTCTGATGCTGATTAGCCCTTTGTATATAAACCCCCGACCCCATTTCTGCTTCATATAACCTCAAAAGCCCACAATTGGGTTCTAAACTTTGTTAATAAACCCATCCCGATCGAATTTTCCCTTTATAACTTCATAAAACCCCTTTTTTTCCTATGTTTTTAACTAAACCCACCAGTTAAATGTTTTAAGGGATATGTACCGTTGATCTTTTCCCGATCAAGCGGTCAGTATAATCTCGCATCGGAGATTTTACAAATGGGTAGATTGAAAAGCCCATCTTCTTCGTTCTGATACCGATTGGCTCTTTGTATTTAAGCCTCGAGCCTTTGCTGCTTTATAAAACTAAGGCCCCGCAGTCAGGCACCAAGCCTTATATATAACCCACCCCAAAGCCATTTAACCTTTGTATTCAATAAAATTCTGCCTTTTCTATATTATAAAGGGGCCCACCGATCATTGGTTAAACCCTTTTCCACCGTTGAACTTGGACCAATCAAACGGCCAACGCTATATCGCATCGGAGAATTCCATTGGCGCGGTGTATTATTTTATTCACCGCCTCCGATTGGCCACTCCTCCAATTCATTCTCCACTGTCGATCTGATCTGCAGATCGACGACCCACAGTCAATCGCATCGGCGCCATTCAGTTTTTCCCCCCCACCGATCGCAAAGCCCCGATTGCATTTGGGTCGTCGACGTGTCAACACCCGACAGTCTAGATCTTCCCTCCCGACCTTGGTTAAAAAGCATGCAGCCCCGCTTTATTACGTTTTTTAAGCATATCTCAGCCGTTGATCTCTGCAGATCAACGACCCATATTATTCCCTTTCTCCGCTTTGTAAATTTGTTCATTAGCCCCAAAGATTAAATCTGAGCCATTCATTCCTTGATCCAACGGCCCATATTTATTTCGACAGGCCCAACTCCCGTGGGTCCTGCCTTCCCTCCAGATTTGATCTCAGCCGTCCAATCTTTGATCCAACAGCCCGTATTGAAACCACCCTACCTGCTATCTGCCCACGCATCTTGCGGATATCGTGCTCGCTCCCCACCGTCCGATCTAAGACATCAGATCCAACAGCCAGTGCGCATTTTCACGCAGATTCAAGCACGAACGTTAATTCTTAGAGGGCTATGCGATATGAGCGGTATTCAAATTCCACATGTCACCTTCTAATGCATATCGCGTTCAAAAATGAGAAACCACCTTTCTCCCTTTTTGTCGCGCGATACTACCGATTTTCCCTCCTAAAACCGCTTTCCCCCATTTGCATTATGATTTATCACGTGCGCTCCCCGCTGTTGATCTCTGCAGATCAACGGCTCAAATTCATCTAGCCTTTCACTGTCACCCTCCGCCTTTTCCAAGGGCCTTCAACGAGTAATCTCCGTCGTTGATCTCGGGCTCCAATGAGATCCGACAGCTCACGATCATCTGCGAAACCCCACATTTCTTTTCAAATTCATTTCCTCCACCAAAGGGATTTTCGTTATTGTCCTTTGTATTTCTTCTGTTCTTACATAAAGTGGCCATTCTCCATTATAATTCCCTGGTCGCTCCTGACTGTTGATCTCTGCAAGATCAACAACTCTAACTTAATTTTCTCCACCATTTGTTCCAAATTGCCTCTGTGAAAAACTCAACGCGCAATCTCCGCCGTTGGACACTGTCATCCAACGGCCATGCTCCTAACCTAAGCCTCCTAAGCAGTTTTTCCCTAATACGCAGGATTTTCTAATCTTTATTGTATTACGCAGGATTTAAAGGGTTTTCCAAATAAATTTAAAGGAAAATAAAAGCCGAGGATGACGATCCTCCAGGCTTTCATTTATCAAAGAGGATTACTACGAAGGTTTCAACGCCACGTTTCATCGGTGCATCATGAGCAATAATGCCTTATGAACCCTCTATGGCACCTGCACATCAACAAGACATAGTGAATCAAGATTAAAACAAATAAAGAGTATCAGTGTCGAAGACCCAAACACAGCAGAACTGAAGATTAAAGATTAATTCCACAGTTTTATGGATTACGGCTAAGATCCACTATCAAAAGCCTAATCCACTAAATTAAACACAGTTAAAGGCAAATCAAGAATATTTATCAAACAGAGGATGCCTCCACAGCCACATCAGGGGCTAATTGATTCCTCTCAGCTACCTAATGCCACTTGTGGCCTCACAGCATTCAAAAAAGGCCGAGTAATGACTTAAACAGAGGATATTTGCCTCATCACAGCCGAACAGTTAATTTAGCCTAAGAACTTATTGCAAAATATCTGCTGAGTTATTACAGCGATGACACAGAGCCTTAAAGTCAACAAAAGCTCCCCACCGAGTTTAATTCTTAATGTAAACAATTAATACAGAAGAAATATCTGTAGACTTCTCCATTGAGCCCCTCAAAGGCCAAGAAGCATTCATCTGTATTAAATGAACCTTGAAGATATTTTATCCCATCCCACCTCCTCATTTCTTCTATAAATAATTTTGTAGAAGATGAAACGTTGTTGGCTGATCACTAGTTGTAATACTGAAACTCTCTGAAATAATAAATAGTCTGTAGAAGTTGAAGAAGAAATTGAACTCTTGGAAGCCCTGATGATGTTGTTGCATGCTTGTTCTTCAGAAGGCTCTATCATTAGATCCATGAGCTTGGTTGTTGGTGAAGTATTCTGAACTGTTTAATGTTTTCCCCTGTTTCCATTTTGCTCCATAAATTCTTACTACAGTAGGATGAAAATTTTAGGCTAATAAATGACTCTTGGAAGCACCTTAGACCTATTTATCCTTCACTGTTTTATGTTTTCTTCTGCTGAGGTATTTTAGAGTCTTTAATCTCTCTCTTTAGTCCTCATGCTTGTTTATTTCTCTAATAGTTCGAACAGTTGGTTTCAGCATGATTTATGGTTCTCCCTGCTTGTCTGCTGCCACTTAAAGGCTATTATTGAAGTCTCCCTTTGAAGTATCTTTGTTTACAGTGAGCCAAGGAGGTCTGTTCTGATCATGCCCTTTGTCCTTGCTTGAACAGTTGTCTTAAAGGTCTTTATAGTTGTGATCATAGATGTATTTAGGTGTTCCCTCTTCTATGACCGTAATTATCAGTGCATCTTTTATGTTTTCTAAGTCATTTGAAATAAAATCTTTGAGGAAATAGGGTGTTCCCCGAATCTTATATTTCATTTTAAAAGTTGTTTTGAAGTCATTATTTGCTTAAAGTGTGGTTTTTAGAACTCATGGTTAGCCCTATCTATCAAATAACTCTTTATTGTTCAAGTTGTGCTTTCAAATTCCCTTTGTTGAGAATTGAACTTCTCTTTTCCAAACCATTAATGTACATCTCATTCATAAACTAAAGTATCCTGTGGCCAAGTTAGATTTTCCCTTTGATATCCCATATCCATTCATAAGTTTGTCATAACCTCTTTTTTGACTCCATTGCCCAATGAAACTGACATTTCCCCTTTCTATCTATCTTTCCTATACCTTTTATGTTCTGTTGTATCAATTCAACCAAACAAACAAACAGACACTTGCACTTAATAACTACTCTAAAACCAATACTCAAAGCACACAAGATAAACCTTTGCAAAAAACAAATAATTTGAGAGATCCCTCTCTGAGAGCAGGAGGACTAGATCTTGTAACTCTAAAGAATGGTTCTGATGTTGCCTTGTCTTTTGATTTTCCAAACTATCAAAACAAGAGAGACCAACACCTTCATATTTTATAAGATTTTCTCTCAAATATTTAATCAATGTGTCTTTGCTGGATAAGTCATTTTCATGACTTATCTTAAATATTTCCATCTCTTGCTATAATTTTAAGATTTGATGCTCGACCCTTTGATTCAGACTATTCCAATCTTCTTCCATTTGTTGTTGTAATTGCATCATCTTACCATCCTTATCTTGAACCAAAATGGATACTTCGGTTGCTTTGTCCATTGTTGCAGTAGTATATGCTCCAGCGAATTGTGATAGTCGTGTTAGGTTGTCAATTGGGTTTGACAGGGTGTCTTTCCATACAACTTCCATGATCTCATTACCTGGGGGTGTTTCAATCTTTCTTCTCTTTATCTATTTCCTGACTACAGCTTTATGAATAGGGATGTAGAATACATCAAATGGAGGGATGTCAGTTACCTTTAGAATAATTTCAGCAGTAGGAAACGCAAGAATAACTTCTTCATCTTGGGAGTTTGTCTCAGGATTTTCAGTGGTTTCTTTTACTGAAACTATCTGACCCGGGGGAGCCTGAAATCCTGTATTTTCTGTGTGGATGATCCCTTGAGGGTATCCATCAATGTATTACTAACTGAAGTCCGGAATTTATCTAGCTCACTTTGATTCTGTGAATCTGATTCTTCTTTTATGATCACCCTGCTTGGTTCAGTCATATAACTAGTAATCGGGATATTTTGTGGAATACGCTTGAGTCTTTTCTCCTTATATTTGTAATTCCTCCGGGTTTAGATTCAATCTGACAAAGTTTTGAACTTCTTCAAAAGTTTCAACCGATTGCAAAACGTTTTCAAATCTATCATCTATGTGTATGAAAGGTTTGATATTGACTGACTGAGTAAATTAGTTAGAATTTTTTTGTGGGTCGAATTACTTTGGTGGTAGAATAGGGAGCTTCAAAAGCTGAATTTTTTGGCATTCTTTTGATGTATGATTGAAATTTCTGAGGGTGAATGAACCACACTGAATTGGGAAAATTGGCCATAAAGATTTTTTACCATCTTTCAAAGTTTTAGTGAGTCCATTGCCGACAGTTTGGTAAGCCACTTCTCTTTCCATTAGTTTATCTAAAACATACAGGGGAAGCACATGTAGGGGAGTAGAGCTTCCGAATACTCTGATGTATGAAAATGATTATTCAATGAAACATCTTCCTATCATTTGGAGATCTGTGATGGCTTCCTTAGTGAACCTGGGGCTCTCTCTATCAAACATTAACTGATGTAATGGTAATATAACCCGATAACATAACCTATGGAAGTGTGGTACAAAATGTTGTTCCCATTCCTGTTTATGACTTAAATGAATAGGGGTAGTGTCCTTGGGAGTCCATTTCCAACCCATAATTGGAAAGCCAGTGGAGAAACAAATGGAATCAAAAACATATGCACTCATGAAAAATTGGGGGACGGCTTTGGAAGAACTAACTCTTGCCTGGTGATATTCATTAATCGCTTTGGCTAGGTTTTCGGAAAGAATGGTTTCTCAATTCATGATGTGAGAATTAACACAAGAGTCAATCAAGGGAACCCAATTAATGGAGAACTTGGTGTGATTGAGGAGACCATATAATATGCACAGCATTGATGGTGCAAAATTGTAAGGATTTGCAAGTGAAGCAATAGAATACATACCTGACTTTTCATGCTTTAACTTGTTATCAAATTTCCTCCAACCTTGAATCATTTTGAAAGGGTCTTAATTTTTCTTTGCAAATTTTTCAACAAACTGGTTGTCATAGATGTCTTGTTGGTCGGGCAGTTTGTACATGACTTTCAAATCTTCAGCTTTGAAAGAACCTAAGATTTCATCCTTGATGATTTTGAATTGTCTGTCTTTAATTGTTGAATTCTCAATTACCCATCTTATCATATCAGTATATGGTAAGAGGCTAGCCCTTGCTGCTATTATGTGAAGGAAGGAGCATGTTGCATCTTTAAATTGTAAATCTGAAGGCTTTGCATCATCAGCAATTGCCTTGACCTCCACTACTTCGGGTTTTTCATCTTCGAGGATAATATAGATGGCTTGCCACGATGTAGAACCTCCATCTGCAGTGCAAACAGTATCTTTTATTATGGACGACATTTATGTACATTCGGATTCCACAATAATTTGTTTGTTGTGTTCCTGCATCACTTTGCGTATGGACATATCTTTGAAGAAAAATCCCTATTTAAGACAGAGTAACAATCAAATGATGAAAGATATAGTGAAATGACCAATTTTAAAAGAAAAGATTCGGGAATCAGTTGTATCATTAATTAGCCGTAACGAAACAATAATTGTTGCATCAGAATGATGAAACATGATTAATAATTTCTGACATGATTTATTTTCACATTAAAACCTTCATTAAACTCTTTCAAGTCCGTCGCATCGCGCATTTTTTGAACCTGTTTTATGAAGTGAATTTCTTTAACAAGCTTTGCGTTTATGCGATATGTGATTTCGCGATATCGTGAAATCACAAAATCGTCTTTATCGGGATATCGCAACATCGGAGCATTGGTAAGTAATGTTTTTAAGTTTTAAATGTATATCTGCGATGTGCGATTTATCATGCCGCTTGCAAAGTTCAAATCGCAAAATCGTAAATCAGGATTTTGTATTTTGTGCTTAACTTTTTAATGGGAAAAAGATTATGCGGGATGTGATTTGCAATAGGGTGATCACAAAGATACGAAAATGGAATTTAATTATTTCTTTTTGTTTTATTTAAAAAAAAAACAACAACATTTTGGAGTTTGATTTTTTATTCAAAATGAAAAAATACATTTTAAGGAGGGTCCCTATTTATATTATCAAATTTGAAACCATTTTGAAAATATAAATGGGGGAGTTGTTGCATAGCACAACAATTGACGATTCACTTGGGAGAACCGGATATATCTGATTGGTTTGTTTGATATTTCTAAACTTTCAAAACAAGAAAAAGTTTATGAGAATAAAAATAGTATGATTCATGAATTAAACAGTGTTTTTTTGGAATATAATTTATGTACCTATCTCATTTTTTTCTTAGTTAACTCCTTCAATGATAAGACATAGGTGTATGTATCAGTCAGTACTCAGATTTACAAAAATAAATTAGGTATTCTCTAAAAATTGGTTTCATAGATTTTTACTCATTTATCATAGATAGAGCCACTGTTTGTTGGGTGTGGAGCTTGATTATCTTGTTTATTTTGTATCACATCATTGGACCCATATACCTTAATGGGGGCGGAAACGCCACCCGTAATTAAACGTTGCCTGGGGGGTCCAGGAGGGGGCGGCTGCGACTTTATGGAGCCCCCCCCTGGCGGGGGGTTTCAGGGGTAGCGCCCCCGAAGCTAAAAACATATGTAAAATTGCCTTGTAAAAGTATAGTAATTTCTAGTCAATTTGGGCCGTTCATTAGGCGGATGATCTGACGGTAGAAGTTATGTTTAGTTTAGGGTTTTTTGCACTAGAAGGCAAACCCCTCTCTTTGTATGAGGGTATTGTATTGCGGTTGTGTATTGTATGTGTATTCTCGGAGCGAGAACAAGATAGGGAGACCGTGAGAGAGAACTGAGGATATTACAGCGGATTTGCTGTAGGTTGTGTCTCTTCATTTTGCTGGGTAATAGAAAGGAAGGACTGTCTGTTTGGGGTGGATGTAGCCCAAATTGGGTGAACCACGTATATCTCTGTCTCTCTGGTTTTATGTGTTTTGTGTGCTTGTATTTTCCGCATATTTTATGTGTTGCATTTCTCTGTAATACATAGTTTTCTAACACTATTGCCAGCAGGTGTTTATAGCCTCGACAGGGTTATCTTTTACCCAATAATGATTCATGGTCCCATCTGAATTTGATTTCTAATTTCTAAGTTTAATTTAACATATAATTGAATTTCTTTTTTCTAACACATTCTCAAAATCATTGTCCAGGTTTGGTGCCCTGATAATGACAATGTCATTCACTGATAGTAATTTAGACTAAACAAGCTGGCTCGTGATGAGACGCCTTGTCTTTTGATTTTTATAATCATTTAGTTATTACCCTGTTATGGTATGCAGTATTGGTAATATCAGTCTAGAATATTTCTCTATGATCATGATAAACAAGCTTGTGATGAGACTTATTTTCTTTTGAATTTGTACATTGTATATATTTCTTTTTATTTTTTAATTATACTTTGAAGAAGAAATTTTATCATATGGGATGAATCATGAGCTCGTTTACGAGTTATGGATGATAATTATAGAGTTGGTAGATACCTTTTCGTAGAGAATCCTTGCTAGGTTAAAGGTTTCTTTCTTGACTGATACATAACATATATATTTTATGACATTAAGATTCCTTTCGGAAAATAAATGTCTTTAGTAAATTTCAAAATATTTCAAAGAAATAAGGTTTACTCAATTCTCACAGTTATAATCATCTTTTTACTTTACTTATTTATAGAAGCGAAAGATCAAATAAATTTATCAGAATTTTTAAAACTTTGAATCAACCAAAAATGATGTTATTTTCAACTTTTATTTTCGTAAAGCAAAATGAAATTTAAAGCTTGATTTCTAAGAGAAATATTTTTTAAGAATTTGACCATTCACAGGCAAGGAGTATTTCTTACCTAATAAGTCTTGTAACAAAAAGGTAGATAAGCCTATTTTTTATATGATTTGAAATGGACCAAGCCATAGTCTTTGGAATTTGGTATGTTTACCTTTTTCTTTGTGTGCCTTAATCCCATTTCAAAACAAGGTCTCCTATTTCAAAAGCTTTTGGGCTGATAGATGTTGTGTCAAATGAGGCTTTAACTATTTGTTGATGATGAGTATGTATAGCTTTGGCTTTTTCTCTCTGTTCTTCCATTTTAAGAATTTGATCTTGTCTAAGTTGAAGGGAAGAAGAAGGTTTTTCATCAATAAATTGCACTAAATAAAATGACGGTATTGTTGTATTTGTGGGTAGAACTGCTTCTTTCCCATAAACTAATACAAATGGAGAAGTACCTATTGAGGCCTTTTGGGTGATTCTATGCGCCCAAAGAGCAAATAATAGTGCTTTGTGCCAATTTTTATGATTTTGTTCTACAGTTCGTTTGATGATTCTGATAAGGTTCTTATTTGTGGATTCAGCCAATCCATTACCCTGCGGATAATAATTAGGTGAGTATTTTAATTTAAAACCTCTTTTCAAAGCGAATTCTATCATAGCGTTTCCAGAAAAGTAAGATGCATTGTCAAATATCAAAGCTCATGGGAGACCAAACCTGGTGATTATGAACTTATCAATAAAATCTGTAATATTTTGTGTATTAACCACCTTTAATGGGATAGCTTCTACCCATTTTGTGAAATAATCTGTTGCAATTAGAATATACTTATGTTGTTTAGAAGAGTTCGGAGTTATTTCACCTATGATATCTAACCCCCATTGTTCAAATGGTTGTTGGATATTTACTGGTTGTACTGGAAATGTTGCTTTCCTTTCTCTTCCTGCCACAGTTTGACATACTTTGCATTTTCTCGCATATTCATGTGCATCTTTAAATAGATTTGGCCAATAGTAACCGGCATGTAGTATTTTATGAGCTGTGGTGTTTCTTCGAAATGACCTCTAACTGGTCCATCATGTAATTCCCGCATAACTTTTTCAGCTTTGGTTTTCTCTAAACATCTCAACAGTACAAAATCATAATTCTTCCTAAATAACACATCATCTATGATTTAATATTGATTTGCTTTAAGCCTTAGAGCACGCTTTGCTGTGTAATTAAGATATAATGGAGCATATCCATTTTTTAAGAAAAATTTCAGATCAGCATATTGTGACTGAGAATCATTTAGGCTTACCTCGGACAGTTGTATTTCATTTGATTGATCTTCTTCTGTTGGTAAATGAGAGGCTCTATTTAACATCCTGCAAAGACTTTGACCTTTAACAATTTTAGTAGGATGTATCTCTACATCATATTCTTGAAGTGTGGTAACCCAATTTGCTCTCTTCTCTCCTACCTCTCGTTGGATTAATAATTGCCTTACTGCTGAGTAAGGTACTATTATTTTAGCATGTGTTTTTAAGAGAAAAGGTCTAAAATGTTTCAAGGCATTAAATACAGCAAAAGCCTGTTTTTCCACAGCTGAATAATTTAATTCAGCACCTTGAAGGTTAGAACTGAAAAAATAAATAGGTGCTTCAATGTTTTGATCATTTAGTTGTGTCAAAACTGTCGCATATGACATATCAGAAGAGAATGTGTATAATACAAATGGCTTAAGAAAATTGGGAGTTGTTAAAGAAGGAGCTTCGATGATGGCTTTCTTAATCAACTCAAAAGAATTTCTCTCATCTTTTCCCCATTTAAAAATTGATTTTTTCTTGATCATCGATTGCAGAGGTAAGATGATTTGGTAAAAATTAGGAACAAACCTTTTTCTAAAATTAATTTGTCCTAAAAATGATTGCATTGTTTTTTTATTATATGGTAGAGGAATATTTTTGATTTCCTGAATCCTATCAGGATCAATATGGATTCCTTTTTTGGAGACAATAAACCCTAATAATTTACCTTTTGATAAGGCGAAATAAATTTTTTTAGAAATTTAAGGGAATTCTGAATTTTTTACATCTTTCAAAAATATGTTTTAGGTGATTAACATGATTGTTTCTATGCTTGGAATAGACAGTTATGTCATCTAAGTATATAACAACTGAGTTGTTGAATAGTCCTCTGAAAGCTATATCCACAGCACGTTGAAATGTAGCACTAGCATTAATCAGCCCAAATGGAATTTTTTGTTATGTGTATGTTCCCCACTTTGTTCTGAATGTTGTCTTTAAACTATCATCCGAATGTACCATAATCTGATTGTATCCTGAAAATCCGTCGAGAAAAGACATCAATTCAGATCCTGCAACTAACTGTAATATCTGTTCCATGGTAGACAAAGGAAAATTATCCTTTTGGCAAGCTTTATTCAAATTTCTAAAGTCTATGCAAATCCTAATGTCTCCATTCTTCTTTCTAATTGGGACCATGTTTGACACCCATTTGGAATGTCTAACAGGAAAAATGATTTTGGCTTTAAGCATTTTGTTTAATTCAGATTTAATCTGAATTTCTAAGTTTGGGTGGATCTTTCTAAGTTTTTGTTAAATGGGCTTGTCATCTGAGATCATAGGTATAGTATGTTGAATTGTAGAAGTATCATATGTCTTGAGATCTGAATAATCCCATGCAAAGATATTTTTATATGTTTTCAGCAACTTAATGAATGACATCATTTCTTCAAGTTTTAAACCAAGACCTAGGTTAATGTTTTGAGGTTTTTCTGGTGTACCAAGATTAATCAATTCAAATTTTAAAGTAGAACTCTGGGCTTTTGAATTGGTAATATTCTTAAACCTATCTTTCAAATCATAGAGATCTTCCATTTTGACTACAGATTTGGGAATTGGATCAGCATTTTGTTCATTTTCAATCTGTAAGTCATGTTCACGTTCATCTACGATTTGACCCTCCTAAGATCCATCTGATGTAAGAAAGTTCACTATATTTGCATCGTTATTAAATACTCTCCAGTTTGTTACGTTATCAGGAATGGAAGGCCTAAAAATTAACTCAATCGAAAATCTGTCTGGGCTAAATTCTTCAGATGGTATTATCTTAGATGCTACATTAACAAGTAAATTAGCACTTGCATTTTGTAATCTAGGAACTGTGGAGATATTGAATGCATAAAAATGGGATGTAAGGCTTTGAGATAAAGTTTGATAGTGTTTCAAATGTCCAGAAATACAATGAATTTTGTTTCTAACTTTTATAACAATTATCTCAGAATCTCCATATACCTGCAAATATTTAACATTTAATCCAATAGCTTTATACAGACCTTGTATCAATGCTGCATATTTAGTGGTATTATTCGTGCATTGAAATTCGAGTCTGCAAGCTAGCATTGTTTTCTCTCCGTGCGGATTGGTTAAAATGCAACCTGATCCTGCACCATCTTCTGATTTTGAACCATCAAAGTATAAAGTCCAAAACAAAGAATGTTTTGAAATTTTATTACGAATATTAATACATTTAGAAGTGTATGTTTGAGAAAAGTTTTCTATTTGAGAAATAGCAGTATTTATTGAAAAAGGTGACATTTGGGCATTGAATGATCCAAGAAACGATTCAGCTGAGTAATTTCCAATAATATTATTAGTGAAAGCTATAGCTCCATTTGTTTCTTCAAGTTCAGTGACTGTATGTTTCATAAATTTTTCGCGATCAACTCTGATTTTATTTGGTTTACCATTGTATGGTAACCACATATGTGACCAATCAGTAGCGAAATATCCATGTAACTTTTCAGACCAATCCCTCCTTAAAATAAGACCATAAAATTCAGGGATATCTGCGACCAAAATGTCAATTACTTGTAGTACCTTTGGATTGGATGATAATCTAATGGATACTGACAACATTTCTCCAATGACCTCAATTTTTTTTCTATCTAATTGAACTATATGTACAACAGATTTTTGAGGAGTGACATTCAATTTTGTGCACACTGTTCTTGGCATGATGTTTGAAGAAGCTCCTGAATCTATAAGAATATTATGAACATTTTTGTTGAAAATCTCAAAAGTCAAAAGTAAAGGAGGAGTGTGAGAAATAGATCCATCACCAATTAAAACAAGATCATCAGCATTTACTTTGTTTGAAGATGACGGAGGTTTTCTCATATCTTTAGAAGCTTGGGCTATAATCAGTGGTTGTAGAGGATCTACAGGGATTGCCTTGAGTTCTCTGAGTAAAATTTTATGTTGTTGTTTGAGTTTGGCCATTTCATATAATTAAATGTTTGCTTTGGTCTTTTTCATATCTTCAACTATATTGTATTCCACTATATCTGAAACTATTAAAGTTTTAGAAGTTTTAAGAGGATTAGAAGTTTTAAGAGGATATAGTGAAATAGGATCTGCCTTAACAGTTTTAGATTTTTTGGCTACTGTTTTCTCCTTTGTGGAGAGAGATTTTTGTTTCTGATTTGATATAGTTGAATCAGAAGAAGATTTACTTCTTCTAGACACAGAAATAGCTTCTCTTTCTTCTTCCGTAGGGAGAATGAAATCCCATAACCCATTCAGTTCAACTTCTTCTTCAGAATCTGGTTCATGTTCAAATGGTGAGGGATCTTTAGTATCTTGATCAGATTCAGCATTTGAAATCACATTTGGAGGCTAAGATGGTGAAGAAGGGTTTTTCTTATATGGGCGATATGATTTCTTAGGCACTGATGTTTTAGCAACTTGTTTTTTAATCTCAATCATGTCATTTAACATAGTATTTAACACTTTTTGAAGACCTTCAAGATCTAATGGATCTTTTGAGACTTTCTTTTTGGAATATTGACTAAATGTCACTTTCTTTGATTTCATGTTTTCTATCTCTGATCGTTTTTCTAAAGCTAAGATTATTTTCTCTACAGCAGGAGCTTCTTTCATGTTTTCTAAAAGGGTAGCTTTACCAACTCTATCTAAGAAAATAGCTATATTAGAAGGCAAAGAATAAATATACCACTCTATTTGTACATCAACAGCAGGCTTGGAAGCGATTGGGATTTTATTTAATAACTTATTAAATCTGGAGTTGAAATATTTGATCCTTTCGCCTGAGTTTGTTTTTAGATTGGAAAGAGCATTGATTAATGATGCAACAGTTCTATCATCTCCAAATTTTTCAAGGAAAACTTGTTCAAAAGTTTCCCAATCTGCAATAGATCCTGCTGGAAGTGAAAAGTACCAGGATCCTGTGGATCCTTATAAGGTATAAGGGAACAATATTACTACAATATCTTCATAAGAAACTCCATTGAGATTCATGGCTAACAAAAAATTATTGATATTTTCTTCAGTAGGAAGACCATCATCTAGATTATATTTAGGTAGCCATTTTTTTGGATGATATGGAAGGGGATTTGGATTTGCAATCAATACAGCAATAGGATTAGTTCAAGGCCGATTAGCCATAATTGGATTTGAAGATTGCGAAGATACAGACGCAGATCCAGAAGTAGGGGGAATAGATGTAGAACTTACAACTGGAACAGTACTACTTGTGATAGTACTGATTGTTTGAGTATAATAAATGGAAGAATAGGAAGATGTAGATTGAGTAAGAGGATGTGAGGAAGTAACTTAAGGGAAAGATGATGTGACCTCACTCGCATCAGACATAGATATGGATATAGAAACTTTTTTGCGATGTGATTCTATTGGGAACTCAAAAGGAGGAATTCCAAGTTTCTCACTATTGGATCGAGTTAATATACCAGTTTCTTTAAATAGGGAAGTAACGCTTTCCTCATAAGCTTCGGGATAAACAGGCTTTTCAGCAAAAATAGATATTCCTTCTAATTTCTGAATTAAAGAATGAACTTTGGGAGACTCGGGTGTGAATTCTGAAGTAAATGATTGTCGAGATACTTCAGGGGATGAGGGGAAAGTTTCTACAATTTTCGATTTCTGAGTTGGTGATTTAAAGTTTGATCGAGAAGATGTAGGATGCTTTTGGGGAGATCGACTTTTATGAGGGCTTCTAGTTTGAGGTTTAGATTTATATTCCATTCATAGTCAAGCCCTCCGTCTAGTGCCAAAAATGTTGAGGCCTCATAAATCTGTGGCAACAACAAGGGGGGTAACCACCCAGTTTGGACCTTAAAGTAGCTCCTTTTCCGTTTTGGATAGTGGCTCCGACTGGGGGTAATAGGACCAGTTTCCCAAAATTGGGTTTTATATGATTGTTGGGTTTCTTTCAAATGATTTGCAAGGATAATAACTAAAAATTAAGACAACTTTATTCTAAGATGCAAAACTTTGAATTAATTTTGATCTAATCTAACCTGGGATAATGCTGATTTTATGCAATCTAAAATGATGTCTATTCAGTCTGTGATGATTTAGATCAATCACAGACTTAATAGAATTAACACATTTGTAAGATAATCCTTTTGAGAAAACAATTGATCAAAGGAAGATGTAAAACATATCGCATATATCCTGATGATCACATATAAAATAAATCAATTTTTATTCTGATATCATACAATAGTGCAACTGATACTTCAAACAAAAATAATTGATTTCATACATAATTCATGAAAGCTAGATTTACCACTAATGTTAAAACAAAGTTTAGCATACACGATAATAGTACCAGATGTGTGTTGTCCTGCTCATCTGACCAGTGATAATAGGCCACAATCAATCTTCTATCAATAAGTCTTTCAGAGAATACAACAGTGCATCAACAATGATCAACCAAAATGATATATAATTGAAAAGACCATGTTCCATTATCTTATCAAGACATCCACAAACTTGCAGTAATGTATTCTTTGTAAATGTTCTTAATAAAAATTATGGACCCTTCTCTAAATGCATGAGAAGGGTTTAAATACTACATTAACTACTTACAAAAATAGATTGTACAAAATATCTTATGAGGAGGTTTCAAACAACCTTCCTCGTTCCTAGTATCTAATTGCTAAAATTGAAATTGTCAAAATAGATTAACTCATGATCATGCTTGATGATGGGCTAGTGCCAACTCTGCTTTTTTGTTCACAAATATCGGACATTGGTTGAACTTGTGGAGGCTTCCCGAACTGTGTTTTCATCTGTCCAGTAAATATAGCATCAAGTAAAAGTGGCAGCATTTTCTATATGGAATCTAGAGAACAATTCAATGTCATTATTTGACTATGAGGTTTAACCAAGAGTTGCCAGTATGCTTCCCAATTAGTCTTTTTCAGTTGTGCAGTTGTTTCTTCTTGTATTTGACTTGTATTTTTCCAACTTTCCTCCAATATTTTGAGATCAGGAATTGATTTAGGATCTCTTTCTTTAATTAAACCGGAAGTATGTAACATATGCTTGATTGTTTTGACAATGCTCTTTGATATGCCTGATGCTCTAGCTATTTCCAATTCTGCTTGTTTTACCTATGTATCCCACTCAATAAAGAGAATATCTTTATAAGTTTCTTTGATCTTTGGGAGATTTGATCTTCTCCCTTCCTCTGAATCCTGCCATTCAGTATAATCAAGAATTTTTGTATTGAGTTCATTAAACTCCATTCTCTGATCAATTACTGTATTAGTCAATTTTTCATTGATTTCCAAATGTGGAACTATGTTTGACATTTGTAAGACAAACAAATCTTGTTGTTTTGAGAGTAGGGAATTTAATGCCAATGCTTCTTTAATGAATTCCTCTGCAGTAGGAATGCCTTCATATTTTATAAGATTTTCTCTCAAATATTTAATCAGTGTGTCTTTGTTGGATAATTCATTTTCATGATTTATCTTAAGTATTTCCATCTCTTACTGTAATTTAAAGATTTGCTACTCGACCTCTTGATTCAAACTATTCCTTTCTTCATCCAGTTGTTGTTGTAGTTGCATTATCTTACTGTCCTTCTCTTGAACCAAAATGGATACTTTAGCTCCTTTGTCCATTGTTGCAGTAGTATATGCTCCAGCAAATTGTGATAGCCGAGTTAGGTTGTCGATTGGGTTCGACGGGGTGTCTTTCCGTACAACTTCCATGATCTCATTATCTGGGGGTGTTTCAATATTTCTTCTCTTTCTATGTTTCCTGACTACAACTTTATGAAGAGGGTTGTAGAATACATTCAATGGAGGGATATTAGTTACCTTTAAAATAATTTCAGCAGTAGGAAACGCAGGAGGAACTTCTTCAGCTTGGGAGCTTGTCTCAGGATTTTCAGTGGTTTCTTTTGCTGAAACTATCTGACCCTGGGGAGTCTAAAATCCTATATTTTTCTGTGTGGATGATCCCTCGGGGGTATCCATTAATGTATTACTAAATGAAGTCCAGAATTTATCTAGCTCACTTTGATTCTGTGAATCTGATTCTTCTGTTCTGATCACCCTACTTGGTTCAGTCATATAACTAGTAATCAGGATATTTTGTGGAATATGCTTGGGTCTTTGCTCCCTATACTCATGGAATCTTTGTAATTCCTCCGAGTTTAGATTCAATCTGAAATTTTTTTGAACTTCTTCAAAAGTTTCAATGGATTGCAAAACGTATTCAAATCTATCATTTGTGTGTATGAAAGGTTTGATTTTGACTGACTTAGTAAATTTATTAGAAATTTTATGTGGGTCGAATTGCCTTAGTGATAGAACAAGGAGCTTCAAAAGTTGAATGTTCTGGCATTCTTTTGACACATGATTGAAATTGCTGAGGGTGAATGAACCACACTGAATTGGGAAAATTTGCCATAAAGATTTTTTAATATCTTTCAGATTTTTAGTGAGTCCATTGCCGACATTTTGGTAAGCCACTTCTCTTCCATTAGTTTATCTAAAACATACAGGGGAAGCAGATGTGGGGGAGCAGAGCTTTCGAATACTCTAATGTATGAAAATGATTCTTCAATAAAACATCTTCCTATCATTTGGAGATCTGTGATGGCTTCCTTAGTGAACCTGGGGCTCTCTCTATCAAACATTAACTGATGTAATGGTAATATAACCCAATAACATAACCTGTGGAAGTGTGGTACAAATTTTTGTTCCCATATCTGTTTATGACTTAAATGAATAGGGGTAGGGTCCTCGGGAGTCCATTTCCAACCCATAAATGGAAAGCTATTGGGGGAACAAATAGCATCAAAAACATATGGACTCATGAAAATTTTGGGGACGGATTTGGAAGAAGTAACTCTTGCCTGGTGATATTCATTAATCGCTTTGGCTAGGTTTTCAGAAAGAATGGTTGCCCAATTCATGATGTGAGAATTAACACATGATTCAATCAAGGGAACCCAATTAATAGAGAACTTGGTGTTATCAGGGAGACCATTTAATCTGCACAGCATTGATGGTGTAAAATTGTAAGGATTTGCAAGTGAATCAATAGGATACATACCTGATTTTTCATGCTTGAACTTGTTATCCAATTTCCTCCAACCTTGAATCATTTTGAAAGGGTCTTCATTTTTCTTTGAAAATTTTCAACAAACTGGTTGTCATAGATGTCTTGTTGGTCGGGCAGTTTGTACATGACTTTCAAATCTTCAGCTTTGAAAGAACCTAAGATTTCATCCTTGATGGTTCTAAATTGTTTGTCTTTAATTGTTGAATTCTCAACTACCCATCTTATCATATCACTATAGGGTAAAGGCTGGCCCTTGTTGTTATTTTGTGAAGGAAGGAGCATGTTGCATCTTTAAACTGTAAATCTGAAGGCTTTGCATCGTCAGCAGTTGCATTGACCTCCACTACTTCAGGTTTTTCATCTTCGAGGATAGTATAGATGGCTTGCCACGATGTAGCACCTCCATCTACAGTGCAAACGATATCTTTGATTATGGACGAAATTTCTGTACATTTGGATTCTGCAACAGTTTGTTTGTTGTGTTTATGCATTACTTTGCATATGGACATCTCTTTGAAGAAAAATCCCTATTTAAGACAGAGTAACAATCAAATGATGAAAGATATAGTGAAATGACCAAGTTTAAAAGAAAAGATCCGGGAAGCAGTTGTATCATTAATTAGCCGTAACAAAACAATAATTGTTTGCATCGAAATGATGAAACATGATTAATTATTTCTGACATGATTTGTTTTCACATTAAAACCTTCATTAAACCCTATCAAGTTTGTCGCATCGCGTATTTTTTGAACATGTTTTATGAAGCAAATTTCTTTAACAAGCTTTGTGTTTATGCAATATGCGATTTCGCAATATCACGAAATCGCAAAATCACCTTTATCGGGATATCGCAACATCGGAGCATTGGTAAGTAATGTTTTTAATTTTTAAATGTATATCTGTGATGTGCAATTTATGATGCCGCTTACGAAGTTCAAATCGCAAATCGGGATTTTATATTTTGTGCTTAACTTTTTAATGGGAAAAATATTATGCGGGATGCGATTTGCGATTGGGTGATCACAAAGATACGAAAAAGGAATTTAATTATTTCTTTTTGTTTTTTTTTTTTAAAGACAACAATGTTTTGGAGTTTGATTTTTTATTCAAAATGAAAAAATAAATTTTAAGAAGGGTCCCTATTTATATTATCAAATTTTAAACTATTTTGAAAATATAAATGGGGGGGGGGGGGGGGGGGGGTTGTTGCATAGCACAACACGAACCCAACAACCTTGTTTAGGTGGAAAACAACCATATTTAGGTTTCCCGTCATACTGGATTTCAGCTCCTGATATACTAAATTTGATGATGAGTTGTCCATTGGTGAGGTGGCAAAAATGATGTGTTGTCAGCCATGTCAACCTTATGAAGTGTGTTGTTGTGTTGTCTTCATCAAGAGATGTCCCAATGATACTTCACAATCTCTTTTGATGACTCGTCTTCTTCTTGAAATGCATCAAATGCCTCAAAAAGATAAAAACTTTAGCACGCTAGAAGAAAAGAGTATTTAGGCAAGTTCGTAGCGTAGTTTTCATAGCATTTTCATAATGCCACCTTCTGCAACTTTTTTTACTTTTCTGACTATGAGAGGGTATTCATTAAGTATAATAAGGTAAACACATGCCTTAATTTACCCCTGACATGATATTTTTTGGAAATATTTACCTCAACAAATTCTACAGCGAGTTCGTAGCAAAAACTTAGCTTCAAGCCTGAAGCTCGCTACGAACTTGCCTAATTTCTCCAGATTTTCCAATTTTTCTCCTTAACTCCAAAAAACATGCTTGTAGCTCTGTAAATGACTTGATATGGTATCCTAAGACAAAAAATAGCCAAAAAAGTTGTGTCTTACCATCTTTCAAGGGGCAACAGGGTCATCTTCCATCACAATCATCTTTAAACCTTTTTTCTTCAACTCTGCTTGCACCATCTCCATTTATATATCTAATTCTTTGACTTGGTTTTGTAACTTCCTTCTTTTTTATTGCAACCACTTGTTTCTCCTAAAGATATGTTTCATCATTCTGTGTAGAGGCAGTGTCCTCTTCAACATCTTCCTTGACCCCTCTGCAACGTCATCATAAAAATATATATGTTTTCTCACTTCTTTTTTCAAGTCTGTGAGCTCCTGCCTCTCTTGTTTAAAGTCTACTAACTCCAACTTAGCTTCTAAAACCTCTTCTCTAGCTTCCTTAAGTTGTTCTTTTAAAAGCTCCAGTTCAATTTTTTCTTGAACATTTTCCTTGCCTTTCCTTACCTTGCTCATCTCTGCCTATAATGGAGATAAGTCTATTATTTCTTCCCTTGCTAGTTGTTTCTCCTTTTCTAATTCCTTATGCAGCTTCTCAGGTTTTTCTCCCTTTGATAATTGTGACCTAGTGAGTGGCTTCCTAGGTTTAAAAAAAAACCTGAGTTTTCTTTGGAAAAATCTAGATTCTTAGCCTTAAGACTCGTTTTCTTGGTTTTTTCTCCTTTAATTTCTACAGGCTTCACAAAAATAGATTCTTCAATGTCAGTTTCCTGCAAAATATCTTCTAGCTTGCCTTTCCCCTCTGTCTGACTTCTTGTGATCCTTCTATGAGTTCTTACATAAGTTTTGACTTTACTGCGGGTAGGTGTTTGTTGAGGTACCACTGTCTCCTGCAATTGATCAATTTCTACCTCCATTGGCTCCGCCATGGGCTGCACTTCTGTCTTCTCTTCCTCATCATGTTCAACTTATGTTTCAGCCCTAGATTATTTATCTTTCTTTTGAGTATTTTCCTTTGATCTAGGTGTCTTTCTAGGAGCGAGGACATCCACCTCATACCCACTCAAGTACATAAAAGTCGACCAATCCTTGTTTAACTTCTTTAACTCCTCCATAACTAACAATTTAATCAAACCATGCTGAAAAATAGAAGTATCATTGCTTTCAGGTTTATCTTGCACCTTATCAGCCATTTTTCCTAAACTCCTAAACAGGAAAAATGGTAAATCCAGAGGTTGTTTACCTATGAAATGAAGCTACAATCTGAAGTGGTATTGATATATCATGTGAAATCTACCTTCACAAGTAAAATATTTCTGAATCGCCATCAATAGTTTTGAAAAATTATCCTTGAGACAATTCCTGGAGATGTTTGAGATCATGTTTATGCCTATGTGTTCCTCCTTTACAAACTCATCATAGTTTTTAAGCTTAAACTTTGTTGCTTTAAACCACTCCAATCCAGACCTTGGAATCTCGGTTTCCTGTGCAATTGTCTTAGGAGACATAGTAAAATTGAGGATGCCCACCTTCGAACCTGTACCAATGAACTTTACAACAAAATATTTGGACACCTGTGCATGATATCCTTGCAGTTTCTGGCAAAACCACATGCAACCTGCATTTGCAAAAGCTTTTGAGAAGTTGGGGTCTTCTAAAATCACCCTCATATCCATGGGCTCATATCTAACCATAGTGCCACCCTTGTTTGGCTTTTTATGTGAAGCCATACCTTCAAACACAGCTCAAATCAGCTTCTTCTTTGACACCTGCAGAATTGTTTGAAACAGCAAGCACCTTACTTGACACAGGTAACACCTAGCCTAAGATAGCTACAAGACATAATTAAAGACTCAAGACGACTGGAAAAGTCTTCAAACAACTTACAAGGATGAAGGCAAGGTGATACTTTTCGAATTAGGGATCGGGCTAAATTAGGAAAGAGGAAATGAGTGGGAAAAATGATATGATGTGAGGCATAATGATTACCATGAATGCACATAACATATGATGACACATAACTAAATAGTACCATCATGAAAAAGTGTGCATTGACCACTGAAATTATAACAAGATACCGCTTATACCATCGTTAGCAGAAAAAAAACAAAGTTCGTAGCGTTTTCAATTCTTGGGAGGGCAAATTCACTACGGAACTTGTTGTGGAGGTAGATCCCCTCTACGGACAGAGGCGATCCCTACTAGCCCATATCGGGTCTAGCAACAATCGTATCACGCTAAGGTGCAAGTTCCTAATTGCAATAAACCAACTTGCGATGAAGGCCCACCTCAAGTCCAACGTTGTTGTTTGTAGGGAAGATGGCGCTTCCGTTTCCTTGCTCCAGCAGATCACAATCCTCTCGCTTTCCGCGATCGAACACCTGCACACACAAGAAACATGACAAACATAAGCGTAAAACCCGATATATGCAATTATCTATCAGTCAGAGAAGACACAACTCATTATCATAATGAACAATACGAGTGGAACCATAACCAAAGTCGCTTATCATTAATTCATACAAAGGAAAATACAACTAGGCTCTGACGCTGAACCTTCCTTCGGCGGGTCGTCAGCAGAATACGTCTCGGTAAAGCTTGTCGGGAATGGGGACGAGCCTCTCTCTTCGATCGTCAATCTCCTTGCTATGGATTTGGCACTATGAGGACTATCAAAGCTCTTGCAGCATTATTTAGGCTATGAAGGCTCTTGGAGATTAGCTTGCAAAGGGAAATGGCAAGCTTATATAGATGGTGGAAGGGGAGTTGGGATCCCTACAATCATGGGATTGGCCCTATCCTCAAGGAAGCTTCCATGAGAGGTGGCAAACTACTTCCTCTACATGGAAATCCGAAGCCAAACGTCCCAACCCAATTTAGAGACCAGTTCAGGAGTTGGTTGGAGTCAATCTTCCGCCATTTATTTTTTAAAAACACCCTTTATTAAGCTTGGCACGAGTGCGACTCTGAGACAGAGCGCCAATTGGCGCGCCCTCTTTGGAATATTTCCCCCATTGGCGCGGGTATAACGCTGGCTAGTCACGCCAAGGATGGAAAGGCTATTTTTAGGGTTTTTCACAAGGAGTTGTCTTCAGGGGAATGAAAGTCCATGTCTAGGGGAATGCCATGAAAGTGTTTTCAGATCATGTCACTGCTCACAGGTCACGGAATAAGCCCTCTAATGTGCGGGACAGGGAATTGCAGGGACGGTGACAAATTACTGTGTAACAGAACTGTCAAGCACTTCCGTAGTGAAATCAGACTGTTTTACACTGAATATGCTGCGAAATCTTGAAAAATTTTCCAAGTGTCACATAATGACCTTTATTACCCATGCAATCAGATTTTTTTGAAATTTACCTTCATAAGACTTTTATTGCATCACCAATGACTATTTAGACCCCTTAAACTATGTACATTTTTTTGAAATTTGATGAATTTCATGACCTTATTTCATCTAAATGACCCAACCTAACTTACCTATGACAAACCTAGTTGTTATCAAGGATAACACATTTAGTTGTACATGCGTAGAATGTGTACGATCATCTTGTTGACGACCTCTGTCTGGCCATCAGTTTGGGGATGAAAGTTGTGGACTTGGTGAGCTTGGCGTCCAGCATTGACCAGAGGTTGAACCAAAATGTACAGAGGAACCAGTTGTCCCGATCTGAGATGATAGACTGTGGGATCCCAATGTGTTCTCACACTCGTTCAAACAAGAGTTTAGCAGTGGCTCCTGCTGTGATATTCTTCTTGCAGGCCATCGTAATGGCCATCTTTGAGAATCTATCGACGACCACGAAAAAATAGTTGTTTCCATGCTTTGTAGAAGGAAGTCCTGACATGTAATCCATGGAGATGGATTCCCAATGTCGACTAGGGGTAGACAACGAAGTATAGAAGCCTTGCTTCTTGATTGTTGGTCTAGTAATGGTGCAGGTATTGTAGGATCTAATGTACTTCCCGACATCCTGTCGAAGGTTCGGCCAATGGAAATACTTCTGTAGTACTGCCACTGTTTTCTCGACCCTGAAATTCCCAGCGACCAAACTGTAGTGTGCTTCCCAAATCATCATGGCACACTCACTTGAAGGAGGACAAAGGTGTCAGAGGTGACATAGCAATGCATCCTCGAGGTGGATATTTGGACTTGGTTACACTCCAAGAGCATCTTGTATGTGTGGCTGAATCCTGGATTGCTCTTGTAGAGAAGCAGCCAATCAGAAGTATCGTGCCCACGAGAGTTGAGCACGGTGGTTAGTGCCACGATCGATGGTCGACTGAGGCAGTTTACAATATTATTGGTGCTTCTATTCTTGTACTTGATGTTCAAATGAAACTGTTGTAGATATGTGGACCACTTTTGATGGTGATCGTTCTGCAACTTCCCTTGTGTCTGTACAAGCTGTAGGGGTCGGTGGTCTGTGTGGATGACCGTTTCCTTCCCCAAAATGTAATGCTTCCATTTTCGGCGAGCCTACACAATGGAATACATCTATTCGTCATAAGTGGGATACTTCCAGACTCTGTCGGACAATGTCTCACTGTGATATGCCACTGGATGCCCTTGTTGAGTAAGAACTTCCCCAATAGCATAGTCAGAGGCATCTTTCTTGATCTCAAATGGTTGTTGCAAGTTTGGTAATGTGAGCACTGGGGAAAAGCATAAGCAATGTTTCAATTCTATTAATGCCTTCTATTGAGATTCAGACCAAAATAATTTTGCCTTCGCTCCTCCCTTGGTGACTTGACTCAAGGGCCAAGTGATATGAGAGAATCCCAACACGAACCTACGGTAGAAATTAGCAAGACCTAGAAAGTTGTAGAGCTCTGTTAGAGTGGTTGGGGCTGACCATTCCCGAATTACTTGGATCTTGGTTGGATCCACATGCACTCCCCGCTCATCAATAATTTATCCCATATACTGATCTTGGTTCATGCCGAAATCTCTAAATTGGCACACAACTTGTGTTGTCGCAGTGTTTGGAGGACCTGTCGGATGTGATGGAGATGCCCTCCTCAAGTCTCGGTGAATAACATGACGTCATCCAAGTACACTACTAAAAATGAGTTGGTGAATGGCCACAAGATGTCAACCATCAACTTCATGAAGGTTGTAGGAGCATTCGTCAACCTGAAAGGCAAGAACAACCATTCAAACAAGCCCCCCTTAGCTTTGAAGGCAGTCTTCCACACATCGGACGGTTCGATTGGTACCTTGTGATACTCGGACTTCAAGTTGATCTTTTTGAAATATTTTCCCCCCTTGACTTGGTCCAAAAGGTCATCAATTCGTGGGATAGGGTACCTATTCCGGACAATGATATTGTTCAGCGGCCGATAGTCAATACAGAGTCTCCAAGTCCCATCCTTCTTCTGTTCCAACAAAATCGAGCTCCCACAAGGCAATGAAATAGGTCAGACGTGACCTTTCTACAATGGCTCCTGAATTTACCTCTTGATTTCATCATTCTCCATAATAGAGCAACGATAGATTGGTCCATCTGGAAGCAGCACACCTAGGGTCAGATCGATGGGGTGCTTGACCTGACAGTGTAGGGGCACCTCTGTGCGTGAGGTGAAGATGTCCTCGTACTCCTCCATGACCTTTTCCATTTGTTGTTGTCGTGTGGAGGAGCCCTATCTGGAGGTCATGGTGACAATCTTCTCCTTTCCTTGAGGGAGGATCATCAGGAAAACAAATTTCCTGGTTTGGAAATGAGCTTACTGCATTGTTTTCCAGTAACCAAAGAGATAGCGGCAGGCGGTGCTAACTCTGGTATCCTGTACAATTTATTTCCCAAAGTAAAAATAACAGCGCGAGGTCAAGACTCATACATAGCATGTCACTTCCACAAGTATGGTTGCCCTAATAATACATCACAAACATCAATAGGGGCAATGTCACATAATACCTCATCCATCAAGGGCTTGATACTATAGGGAAGGCGACACTTTTGGGTGACGCAGAGATCCTGTCGTTGGTGAAGAAACTTGATGGTGTACGGTTGTGGGTGTGATGTGGTCGGAAAGCCCAACCGCTTCATGACCTCTGCTGAAATGAGGTTCTTTTAGCTTCCGTTGTTGACAACAAACTGCAGTGGGGAACCCTTTACCAACATCTTGTTTGGTCCCTATATTACTAGTATAGTCCCTTATTGTTGTTAGTGTAACCCCCTTATTGTTATTGTTGTACCCTTATAACCCAAATATTGTTATTATTGTGCCCTTACATTATTCTTGTTTGGTTGGCTAGGATTATATTGTGACCCCATGAACTCCTATATAAAGAAGGAGGTTTTGTCATTTGTATCATCCAAGAATTGTTCATTTATGTATTGTAAAGGAGGTTTCCCCCTCGAAGTGGCCTATTTCTAAGACGTTGATCTCTCTTTTCTTCTATTTTTGGAGCTGGTTTCATAACATTTGGTATTAAAGCTTTGGATTCTAGGGTTTTGCTGCTCCAAATAGGTCATCGTGGAATTTTAGCTATAACTTTGTTTCTATGAAGGATCAAAAGCTGAAATTTTTATCACGCGAAGTAGAAATCCTGAGAAAATTCCTGTAAAAATTTCAGATCTTTTTTCGCAATATTTTCAGAGATATGATCTGTGGAAGTTAGGGTTTTTTTAGGCTCCCGAATTTCATCTCAAAGAGGTGACCGTGGGAAAATTTTCATAACACTCTCTTTGAGCATTGGATTGGAATTCTGTAATAAGTGGACGCAAGTACACAGACTTTAGTTTCCTGTATATCAATTTCAGAGTTGAAGGAGAAAACAGTGACACGTGGCACGTCGTACAAGTTCGTTGTACTGAACCAGTCCATAATTAGGTCATTGTGGGAGATTGGACATAACTTTGCC
Source organism: Pinus albicaulis (assembly GCA_034641835.2). Lineage (NCBI taxonomy): Eukaryota > Viridiplantae > Streptophyta > Pinopsida > Pinales > Pinaceae > Pinus > Pinus albicaulis. Next base: position 1,692,735,720 of record CM076580.1, read on the forward strand.
TTCAGAATCCAAATCAGGTCAAACCTCTGGCATTCCAAAGAAGATTCAAAAGGCTACTACAGGGCCTAATTTCAGATATTGAAGATCCGAAATCACAGAGATAATTCAGTTTCCATATCGAGCTCCTCAAAAGAAAGAAAAAGGTGTGTGTGTGTGTGTGTTGTTTTTTTTTTTTTTTTTTTTTTTTTTTTTTTTTTTTTTTTTTTTGTGAGAAAAATCAATTTGAATTGATTCCAAGGGCATATTGTAAAATAGATCTTAGGTTCTAAAATGCTCCCTAAAAATAATTCAACACCCTTTAAGCCTTTAGAAATCTCTACTATGACTCATGAAGACGAATAAGTGTAGCATGACATATCAAACTTACAAGAGCAAGTGCACCAAATTTCGCTCTCGCAAAGAGTTCCAAAAACTGAAATGGAAGTTTTGAAGAAAGGCATGGAAGCTAAGATGAATGGTTGGAATAAAGGAATGGAAGCTAAGATGGATGACATGGAAGAAAAAAATGAAAGACAACATGGAAAACATGAAGAATGATCTAAAAGCAGACATGGAAGGTTTGACAAATTTGATACAAGAAATGTTTCCTAATGTCAAAAAGATAGTAGAGGAAACTCATGATGAGAACAAAATAAATGTTAATCGTGATTTCATAAACTCTAATTTTGGATGGAAGAACCACCATATTCCAAAGATGGATATGAGGAAGTTTGATGGAAAGGATCCCGTAACATGGATACTACAGATGGAGCAATATTTTGATCTCAATAATGTGCAAGACACACAAAAGGTACGCATTGCAACTTTACATTTAGAACAAAATACATTTGTATGGTATCGATGGCTTTGCTCCCATAAAAAAATTGTCACTTGGTCAATTTTTACGAAGGAAATGATAGCATATTATGAGGATACAAAGAGCAACACCTTCTTTAGCCAATTGATAAATCTCAAACAAAAGGGTTCAGTGGTGGAGCACATTGAGGACTTCTAAAAATTGAATATAAGGGTAACTAATATTCCAAAGGAATACATGATTGATGTCTTCATAGGGACTTTAAAGAATAACATCCAACATGAAGTTCGCATTTGGGAACCTGATTCATTGGAGAAGGCATTCAGGTTGGAAAGTAAAATTGAATGCAAAATTATGGCGACAAGGAAGCCTACCACTCACATCTATAAAGATAGAAGTGTTGCTACTCCTAAACTTCCACAACCTACAAGGTTGACACCACAACAATTGGAAGAAAAAAGAGCAAAAGGGCTTTGCTACAGTTGTGATAGCAAATACACTAAAGGTCATAAGTGTGCTGAGAAGAAATTATTTTACATAGATTGTGAAGAGGAGGAAGAAAATGAACAAGAAATTTCAAAAGAAGAGGATATACACCAAGAACCAACCCTAGAAGAAGAAGAAATGATTCTGACCATATCGTGTAATGCATTGGTAGGAATTACCACTCCTCAAACTCTCAAGATATAAGGACATATCAAGAAGAAAAAGATAATAGTGATGATTGATTCGGTAGTACCCATAATTTTATTCATTGTAAGGTAGCCAATGAATTGAATTGTTTCCTATACCAAACACCAGAATGTCAGGTGATGGTTGCAAATGGAGGAACTATAAATTTCTCTGGAAAATCCCATAATATCAAGCTAACCATGGGGGAATATGTATTGAATAGTCCAATGCTTTCCATTCCAATGGGAGGTGTTTATGTTGTACTAGAAGTACAATGGTTACAATCTTTGGGAATGATAGCTTTTAATTTTCAAGAACTTTTCTTGAAAAAAAGATTTCGAAGGAAAGGAAATTGAATTATGGGGTATCTCAAGGAAGCCAAGAAAGATAATAAGCACTAGTGTCATGACAAAGCTTCTGAAGAAATAACAACAAGGCGTAATTGCACAATTATGCTCACTAGAAGTTTCAACATCAAAATCATCTATTTCTCCATATCTACAAAATTGATCATGATAGTCTTAAATACTTTTTGGAACAAAGACTATCTTCAGAAAAGTAGAAAAAATGGGTCACAAAAATGTTGGGTTATGACTTTGAAATCACCTACAAAAAAGGGAAGCTAAATGTTGTTGCAGATGCACTCTCGAGAAAGGATGAAGAGGTGGAAGCATGTCTTTGTGCCATTTCTATTATCCAACTAGATTGGATAACCGAAGCAAGGGATGAATGGAATAAGGACGAAGAAGTGTGGACACTCATTCAAAATTTGCAGCAAGATCCCAGTACATCTGATACATTTAGTTGGAAAAATGATTCCTTGTGGTACAAAGATCACTTATATATTTGTAATAATTCCCAACTAAAACAAAATATTCTTTTGGAATTTCACACTTCTCCTTTAGGAGGACACTCAGGATTTTTAAAAGCTTACCACAGGGTGAAGAAAGAATTTTTTTGGGATGGCCTTAAATCTGATATTCAAAATTTTGTGGCGGAATGTTTGGTTTGAAAGCAAAATAAAGTGGAGACAATTAAGACCCCGAGTCTTCTACAACCTTTATCCATTCCAAATCAACATTGGGATGAGATTTCAATGGATTTTATCACAGGTTTACCTAAGTCCCAAGGAAAGAGTGTCATCATGGTGGTAGTTGATAGACTTACCAAGTATGCACACTTTTGTGCATTATCTCATCTATTTAAAGCAAGTACAGTTGCTACTGCATTTATGGAAACAATTCAAAAGCTACATGGAAACCCAAAGATTATTGTAAGTGACAGAGATCCCATTTTTACTGGAAATTATTGGACGCAATTATTTTCTTGTTTGGGTACTCAACTAGCTCATAGCTCATCTTATCATCCTCAATCTGATGGTCAAACTGAGATAGTGAATAAATGTTTGGAAGGATATCTTCATTGTTTTGTATCTGATAAGCAAACACAATGGATCAAGTGGTTACCTCTTGTTGAATGGTGGTATAACACTTCCTTCCATATTGCAGCAAAAATGACCCCATTTATGGCACTTTATGGATATCATCCACCATCCATCACATCTTCTTTAAGAAAAAATTCTAAGGTTCAAGCAGTGGAAGATCACATCGAGCATCAAAAAGAAGTTCTCCAACTCTTAAAGGATAACCTAAATTTGGCACAAAATCGAATGAAACAATAGGCAGATCAACATCGCAGCGAAAGAAGTTTTGATGTAGGAGACTAGGTATTTTTACGGCTACAACCACACAAACAAATGTCCCTCAAGCAAGCTAAGAAGGATAATAAATTATCGCCAAAGTATTATGGTCCTTACAAGGTGTTGCAAAAGATTGGTACTATGGCATACAAATTGGAGCTTCCCGCTTCTTCGAGAGTGCATCCAGTTTTCCATATTTCATGCTTAAAGAAGGTTATAAGTGACAAACTTCCAATTCAAACAATATTGCCAGAACTTGATGAGGAAGGAATAAATCATATTGGAACCTTAAGCAATCACGGAAACAAGAACTAGACACCTACGAAATCGATCAATTTCATAGTATCTCGTCAAGTGGAAGAACTTACCCACTAAAGATTCTACATGGGAGGATGACAATTTTATACAGAAGCATCCAAAGCTACTCAAGCATTGAGGACAACACTTTTTTGAAGGAGAGGGGCATGTTAGGTCCCTATATTACTAGTATAGTCCCTTATTGTTGTTAGTGTAACCCTCTTATTGTTATCGTTCTACCCCTGTAACCCCAATATTGTTATTATTATGCCCTTACATTATTATTTTTAGGTCGGCTTGGATTATATTGAGACCCCATGGGCTCCTATATATAGAAGGAGGTTTTATCATTTGTATCATCCAAGAATTGTTCTTTTATGTAATGTAAAGGAGGTTCCCCCTCGAAGTGGCTTATTTCTAAGGCGTTGATCTCTCTTTTCTTCTATTTTTGGAGTTGGTTTCATAACACATCTGGTAATGGAAGAGGCACTCATCCTCCTCTGGATATTCCAGTTCCTCCTTCTGGATCTTAGTGGTGGAAACTGTGGTGTTGGGCTCTGCATCGATAATTTTCTTCCTTTTGTCACTCCCCTTGTCGAGTTTTGATTCAGAGTCGGAGCATGCATCCGATTTAGAAGCCCTCAGCTGGGCCATCAGTGATTGCTTGGCCCAACTCTCACTTGTGTTGTGAGTGGAACTCTTATGGAACTCACACCACTTTCCCAATGTCCTTATTTGGCTTCACGGTGTTGTTATTTTCTTGCGGCCTTGGCAGGTTATCCTAGGTCGCCCCGCCTTGGATTTGTCCTTTGTTCTGCAGTTTGGGGGCACCTTTCCCTTACTTTTGATTCGCATATACAAAGTTTCACCTCTTCTATTTGAACTTATGCTCAATCTTGGCAGCATATTGATATGTTTCACCAAGCGAGGAGATGTCAAGGAACTCCATTTTCTCTTGAATGTATTTGTTCAGACAACTATCGTACTTCAGCACCAAATGTTTCTCTAAATCTTTGATACCAAATTTTGTGCACAGGGTATGGAATAGATTCTTAAGCCCGTGTACATCTTGATCCCTTTGTTCTCGCAGCATAGTCCATTGTTTGTACTTGTCCTCATAGATCCCCACAGGATAATATTTTTCCTTGATGGCATCTCAGAAATAATTCCAAGTGGGTGCGGCCGAAAACAGAGAGGGTTCCCTCTCGTGCTTTTTCTCACATTAGGGTTCCCACTAGTCCTTGACATGGGGGGTGGCTTTGAGGAGTGCCAAAGTAATCTTTTCCCGGTTTGAAAAGTCATGAACTGAGAAATATCCTTCTAATAGATTCAATCATCTATCTACGATGTTTGCATCTATTTGGCCCTCAAATATGGGAAGGTCAAAGTTTACTTGTACCTTAAAAGTAGTTGCACCTCCAGAATGGCTGATCGATGTAGATGCGCCATCGGTGGGCAATTGTTGAAGAATCTGGGAAAATTTATCCATCATAGCATTCCTTTGTTTCTCGAGGGCCTCCTCGAGCAATATTTTGATAGGATCTCCTGCTCCCTCGTCTTTCTTTTCATCCCCCATGGGCGATCGTCGGGGTTTTCGAGGTTGATCTTGCAAAGGTTCAACCAGATTGAGCCCTAAATCCTTATACCCCGACCTCATTGGGTACATGCAAAGAAGGATCGAGAAAGAGCAGACCAGTCTGATACCACTAATCCAGACTTATGCAGGAACACAATAAAATACAGAAATACACATAAACGCAGAGATGCAACAAAATAAGACTTCATTTCATTTATAGCACATAACCAAAATATGCTTACAGACAAAATGGAAATAAACTAGCTAGGGCACTGGTATCTTATCTCTAAGAATAGACGTGGTAGCCACAGGCCTCTAAACTATGTTACGATGAGGCTCGAAGGCCTATTTATTATTGAGAAACAACGGAAAACCCTAAACATCCCAAAACCTAACCCTAAGAGATGAAACACCAAACTATGGGCCCCGTTGGGGTAAATTGGTACATCAATTTATCGGGGTCATAAATTTAGCATATGATCTCCGTTTGATGCACATAATACCTTGTAAGGGAGAACTATTTGAGGAATACAACTGCCGACGACAAATATCAAGTCAAATATTCATATTTTCCTGGAAGTGATTTTCCCAAAAAACATCGTTTAGGGCCTCAAAACAACTTTGGAAGTTCAAGACCCGGAAAAACTTCCAAAAATAGTAAATTGTGCTACAATTAAGGAAACTAAAATAAACAATGGTGGAGGTCCAAGTGGAATAGGAAGGTGGCCACTAATATCCACCTGGATCATCCCCCCCCAAGAATCAATGGTCCCTATTGTGTTGAGTTCCTCCATGAGATGAGAAAACTTCTGTTGAACTTTATCCCTTGTGAGCCACTTGCCCTGGTGAAGGAGTTTCCTGCTTTGACAACTCAATATAGTTGAATCCTCTACTAGCGGGTGTTCTTTATCTGTGTGTCCATGATCCGACCAATTGTGGCTTGTTCCATGCAGTCTGGGTTTAACTATGTTGGTGTGAGTTGTTCTACCATGTCAGATGTGTCCAGTAGAGGTGTAAAGTGGGGTCGAAGGTGGTCCACATAGAACACTAGGTGCAGACCAAGGAATGGTGGAATACTGAGCTCAAAGGCATTGTCCCTTACAGCCTTGGTGATGGTGTATGGCCCATATTGGAGCCGGTGAAGCTTGCGGTGGGGTCGAGCGAGGCACTCCTTCTAAAAATGTAGCCACACTTTTTTGCCCACTTGGAAGTTGTGTGGCACTCGATGTTGATCATATCGCTACTTATACTTAGCATTGGCTTTGTCTAATATGTCATGAACCTATTGGCAGATGTGCTCAATGAAGTTGTTTGTCTTGTTAGCTTCAGACTGTACATGAGCCGAATCAGGCTGAGTCGCTGCAAATCGCATGGCTACATCAATGGGACATAGTAGCTGGAATCCCAAGCCCACCTGAAAGGAGTTGTGGTTGGTTGAGTTGTGGAGGGTCTGGTTATAGTTGTGTTGTGCATAGGGCAGGCTCTCATCCCATGTGCGTGGATGCTTTGAGTTGTACATGCACAGAATGTGTATGATCATCCTGTTGATGACCTTTGTCTGCCCATCATTTTGGGTATGGAAAGTTGTGGACTTGGTGAGTTTGGTGTCCGGCATTGACCAGAGTATGGACCAAAATGTACTAAGGAACCTGTAGTCCCGATATTTGATGATAGACTATGGGATCCTAATGTGTACCCACACTCACTCAAACAAGATTTAAGCAGTTGATTATGTTGTGATATTCTTCTTGCAGGCCGCCATAATGGCCATCTTCGAGAATATGTCAACGACCATGAAAACACAATCGTTTCCATGCTTAGTATAAGGAAGGCCAAACATGTAATCCATGGAGATGGATTCCCAGGGTCGACTAGAGGTAGGCAGCGAAGTATAGGGGCCTTGCTTCTTGATGGTCGGTTTGGAAATGGCAGAGGCAGTGCAGGATCTGATTTACTTGCTGACATCATGTCGAAGGTTTGGCCAACAGAAATACTTCTGT
>CM076580.1:1692742859-1692910695 GCA_034641835.2 Pinus albicaulis
GTGCAATAACCATTCATGATTCAGATCAATCCTTTATCATCTTGTTTTGTTTTGCAGCTCTAGAATTATCAGGAAAAATGCCAAAAAGTATAGGAAGAATCGCCCATAAATTCTAAAAATGCCTGTGCCGCTCTCCCCTTCTAATAATCGTGTTGACTTTTGCCCCAAGATGATTGAGACCAGCCAACAGAACACCTTCTTGATGTTTTGTATGGACTGCCAGAGACAAGATATATTGAAGATAACACATGGTGATGTGAGATGACCCTGTGAAATGACCTGAAAAAGTCCCGAAACTGTGTGCAGAAACACCATAAAACACTTAGGCACATGAGACCTTAAAATGATGCCAAAGGTGCCCCATCAGGTATATTAATACTTACTGTCAACCAAGATTGATATGGGTCAGCATCAGCCCTAGTCTTGCTGGACAGGTCATCCCTCCTTTATTTTCTTTATTATAATGAAGCATTGGACCCTCTTTTCTGTAGATACAAAATACGCTAAACCACTAAATTGATTTCCTTTCCAAACTGTGCCATTTCACCAGCCTTCCATTTTTCAAACCCAGCCAGAACTCTCTGAGATTGATGGATTAAACTTTCCATCAATTTTTTAAGAAGGAACTAACTGATTTCAAACTGGTTGGAGCTTACTGTACAATGCCTTTATCACAAGAAATTCTCTGCCATCTAAAAATGTTACATTTGCTGCTGTAGATGACATAAAGGATGCAGACCAGTTTCACCAACATCATTCCTATCACCTAGGCCAACATCTTCCTGATCAGCAACAAAATTGTTATACTGTATCTGTTATTTCAGCATCAAAAAGGGTATCTTGTTCCCTCAGAAAATTTCATTACTTTATGATGGCCACAATTGGATTTTAGCTGTAATACAAGTAAATTAGCTGCCACTTTTTATTTTGTTCCAACATCGACAGTACCCAATTACTAAATAATAAGATTCACCCTTTGAAGGTCTTCAATTCTCTGAAGCTGCAAGTATTTGTTGTCTCCCAACAATTTCCATTCTGTGGTCCCCCAGCTTAAAGGACACAAGGCTATCACCAATGTAATGAACTTACATCTCGGTACTGCTTTAAATAATTCACAGATGATTTTAGGCTTGAAATGTGCAGTCGACACATCTAGATTCTAAGCAAGGTGCTGCTCCTTTGTCCCCATCTTCTGGAATTCAGATTTAGTACGCTGGTGATACGGATGTCTGTATACAACCATGAATACAACCCCTTCTTTAAGGGCTCTACAAAAATCCTAGGAGAATTACATTAAGAAGCTTCCAACCATAAAGTGTGTTAATCATCAAGTGATGCTAATCCTCAACAATAACCATATCATCCTCAAGGAACCACGAAACACTATCAGGAATCTATGTAACATGTAACGTTGAGATTTTGTGTATTTGGGGTAGCATCAATTGTGCTCTAGGTCCCAAACTTTGTGGAGGGACTAGAGTACACTTGATCTACAAGACCCAGAAATGGATTTGGGAAATTTCATCTAGTTTAGGAGATATTAAATTAATTAATTATTTTAATGTATTTCCTAAGTTAAAACTTAGGAAAATAAAATAATTAAAGTGAATTTAATTAAACATGTGATGAAATTGTTTTAAGTCACACGGATCAAGCTTTCTTTTAATCTTAGCCATTGATTAAAGATTTAATCTTGGCCGTTGATGTGTCAATGAGAAAAGTATAAAGGAAAAGTTTGGGGTCATTTGTAAGACACACAGAGGCAGAGCACTGAAGCTAAGCTGAAATTCTAGGGCGAGGTTGCTAAGAATTCTCAAGTGTTTCAGTTGCAGAGAGGGGAATTTAGACCAAGGGGATGATCTGATCCCGGGGTCTAGAATACACAAGAAGCAGAGAAGAGATCAGGAAAGACAACGCAGAGGAAGGCAACAGCAGCAGCAGCAGCAAGGACAGCATGATTTTCAAGAAACCCTTCAGGGGTTACGCAGAGACCCTTAGGGGCAGCATAGTGACTGCGTCACCCAATCTGGGGCAACGCAGTCCCTTCCAGTGACAGCACTAAGCATTTGGAGGCCTTCAGAGGCTAACGTAGTGTCTTTCAGGGGCAGATCTGGGGTTTCTAGGCCTAGATCTGGCTGAGTTCTGTAAATCCCATTTGAGGGTGTGGATCAATCAGTGTTTTTGGTCTTAGGATCAACCAGGTGCTGCAGATCTAGAGTTTTCTCTGTAGGGTTTTCCAGATCTAGAACCCAGAGTTGTGTATTCAGAAATATTCTTAATAATAGAGCCCTCCAGCAGCTAGAGACCGGTTTTCCCACATTGGGTTTTTCCGGGGATAGTTTGTCCAGAAATAACTGTGTCACTTTGTCTATGTGTGCATGTGCTTATTCTAGATTTGAATTGGTAGAGATCTATTATGTATTTTGCTTTGATGTTAACTTGAATTTATTCAGTTGATAACTTATATAAGTAGGAGAAGCTTAACCGGATTAACAGAATTAATTTCTGCATAAGAATTAAGATTCAGAAATTTCTACATGGTATCAGAGGAATTGCAGATCTAGAAGGGTCACTAGCTAAAGCATCTGAAGGATCTAGCTGCAGAAAGCAACAGAAAAGCAGATCTGAAGGGACAACGCAGTTTTCAGGAGGAGATTCATGCAGAGGGAAGGGTGATGTTGTCCAGTGCTGTGTCCTAGCAAGCCCACGCAATTACTACACAGAGGCAGCACAGAAACAGCATTGGTTGGGTCTGAAGCTAGCCAGTGTGATTCAAATCTGGATCTGTCAGATCCAGAAAAAGTGTGCAAGAAACTTGCAGAAATTCAGAAGCGCTGGTGGGCTTAAACTTCTGAAGTTTTCAGATTTTTAACCTTAGTACAAGTGACAAAGTTTGGGAAGAGATCAGCTTCTTAGAGAGTTTCTTGTCAAAGGAAACTTGCAGTTTGGTCAGAGGATCAAAGAAGAAGTTGAATAATAGTTGATTTGGTAGATTTCCAAGAAGGGAAATCAAGTGTCAGAGGAAGCAGAGGGTTCACAGTTCGAAAAGGACCCTAGATCCAAGATCTCTAGCATAAAGAAGAGGAACTCTAACACATTCTGAGTAGATGGCTCCTCATGGACTGCGTGATCAGGATAGGCTAGAGGGCCTCTTAAACTTTTCGGTGTGGAAAGCTAGGATCCTGATTGTCCTTGAGGCATATGGTCTAAGAGACCATGCAGAGCAGACCCTGGCCACGCCAACAGATGCGGATCTCCTATAGAAGCATAGAGAAGCTATTGGGCATGTCAAGCGGCTGATAATGGACAGTATCAAGGATCATATTATGCCACACATAGCTGAGAAGAGGACAGCTAATGAGATGTGGAAGGCCTTGACTTCCCTATATGAGCGAAAATCAGTCCAAAGAAAGATGTTGTTGGAGGCCCAAATAAGGTCATTCATGATGACCAAGGGAGAAGACATCGAGCATTTCCTCTTCAGATTGCAGTCAATCAGGGATCAGCTGACTGCAACGGGTGCAACCGTAGATGATGCACTGATAGTCAGGACTGCCCTCAATGCAGTCACGGATGAATGGGAAACCTTTGTCCAAAGTATCTTGGGCAGAGCATACCTCCCAGATTGGGACAGCTTGTGGTCGATCCTACGGCAAGAAGAACTATGAAGGATCACCAAGAAGCAGCACAGCCCTGCGTTGAGCAAGGTTAAGAAGGAAGAGGAGGAAGATGCAGCCTTGGCATCGAAGAAGCAACCGAAGAAGAAGAAGGATCTTTCAAAGATCAAGTGCTTCCAGTGTGGCGAAATGGAACATTTTGCCAGCCATTGTCCAGAAAAGAAGAAGGACAAGGAAGCATCTTCTTCCAAAGCAGCGGTGGCAGATGATGGGTCCAAAGATGATGTGGCTATGAGTGCTCATGAAACACGGAGGTGGGGTGACACGGACATGTAGAGGAACTACATGGAAGTGAGGCGAGATCCTTGAGCAGCTCATCTCTTGGATCACAAGCGAGCTACGGCAGCCTTAAGATAGTAGTGAGACAAGTGGAGCAGTGGGTGCATAGATCACAGATGAGGCATAAGCAGAGGCAGATTTGAAGGCTGGGAGGAGCAGCGCAGAGCATAGCAGCAGTATCAATGCAGAGGCTAATGTGACTTCAGCAACGTAGTGCAGTACTGCTTATGCAGTGCAGAGTTGCAGCAACGTAGAGAGCTTCGGAGGGACAGCGCAGTGCAACAGCAACGTGATAGATTTCAGCACAAGGAACTAATATGACTTCAGTAGTGCAAAGGGAGTCCGATTATGCAGGCAGAGCTGTAGTTGTGCATCTTTCTTTAGATGCCAGCACAGATCTTAAGCCTGTGGAGCTTCAGTGATAAGGATGCAGCCCATCTGACTTGTCTGTCAAAGATTGGGCAAGAGATTCAGTTGTTTCTCTTAACAACTGAAGTTGCAATGCAGCAGATCAGCAGTGGCAGTGCTATGAGCAGCACAGATGCAACATATTGAGAGGGAGCTGCAGTACAGTGGTTGCAGTGGCAGTGGCAGAGTCATGGGCAGCAATACAGAATGGCAATAGCAGTGCAGAGTTGAGTGGCAGGAGGCCAAGCTTCAACAGCACAGAAGCAGTGCCCAAAATCATGTAATGCATAAGTGTGATGTATTGCTAGAGCACACCCTTGATGCTAAGAGGGACTGTTGAGATTTTGTGTATTTTGGGTAGCATCAGTTGTGCTCTAGGTCCCAAACTTTGTGGAGGGACTAGAGTACACTTGATCTACAAGACCCAGAAATGGATTTGGGAAATTTCATCTGGTTTAGGAGATATTAAATTAATTAATTATTTTAATGTATTTTCTAAGTTAAAACTTAAGAAAATAAAATAATTAAAGTGAATTTAATTAAACATGTGATGAAATTGTCTTAAGTCACACGAATCAAGCTTTCTTTTAATCTTAGCCATTGATTAAAGATTTAATCTTGGCCGTTGATGTGTCAACGAGAAAAGTATAAAGGAAAGGCTTGGGGTCATTTGTAAGACACAGAGGCAGAAAGGACTGAGCTAAGCCGAGATTCTAAGGCGGTTACACAAAATAAGAATTTCAAGTGTTTCAACAGCAGAGAGGGGAATAAGAGGGGAATTTAAAACCAAGGGGATGATCCTATCTCGAGGTTCAGAATACAATAAGAAGCTGCAGAAGAGATCGTGAAAGACAACAGGAAGGCAAAGAATAAGAAATAGACGAACAGAATAAAGAATAACGACAAAGAAAGAAAACAGCAGCGTGGAGACCCTTAGGGGCAGCGTAGTGACTGCGTCACCCAGTCTGGGGTAACGCAGTCCCTTCAAGTGACAACGCTGAGCATTTGGAGGCCTTCAGAGGCTGACGCAGTGTCTTTCAGGGGCAAATCTGGGGTTTCTAGGCCTAGATCTGGCTGAGTTCTGTAAATCCCATTTGAGGGTGTGGATCAGTCAGTATTTTTGGTCTTAGATCAGCCAGGTGCCGTGCTGCAGATCTAGAGTTTTCTCTGTAGGGTTTTCCAGATCTGGAACCCAGAGTTGTGAATTCAGAAATATTCTTAATAATAGAGCCCTCCAGCAGCCAGAGATCAGTTTTCCCACATTGGGTTTTTCCAGGGACAGTTTGTCCAGAAAAAACTGTCACTTTGTCTATGTGTGCATGTGTTTAATCTAGAGCTGAATTAGTAGAGATTTGTTATGTGTTTTGCTTTGATGCTAACTTGAATTTATTCAGTTGAAAATTGTATAAGTAGTTGAAGCTTAACCGGATTAACAAAAATAATTTCTGCATAAGAATTAAGATTCAGAAATTTCTACATGTAATACCAAGGAATCATACCACCAAACATCATCAAGGAAATCCACCAAAGAGGGTAGTCAAGAGTCAAGACCATCAAAAACTATCAACCAAAAAGCATGAGACCACCAATGAAGCAACCACCAAGAGCACCCCAAGGAGGGCCACTATGCTCAACCACTCTCAAGAAAATAAGGTGTGTTACCCCCTGCAAATATACCTTTACTACTCATATCATATGAGGGTTAACACAATGTACATGTAAACTTTCCATTATCAATATGAATGAGTATGGCCAGGATTTTGTTATAACTTTGCAAATAAATATGATATGCTGTTTCTTTTTGTATCTGCTTGTAGAAATTAAAATGATTTGCAATTCAAAAATATATATTTTTGCATATATTTTAGAAAAAACCTGAGAATTTATGTTTCACATACTAACATGTTTCGCATTTCTCATACCCAGTACCATACGACCATATTGTTGAAATTGTAACTAGGTTCGGTCTTGTATTAATATGAATTTCATGTAAAAAAAAAGTTATTATTATTATATTTTATTATCAAGCATGTTCTTCATGTTTTATTTTTGGTCAAAAGAAAAAGTCAAAGGGCATGTTCTTCGTGACCCTATAAAAAGAAGAAAATTTGAATTTTGTAAAGTGTTATTTGTTTGTCCAAGTTGCCAAGTCAGCCCTCCAGATGGACAAGTTGGCCAGCCCATAGGACGTGTCTCTTCATATGGTGCACTTCTGCGGTAGAAGGTTTTCGGAAATCAGAGGTATACCTTTCTATGGTACACGAGCTTGATAAGACACTATGTTTTCTGTAATAAGGATGAGCTACAAGCAGATCATGATTCCTGAAGTATGCAAGCTAAAGTAGTAATACTATATCTGTGATGATACGAGTTACCAGCAGAACATTATCTCTGTTTATTATGAGAGCTATATGCAGACCAAAATTATGCAAGTTTCTGTGGTGACATACCTCTGTGATGTGAGTTCCTGTGACATGTAACCTCCGTAACACAAGTTCCTGTAACAGTGATGTGAGTTCCTGTGACATGTAACCTCTATGATGCGAGTTCCTTGTATCTCTCTCAGTGATGTGAGTTCTAGTGATATATATCTCTCTCAGTGGTGTGAGTTCTCTGTATTGACGGGTGTTTCAGAGATAAAAAATGATGCAAGTTTCAAAGGCTTTTGAAGACATATTTATGGCTGATTGAAGGACTATCTCATGGACTAAACATAGCAGAGTTTGGAGGGCTGACTTGGCAATTGGATCACTAGTTAAATTTGACTTATATTTCTCTTGTTGATGAAGAAGCTATAAGGAAAGGATTGACGGGTTTCCCCTTGTGGGTTTTGCCCTGGCCTCTGGTCTAATCTCTGGTGTCTCCGGTCTTTTTGTATTGTGTTTGTGTAATTGTTTGATGATCTAATGAATGAAGTAGGAACTAAATGAAAAGTATATACATATCACAAGCAATTACCATGATAAGAAATTCAACCTTGCATTCGAATTTCAACGCATCTGACAAAGGTGTCGTCAACATAATGGAACCAATACTCAATCTTAACAAGAGAAGTGCTGATGGCCTTTTTTTGAAATCTTCTATAAAAAGGTAGCAACAGCCGGGGACAGAGATGAATACATTGTACCTTTCCTCTGATGTTTAAAATTATGTACTAAAGACAAATCCTAACAGGATTGGCAATATAGTAGGGACTTTCTTACTCCTAAATTTAAATGCTTCTTTGAACAGTATCCTGGTGAAAAGGGAAACCACATCAAAGCTCACCAGCAGGTTCCCTCTTAAATGTGAATGTTCTTTATTTTCTTACAAAATCAGTTGAATTACAAATAAAAGATGAAGTATGACCCACTGACAATTGAAGTTGTTTAATGAGAAGACCTGCTAAAGCTTAGATTGGAGAATTTATAGTGCAGAGAATCGGTCTCAGTGGGATGCCTGTGAACTTCAGGCAAACTGTAGATTATAGGACTGAGAGGAGCTTTTGGAATCATTTGTTTTCTTAATGGGCATTGGTTCTAACTATGAGTTGTTTATTGCATGGGTGATAGATTTAGTGATAAGGGAGATCAGGTCCTTCCAAATTTTCTTATAGATATTGAAATAAGTAAAGAAAGGAAGCATACTTCAGAAAAGAACATACAATTGCAACTCCCTTGAGGAATGAATAAATAATTTAGAACCAAGAATTTTATCACACCAGTGATCAAAATTCATAGCAATTTTTCAAGTTCAGACAACTCTTACCAACATATAGGGTGTCCAAGCACAGGGTACTTACGAATAGTGAAATGTAATGAGCTTGAGATTCTGCACAAAAGGAGAGGCAACATCCTTAGTCTCATATTATACTTTTCTTCCATCAACTTAAAATATCAAAACTTGGGAAGCACAAAGAACAAGAAAATGAAAGGAGAGGTAGAAGAAGGTTGTAGTTATATTTAAATAACAAACAAAAAAAGTATGCTGGGCTGTTCTTGATGATTTTTTCTGTGGCTACAGTCACGAAAACTGACAAAGCTATATGTTATACATGATTGATAGAGGTCACTTTTATTCTTCCTTGGGTACTGCCTGAATGCAATTTTGTCCATAGTTCCCCTGGCAGTTTTTTCTGTCCATAGTTCCCAATGCTCTAAGGCCCATACCTGAACTGCTAAAGGGTCGAGTCATGGGCCTGTGAACTTTCCAGTTAAGACTTGTTCATGCAATAGAATGGATTCTAATTAGCCTCTGGAGTCAAACTTTCTTGTTTATGAATGTATTTTGTCCTTTTGACGAATTTACTCTTCACTGTGTTAGTTTTTGTAGCAACGGAGGTGTTCTAGTCTCGAAACTTTGTGTAGAGGCTAGAACACAGGAGTTCTCCATAACTCAGAAATCATTTCTGGAAATTCTACCAAGAAGTTTCTCAATTAGATTATTAGCCTTATTTTAATTACTTTCTAAATCTAAACTTAGTAAAAGCGGCTATTTAATCATAATTAATTGAGATAAGGTGTGACTCGTCTAGAAACTCACACGGATCGAGAAGGAATTAATCTAGGCCCTTGATTAAGTTTTAATCTTGGTTGTTGGAGGTCCAACAAAGGATTATAATAAGAAGTTGATGGGTAGATGGAGAATACACTTGTGGATTTCGATTTCCTTGGCAGTTCAATTTCCAGAGTGTAGCAGCAGTTGCCGAAAACCCTGAGAAGGAAGCAGAGGCAGTGAGGGGCAGGCACAGTGATCCAAAGGAATTTTTCCAGATCTGGAGAGGCAGCAGCAAGAGGTTAAGTTATTCCCAGTGAGGCAGTGCAAAGGACTGAGCAGTCAGCTTCAGAGGGCAACTCGATTTAGCTAGAGGAAAAAATCAATTCAGCTTCCAGAGGCCTAGAAAGTCTTCCAGAAGGCCAGAGAATCATTTTCCTCAGCAGAGACGGTGAAAAAGACTTGATCAGAGGCAGTTCCGAGCTAGACGTCAAAGGGCTTGCGCAAGCAATACGGAGAAGCCTGCACAGAGGGTCCAGGAGGACATGTTTTCTAAGGCAAGTTGTGTAGGGGTTGCTTGTGGGGAAAGGGAGATTCCATTAGATAATTTTGGCCAGATTTTCTTGTTGTTTGGAATGTCAGTTGGGATTCCATAGATTGTACTCGGAATTTCACTGTTGCATAATAATAAAAACCCTCAGTTGCTGCACCCGTTTTCCCAAGTTGGGTTTTTCTGGGGACATGTGTCCAAAAATAACTGTGTTCATTTTGATGTGTGTGTGCTAGCATATTTCTCAGTTTCTAGCGCTATTTTTTTTCTGCAGTTTTATTTGTGAAGGTTGCAGTGTGATTTATTTAGTATTTATCGTAGCAAACAAATTGTTAGATAAATTAACAATTAGAAGAATAATTTCCAGTTGCTACAATAGGATTTCAGATTTGAAATTTTCACATGGTATCAGAGCGTGACTAATTAGCCGAGAAGCTCAGAAGCGGAAGAAGAAAATTTCGCTCTTCAAAGGAAGCAGCAAGCCGAAATTTTTTGGTGTTGCGCAATGCCTAGCCAGGCAGTGCGAATTATTGGGCAAGGGTTTGATTTTCAGTTGCAAGGTAGCAGAAAATTCAAGTTGCCCAAATTAGTGATTCCAGTAGACAGCAACAGCTCAGATTTTCGTTGAGCAAATTCCTTGGTTGGACACAGAGGGTTTTGCAGCAACAGAATTAGCGTCGGGTGGAAGAGAATAACACACACAGAGGGAAAATTTCTCTCAGGGGACTTCAAGTTTCAGAAGTTCAATTTTCCGGTTGCAGATTGGCAGTAGCCGAGAGCATATTTCCTCACTCCAGAAGGGAATGCGAGTAGCAGAACCAACATCCAAGCATAGGGAAAGAGGGAGTTTTCGACAAATTCGAGATGGCCATAGTTGGGCTCAAAGATCAAGAGAGATTGGACCGTGCCTCCAACTATGTTATTTGGAAGGCCAGAATGTCCTTTCTTCTCAACGAGCATGGTTTAAAGACCTATGCAGAGAACATAGTGCCAATACCCCAGGATCCTGATCAGCTAAAGAAGTACAGAAGGGAAATGGCAAAGGCAAGGAGGATGATCTTGGATGGAGTTCGAGACCATCTAGTCTCACATGTGACAGAGAAAGGGATAGCCAAAGAGATGTGGGATGCTCTTTTCGAGCTATTTCAGAGTTCTTCTGAGCAACGGAAGATGTCTCTCCAGGAAAAGCTAAGGAGTATCGGGATGCAGAAAGTCGAGAGCATAGATGCCTTTCTCACTCGGATTCAGGAAGTCCGAGATCAACTAGCTGTCGTTGGGGAGGCACCCCAACCCACAAAGCTTGTACGATTGGCACTGAATAGTGTCTCAGTTGACTAGCAAGTATTAAGAGTACCATCAGCAGCAGCAATAGTAAGGGACCGAAGGGTGAAGAGGAGAATGTGGCCCTAGCATCGAAGGATCCCAGCGAGGGACAGGGGGAAAAGAAAAAGAAGGACCTATTGAAGGTCAAGTGCTTCAAATGTGGCGAGTTTGGCCACTACAATACTCAGTGTCCTCTCAAGAAGAAGGACAAGCGGGAGAAGCAGGACCAAGCAGTAGCGTCCGCAGAGATAGACAAGTTGTCCTCCAGGTTGGAGCAAGAGTTCGTGATGTTTGCAGCCATACCTCCAAGAGAGAGGTGGAGCAATATGGAGCTATAGTCCCAGAGTTGCAGAGGATGGGCAGGGTCCATTGAGTTATCCTCCTCATGGATCATTACATTGCTATGGGGGCCCACAATATTCAGTAGCAAAATGGATCAGTGTCAGTTGATGCAGTCAGATTCTAGGGTGACAGTTGCAGACTAGTAGCAGTCGAGTGTTGAGGAGCGCAGTGCAGTGTTGGCAGCAGTGCAAAGTGGCAGAGTGCAAAGTCAGCAGCAACGCAAATTCTTCAGTGGACAGTGCAGTAGCTAGTAGCAGTTAGTATTCAGGAGACAAATGCATCATATTGAACACAAATGATTCGGTATTTAGGATGCTTCTCAGTTGCAGTAGTTGCAATTGCAACAACAATAGTTGAGAGGGAGTTGCAATGCAAATGCAGAGCTGGCAGCAGTATGGCAGTGACAGCAGCAACACAGTTGCATCATCAAAATTGCGCAGTGGTTGGTGGGCTAGCCATACATCAGCAGCGTGACAGAGGGTGATACAAAGACAGGGTGTTGTAGCAGTTTTGCAGCACTAGAACACCTTCCTCGCTAAGAGGGGGTGTTATTTTTTGTAGCATTGAAGGTGTTCTAGTCTCAAAACTTTATGGAGAAACTAAAACACATGAGTTCTCCATAACCCAAAAATCATTTCAGGAAATTCCATCTAGAAGTATCTCAATTAGATTATTATCCTATTTTTAATTATTTCCTAAGTCTAAACTTAGGAAAAGCGGTTAATTAATCAGAATTAAGGTGTGAATCATCTAGAAACTCACACGGATCAACAGGGAATTAATATGGGCCCTTGATTAAGTTTTAATCTTGGTTGCCCCAAGAGTTAGCTCAATTGGTCGAGTCCTCACTGTTAAGTACTTTGGCAGTTGGGAGGTCACAGGATCAACTCTCCTTGATGCCCTTGGGGTTAGGCCTCGCGTGTAAGGCTGACAGTTAGATCCC
This sequence comes from Pinus albicaulis, assembly GCA_034641835.2. Classification (NCBI taxonomy): domain Eukaryota; kingdom Viridiplantae; phylum Streptophyta; class Pinopsida; order Pinales; family Pinaceae; genus Pinus; species Pinus albicaulis. The sequence goes on from CM076580.1 coordinate 1,692,754,855, forward strand.
CTCGAGAGGGTCTGCCGAGATTTTCTCGTGGACGTAGCAGGTACATATGTGTGCGGGCACATTGGATTCTTGAACCACGACATAGGAAAAAAGGGAAAACATAAAATATATATATATATATATATATATATATATATATATATATATATCTTGGTCATTGGAGGTCCAACAAAGGATTATAAGAAGAAGTCGATGGGTAGATGGAGAATACACTTGTGGACTTCGATTTCCTTGGTAGTTTGATTTCCATAGAGCAGCAACAGTTGTTGGAAAGTCAGAGAAGGAAGCAGAGACAATGATCCAGAGGAAGTTTTCTAGATCCGAAGAGGCATCAGCAAGAGTCCGAGTTATTCCCAGTGAGGCAACGCAGAGGACTGCGCAGTCAACTTCAGAGGGAAACTCGATTTAGCTGGAGGAAAAAATTGATTCAGCTTCTAATGCCCAGGAAAGTCTTCCAGAAGGCCAGAGAATCATTTTCCTCAGCAAAACAAACAGAACAACTTGATAAGAGGCAGTTCTGGGCTGGAGGTCAAAGAGTTTGCGTAGAAGCCTGCGCAGAGGGTCGAGGAGGACAAGTTTTCTAAGGCAAGTTGTGTCAAGGTTGCTAGTGGAGGAAGGGAAATTCCCTTAGATAATTTTGGCCAGATTTTCTTGTTGTTTGAAATGCCAGTTGGGCTTCCATAGATTGTACTCAAAATTTCACTGTTGCATAATAATAAAAACCCTTAGCTGTTGCACCGGTTTTCCAAGGTTTGGTTTTTGTCCAAAAATAACTGTGTTAATTTTGATGTGTGTGTGCTAGCATATTTCTCAATTTCCAACGCTATTTTTTTCCACAATTTTATTTGTGAAGGTTGCAGTGTGATTTATTCAAAATTTGTCGTAGCAAACAAATTGTTAAATAAATCAACAATTAGAAGAATAATTTCCAATTGCTGCAATAGGATTTTAGATTTGAAATTTTCACACACTAGCATTTCTCTCCCACAGATTTTAAGATCTGAGAAGTGAAGCAGGGGCTTACTGCTCAAGTCTATAGGGCATGTCCATATTTTTCAATATTTTGTCACAATGCAAACTTGACTTCCTACAACATCGCAGAGAAGCAACTTGTAGCAATTCTCAAACAGTCTAAAGTCGATATCGGCTAGGAACAATGGATGACTCATACCTTCAACTACAGAGCCAAGTTCACAGCTCCTCCAACATAGCAGGTTGTAACATGTAGAGTTCTCAAAATAGTGCTGGCAGCTACAATAAACCCTAGCCACCTGTTGACCACTGGAGTGGCACATGATGATTATCTGAAGACTCCATGCCCAAGGATGTACCAGAGGACACTTGTACCATCAGATATCATCACATTACCATAGTTTTTAAACTCTACTTCTTATCATTTTATGTTGTACCTAGATTCCACACTCTGTGGGTAATTGTAATAAGTGATGCTTGTATGATGAGTTTTGAGTCATGTAATAGGCCTACGTAGCTTAGGACCTTGCCATCAAGTGAGTATTACTCTGGGATATTTTTTCACTTGGTTAATTATCATCTCCCTACCAAGAATTAATAATTAATTGAGTTTTTTCCTCCAAATATACCTCAAAATCGGAGTACGGCTTGATGGTGAGGCCTTGGGTGAGTCCTAGTGTCTAGGGTCAATGTATATTACCATACTAGATCTCACAAAAAAATTTGTGGCATTTGGTTAGGTCTAGGTAGTCATTTTTAAACTTTTTAAATTCCCTGCAGGGCAGAAATTGCAATAAAAATTGTATCTGTAATATAATAAGTGATGTCTACAGAGGTTGTATGCGGTATGAGTAATCAAATTTACACCTCTCACCCTCAACTTTCTACTATAACACACTTTGAGGGATCAAATTTGTGTTTAGGACCCCCAAAACCCACTTTTCCTAAGTTTAGTGGAAAAAGCGGCAATAAATTAGGCTAGAAATAAATTATTCCAAGTGACAAAATGGCTTGGAAATTATCCTGAGTCAAAGAGTTGAGTCAAGGGACATGTGGAGGATGATGAGTTAATGTAGCAATTGCTTATGTGGAAAATCGAAATTATTGGAGTTAATGCACTAAAGGAATATTTGATGGATATTTGGTGGAGGATTTCATGGGAGTTTGTCTCACCTTAGCTCCACTTCTACACTTAGCACTCCACTTGGGATATTCGAGTTGCTCTTGGAGGGACCACGTATTTCCTTGAGGATCTACGTTGAGCATCATTAGGATCATCATTTGAGTTGGCATCACATGGTTTGAGTTTGGAGTTTGGCTGGAGTTATCTCCTTATTTTGGTTCACACTTCGAATTGCTTATGGTGCCACATAGAGAATTTGATTTTGCTTGAGGATTTCATGGTACCACATATGGAATTCGATTTGTCTTGGTGTCTCTCTCATCTCCACTTGGAACTCGACTTTCTCTTCCTTGGGATTTGCTCCATAGCCATTTGTCATGTGGACTCTACATTGGGATTTGCTCCCAACTCTCTATATAATAAAGCCTTGAGCCCTCATTTGTAATCAAGAATACGAGCTATTGAGCTTAAGGATACGCTGCTGGATTGTACACTCATTTGCAAAATAATACAAAAGACTTTGGTGTTACTTGTGAGGTGTTAATCTCCTTGTGTATGGTAACTTCTTGATGTTCTTGTGCTTATATTTCTATTTGCTTCATTATGTTATTATTTCCATTATGTTTTTCAAATTATGTTGATGTGTAGCTATCCCATTTAGCATAAAGGTTATTTACTTACTCTAGGTAGAGAAATGTTTTAGTTGATGTCAAATATATCTCTAGAATTTTCTCTCCATTACATTTGCTTAATTCCATGTGGATCTAATTGGTTTTGGTGAAGTTGTGTAGAAAATCTTTTGTTGATCAAGCTTCAAACGTGAGGGGAAGTTCTCGGAAAAACCAACCCACTCTTGAAATATTCAAGGAGAACTCGCATGTGTCAATTTCCAAAGTCTAGTCATTCAGATTTGTCTTGCAAGGATTTATTTTGAGTTTTAGGCTCTTATATCTTGCATCCAAACAATTTAATATTTATTTTTCAAGTATTGTGCTTCATTTGCTAATATATTGCTATTTTAAAGAGCTAAATCATGGCTAGGCAAAGAGAAGAGTTTACTCATACTCTTTGGCTTAGCCTTTTGTAGCTTATATTGTACACATATTTTTGTAATTTTATTTAACTAACACTTGTTTTGTTTCGCAGCCTTTTTTCTAACTGGTTTCTTGTTGCAACTTGCGGAATTTGTATTGGAAACTATTAACAAGTTTGCTTGCAAAACCTTGGGCTCTTATTTCGAGACCATTCCCTCTCCTGGTCGTGGGCATTAGGAGGCCTTCTTGGGCAAGGTCGAGTTATACTTGGGCTACATTTTCTCTCCCTTGGTCGTGGGCATTGATGAGGCTTAGCCTCTCTTCTCTTCTTGTAAAAATATGAAGTTTCTTAAGCCTTTATTTGGCCTCAATTGCAGAAATATTTCAGCAAGGAAAAGTATATGGCCTAAAGCTTCATTGTAAAAGACTTTCTTTGGGTTTGGAGGAGGCTTCATGGTCTTTTGCCTCTTGTAAATCAATAAAATTTCTGATTTTGGAAACGTGGGTTTTACCCATTGGCATCCCTGTCTCTCCACCTTTGGTAGAAGACTTGTGGTTTGATGTAATATCCCAAAATAGGGAAAATCTACAATGTTAGGAATATCTTATAGTATTCCCAAATTGGAGATCCAGCGATACATGAACACAATATTGTAAACACAGCAAATATGATCATGACATGAGAGAGAACAATATTCAGCCATCATTCTATTAATGGATCAGCAACAATGTACAAAATATCATGAGGGACATGCCACTCAAGCCATAAGAACAAGTCTCCAATAATCAAAACAATAGATACATGAGATACTGCAACTATATAGAATGCCGGAGAGTAGTGACTGCGCAGTCTATATTAGTGTAGTTGCTGCTATAGATGTATATACATGAAATATGGCTGATAGAAACAAAAGAAATGCCCGGCAATGAAGATATGGGCTCCAATACAAGATTTCTAGCCAACCCGAAAAGGATTGCTAGAAATACCAAAAAACATACAATGTGACAAATAACCCTGGGGTTAATGTGCCACTGCAACTGGATCTGATATACAATGAGGCTATGACAGATCTGAAATATTGATGTCCTCCTCCAATGGTATTTCTGATTAAAAGGTTGATCCCTCTACTCAGAAATAGATCCTCTCGATGAGCTCAATGATCTCTCCCAGCAAATGCCTCCAAAAATAACGCAGTTCAGGATGGTGATTGCGCTGTGAGGGATAGCAGATGGTTGGCCTGATGCCAAAGATGTAGAAAAATGCCCGGGAGTCCTTCTTACTGATCCTCCAATGAATATACAAGCCCTCCACTGAAAAACAAGCCCAGAAATGACTCTAAGAGATCCTCCTTTGCTGCACTCTTCAACACAACCCAGCTTTAAACAGAAACTGCGTTGTAGCTGAAGGAGGTAGCTTGGCCAAAATGTCGGAATGAGGAAATGTAGCCCAAAGAACCTCTCCTTCCCTGAGGATGAGGTAGGGATTCCCGACCAGGAACACCTTTGTGCTAAACAGCACTGCAACCCTGCTAAACAACAAGAGGAAGCAAAGTCTAAACAGACCAAAGAAAAATGATAATCAAAAGCATGCATAACAATGGCTACCCTCCTCTCCATATATAGCAAGTGAACCTCCCCACATTGGGTCCCATCCATATGTGCCACCAAGCTCATGCAAGTTGTCCTCCATTAAAACTACGCAGTCCATCAAGGAGATACAATGTATCTAGACAGTGCATGTGGACTTGGTCAAAAATGACTGAATCACATGATCCAATCCTGTTCACACCCATAGGTGCTCAATCCAGCTGCTTATTCTTCCTCTTTTCACATGAGGAATGTTATTCTTCCTTCTAAAGAGGTTAATGGGCCTCCCTGCCCATTTTATTCATCTACCTAGAGATAATGCTAACTATAATGTTCCTTTTAGCTTGAGGCTAAAATTTGGGAACATTACAGTCCTCCCCTCCAAAATGTTGCTTATCCTCAAGCAACTGTATAGGGAGAGCAAAATTCCTCCTCTTCTCCTCTTGTGGCCTCCTCATCAATAGTCCCCACCACTGCTCAAGATAATTTGCAACAAATCTGCCCTCCAATGCCTCCTCCCAAAGATGTATAACCAAATGGCTTACATCATGAAAAGGTGGAAGGTGTAAGTGGAAACCTTCTTGCTGTCTCATGGCCTCCTCAAGGTAGGAGTGGTGATACACATGGGAAATCGCATTCCCAATGAGTGACCCTCTCACCCATGCTATCATCCAAATGAAATGAGCCATTCTAGGTAGCTCATCAAAGAAATCTGCAACCCCGGGTTTATGCAATGTGTTGGGGCTGAATGGAGAGTTTATATTCTCCCATCCAAGTAGTTTCTCTCTCCATTTATGGTAAGTATGGGGGGGTTGCTGATATTGGGCTGAAATGTCATGGCCTTCAAAAATGGCGCAAGCTACCCCACAAGATAAGTCAACCATGAAGTGCCTCCTCCAAGAACACAAGTTCTCCCAATGGCTCCTCCTATATGAAGGAAAGAGGTGTGATGTGGCAATCATGGTGTGCCCATTGTTTCTCCTAAAACATACAACATGTAAAATAGGGAGAACCATACTCCCAATGGGCATCTCCAACTCATATCCCACTCTCCAAACAAAGCTTCCCATGAACATAAAATTATTAGCAATACATGGAAGCAAAAACCAATAAAAACAAGTTGCCATGTGACAACCGGAAAGTGGATCATAGTTTCTCACATGGAACCAGTGCAATGCATCCCATGCATGCCTCACAACAAAGTACAACAAGTGCTTTCCCAGTCACTTGTTTGCTGCCGCAGTCATCTCATAAGATGGAATCATGAATATACAATTCGGTGCCAATGGTGCACACCAAGAATCATGTGGCTTCCCCCACAAACCACCAAATAAATAGCCAATCTCAATGCCACAAGTGGCTCTAAGTACATCATCATATAATATGCAAGAAGGGACAATCCTTCTTGGTACAACATGCTGCTCATATAAAGAAAAGAAGTACAAAACATAAAGTGAAATTGTACATCCTCCATCATGTACTTGAGACCTTGAGCTGAAATGGCTCAACCGGAAATTTCCCCTCACGTCCAAAGAGTAGAGAAGTGTCTATGACCTCCTCTCTCTCACCATCTGGGCTATGCATCTCTCCATATGCTGAAATATGTCATGCTGGATGCCCTCCCAAGTGAACTCCTCTGCCAAAGAAAGATATGCATCATAATGCATGGAAAGGAAGTCCTCATGTGCTGCATGAAGCAGCTTCTCCTTGAGCTTAGAAGCTCCAGTCAAGAAGACTCTATCATAAGAATAGATGACCACATCATGCACCATATACTCATCATCTCTATCTGGGTCATCAAGAATCATACATGCACCTAGATTCTTGGAGTACTCTACCAAGAGTTGAGATCTCCAATATGGATCAATCCTCCCCAGAGACAGCGCTGGTGATCTGGCATGTGAAGCTTTCCTCATGCTGTTGCCTGCTACTTTGACATCCCCCATGCCAAAGTCTCCATCCAAACTCTTCAGCTCTCCAAAATCCAAGAGTGGTGAACCCAAAGACAAGATGTCTCTCATCAACTCTAGATCTGATGGCCTTCCAGGTGGAATGCCTCCATGTAGTGAGACATCGAAATCTGAAGTGGACTATATATATGAGTGGACTGAGTTGTCCCTCTCTTCACTGCGCAGTGCAGTCCCCTCCTTATGTGCAGAAACCTCCCGAAATAGATAAGGGTGAATGCTCATCATCCCTTGATGTTGATCCTTCTCCTCTTCTTCCATATATGAGAATGCCTCATCCTCAATGAGAGACCCTTGATCTTGTTCATCTCTTGAAGGAGGGAACTCCATGTCTTGACAAATAGAAGAGGGCTCTTCAAGAAGTGAGTATCTTGCCCTTGGCAAAATATCATGTATGTTTTTATCCCCTTTAAAAATATGGAGTGGAGTTGGTTTGATAGGTCGCTCCAACTCATGCAAAGTGTTTGTGTTTTTGTTTTCAACAAATGATGGTTCACAATGTTTTCTATCAAATCTTATCACCAATTCTTTAGTGAAGCCAACATAAGTTTTTACATTTTCATGACAAAATGAAGTAGAATCATTAAACCACCAATCATGGGCCATACCTTTGAGGTGCAGCGTTGCTACTCTGATGGCCTCCTTCTCTGAAACTTGGTGTAGATGGAAATAGGAATCTAGCTCTTCTACCCAAGCTTTGGCTGTGCACTCTACTGATCCATCAAAGTAAGATAGGAAGATTCTACCTCTCTTGCTTCTTTTGTGACTGCTGGATCTTGCCTCCTTCAGTTTGCAAAACCCTTGGAAGTCCAAGTGCTCCTTGAATCTCCATGATTGAGATTCATACTCCTGAAGATAGTCACTCGAGGTCTCCTCCCTTGGTGCATCTTCTTCCTCCATCTTTCTTGCAGTAAATGTGGGCAATAGACTGCGTTGTGGATCTGCATGTGTGGTTGAATGCTCACACCCATCATGTGAATAGCTAGGGCTTGCTTCAAACCCTCTCAGAAATCTTCTACACTCCTCCCCTTTCATCTCCTTGAGATCTTCTTTGATATTCTTCATAGCTTGGAAAAGAATCAGGGAGATCCTCTCTTCCTTCATTCCTCCAAATAATGGAGTCATGCTTTTGTTTCTTCTACACAACTTCTCTTTTCTGTGAGAAGCTTCTCCTCCTAATGGCATAATGTCTTGGATGCACAGGCTGAGCCAAGATTATGCTTTGATACCACTGTAATATCCCAAAGTAGGAAAAATCTACAATGTTAGGAATATCTTATAGTATTCCCAAATTGGAGATCCAGCAATACATGAACACAATATTGTAAACACAGCAAATATGATCATGACATGAGAGAGAACAATATTCAGCCATCATTCTATTAATGGATCAGCAACAATGTACAAAATATCATGAGGGACATGCCACTCAAGCCATAAGAACAAGTCTCCAATGATCAAAACAATAGATACATGAGATGCTGCAACTATATAGAATGCCGGAGAGCAGTGACTGCGCAGTCTATATTAGTGTAGTTGTTGCTATAGATGTATATACATGAAACATGGCTGATAGAAACAAAAGAAATGCTCGACAATGAAGATATGGGCTCCAATACAAGAATTCTAGCCAACCCGGAAAGAATTGCTAGAAATACCGAAAAACATACAATGTGACAAATTTAATGTGCCACTGCAACTGGATCTGATATATAATGAGACTATGACAGATCTAAAATTCTGTTGTCCTCCTCCAATGGTATTTCTGATTAGAAGGTTGATCCCTCTACTCAGAAATAGATCCTCCCAATGAGCTCAATGATCCCTCCCAGCAAATGCCTCCAAAAATAACATAGTTCAGGATGGTGACTGCGCTGTGAGGGATAGCAGATGGTTAGCCTGATGCCAAAGATGTAGAAATATGCCTGGGAGGCCTTCTTACTGATCCTCCAATGAATAAACAAGCCCTCCACTGAAAAACAAGCCCAGAAATGACTCTAAGAGATCCTTCTTTGTTGCACCCTGCAACACAACCCAGCTCTAAACAAAAACTGCGTTGTCGCTGAAGGAGGTAGCTTGGCCAAAATGCCGGAATGATGAAATATAGCCCAAAGAACCTCTCCTTCCTTGAGGATGAGGTAGGGATTCCCGACCAGAAACACCCTTGTGCTAAACAGCACTGCAACCCTGCTAAACAACAAGAGGAAGCAAAGTCTAAACAGACCAAAGAAAAATGATAATCAAAAGCATGCATAACAATGGCTGCCCTCCTCTCCATATATAGCAAGTGAACCTCTCCACATTGGGTCCCATCCATATGTGCCACCAAGCTCATGCAAGTTGTCCTCCATTAAAATTGCGCAGTCCATCAAGGAGATACAATGTATCTGGACAGTGCATGTGGACTTGGTCAAAGATGACTGAATCACATGATCCAATCCTATTCACACCCATAGGTGCTCAATCCAGCTGCTTATTCTTCCTCTTTTCACATGAGGAATGTTATTCTTCCTTCTAAAGAGGTTAATGGGCCTCCCTACCCATTTTATTCATCTACCTAAAGATAATGCTAACTATAATGTTCATTTTAGCTTGAGGCTAAAATTTGGGAACATTACATTTGATTTGTTGATCTCTTTTCACTTGCATGCATCTCATCTAATTGGTTAATTAACACAACCATGCATCTCACTCATTTTGCTTGCTATTTATTTTGATTTGATATAAGTCTAAGCTCATTTACTTTCATAGCAAATTCAATTTTTAGGCAAGCATTTTTAACTTGATTTTATTTAGCTTGAATATTGTTCAAAGTTTACTTATGCTTCACCATTGAGCACATTTTACAATCTTATATTTTGATGCATCAAGTACTTGGGAAAATTTTACTTTACAAAGCAACATTTACTTTATGTCAAGCAAATATCTCAAGTTGAATGTTTCTTTCTTTCTTTTGCAAAGCTACTTTTAGAGATCTTACATGCCCAAAGCATCACTAAAACTTACCTCCAACTTAAGTTGGTTGTATAGACTTTTAGGAACCTTCTATCTCTATTGACTCCTCACTGTGAGATCCAAATTTCTGGGCAAACATGAGGTCTAAGGATTAGAGCTTAATTGAAATCTTACTTTTAAAGTTTAACTAATAAAATAAACCAAGAGCATATTTTCATCACATTTTACTTGCAATTTCCTACTTTTTGCTATCTTGATGGTTTAAAGTTTCACTTGCAAATATTATTTCTCATTTCAAGAAGCACTTTTGATGCAAGTATTGTGATCCCTTTAATTTTTTGCAACAATTTAATTTTCTTGTACTTGGAATATTGTTCATTTCATGTTATTATGTTGATGATCATTATGCTCATGGATGACTGATGTATCTTGTTATTTGGGCATTCATTTTCAAGTATTACTTATTTTATGTTGCAATTGATGTTCATGTTGTATCTTGGTCTAACATCTAATTCTCTACCATTTGGAGCTTAATTTCATCTGAAGCAAGCTATTGTTTACTTGAAGGCACTAGTCTACATTTTGAATCTCTATTTCAAGTTTGATTATATGCTTGTTTAATGCTTGAAGACAAGTTATTTTTTATAGACATTGACAAGAATTATCTCATTTACATTTTTTGCAAGTCGATTACTAATTGCTCTCATTTTGGCAAGATATTTTTGCATGCTATGATTTATCAATTGTTCATGCATCTTAAAGGCATCTTTATATCTTGTATTGATTATTTCATTGTGCTAATAGTTTTCTTCTTTCACTTTCAGGATTACTTTTGCTTTCCATTTGAAAGCATTTCATTTACTTTAAGTAAATATCTTTTCATTTTAGAGCAAAAACTTTGAAGGCATTGGTTGTTCATATGCTTATGTTTATCTTATGTATTGATGGTTGTTAATAGTTATTGCTCATATCACATTTGCTTATAATCTTAAAAAAGTTAATCCATCTCACTTTAACATTCTTCTAGAAACCTCACATCTTTAACTTAGTTTTTCTTTAGGGACCACCCCCCATAGCTAACAAAGGAGATAGCCTAAACGGAGAGAGTTGGGAATAGGTGACAGCCATTTCTCTAGGTTCCTTGCCACCAACCACACCTTGTGGGGTTAAAAGCTTTTCTCACTAGCTGTAGGTAGGTGTAGGCGGCAAGGTCGACAGCACCGAAAGAGATAAGGCTCAACCACATCATTATAGCCCCCCCAGTCTTCAACCTAAGGGCTTTCCAATTTCCACATTTAAATTTGGCATACAGTGAAGCAATATAATCTAAGAAATGTGAATTTATTTGAAAACTATTGGAAATGGCTGAAAAGCAAATCACAATTGGAAAATCAATTCCAAAACAAGGAGATGCAAAATCATAACTTGCTTAATAGATAAATTCAAATTTGTAATGTCATTTTGAACATGTATAAAAAGCAAGAATATGGTCGACACACTGGATATTTGATGATCAGCTATAAATCAAGTTTCAATTTTCATTATTCAGCATCACAAAACTGCCCGCAGAGATAATCATTTGATTTCCCAAAGAGAAAGTTAAGAAACTAGAAACTAATTATTTTCTTAGACAAAGGAATATACTGGATCAACTAGGCCAAAATTGCCAGAAAATCAGCAAGCAATTACAAACCAAATAGAAAGTTTGAAAAGAATTAAAATGAATCATGAAGTCTCCCACACTAGCATTGGCAATCTCAAAAGCAAACAAACTTCGGGAAGAAAGGAAATGATTTATGGGAAGTAAATGCACTTGAGCCCAAACCACCAATTCAAGGATGGGGAGGGTAGACGGTGTTGACCACTCTGTGTCAACGACCCCATAGCAGTACACCCCCATTTTTGCAAATGGGATTTATCATGTTCGAGGTGTTCCAACCATTCAGATTTCATCATCAGTCGACAGTTTTATAAATGATGTAAACCCATTCTACATATTTATAATGTAAATGATCTTAGTAAGACCATCATGTATGTAACAACCTAGGTAAGCCTAGTATTTTGGTGACGATTTCTATCCTAGGAGGTTTTTTGTCTCCTTGATTCATTTGTGTTTCTCAACACAAGTGATCGGCAGAGTTTTCCCCTCCAGCCTCTCCCAAAAGCTAGGGTGGATTTTGTCGTCAAGATACTAAGTGAGTCCTAGTGTTTTCTATCGAGTCTTTGTAAAAAGTAATTTGGGAATAATCCTAGCTAATTGGCTAGATTATTTTATTACAAATTACTTGGTCTACTAGATCATGTTTTGAATCGCAAAATTGGGTAGCTATTTGAGGGTCTATTCCAAATGGGTTCTCCCCTTTTCATGTGTCAAATTGTAATATCTTGTTGTAAAATATTTTAGTGCAAGGTCTCTCATAGTTAGACACCATAGCTAAAGTATTAGAGAGTTGGAAAAAATAATTAATCCCCTCATTAGTCAATTAATGAAATTTTTTGGTCAAATTAAATTAAAAATCTTAAGCCAGAAATTTAATTAATTGTATGTTCTGGATCAAATTAAATTCTTCAAAGGAAAAATTCGTGGGTCCCTAAAAAATAAATTTTTAAAAGTCCCAAGCCAAGGGAATATTGAAAATTTTGAGAAATTTTGGACCCTTGGGCCTTGGTAGTTAAGTCAAAGTCATTTTTTTGAGGTAATAAACTCAAAAATATTATTTTTGAGTTAATTAAAAATGAATTAATTGAAAATTTTGAAATTTCTCAAAAAATTATAATTTCGACGGACGAGATTAAAAGATAATCAAATCATTTTTGACGGTCAAGATTACTTTGACGGGGATCAAGCGAACTAGCCATTGGAGATTTTAATCTATAAATTAGAGGTCTTTGTCCATCATTTGCATCCGATCTCTTGATCATGTACTTGCTCTTGAAGCTCTCCTATAATATTTTCTGGAATAATACAAACGAAGACTTTGGGGATTTATTTTGATAGTTGTGTTCATTTTCAACATTTTATGGTAAACTTGTTATTTATATTCTGCTGGTGATTATTTCAATGAATTGTTGATTAATGGCTTTTGTAGAGTAATCTTTTGCACATGTATCTTGCTTAGGTTACTGGATTTAGGGTAGCAATATTAATTGGATTGAGTTAGCAGTTATCTCTAACTCCTGAAAGTTTTATTTTTATCTTATTTCTCTATTAATTTAACAGTTTAACTTTAAGTGTGCAGAAATCTTTTGGATTTAGAATTGGGCGTTTGGAAAGTCCTCGGCTGGAACAGCTGACTCCCAAGGAAATAAGATCTGAAGAACCCTCTGGATCTAATTCCCCGGGCTTATCTTAAATTCTATTTTCTGCAGGGTTTTTCTAAGGTTTGTGCCTAAATTTAAAATTTATCTTAACTATTATTGAATTTAAAGTTAGATCTGGCTAGTAAAAGCCTTAGATTTTCAGATATCGGAGCGAAGTCAAACTTATGCTCCTTAGCTCTGATAGATCTGCAACTCTTGTGCATAGATCTGTAAATATATTGTATATATCTGTAATTTACATGTGTAGATCTGAAGTTTTGTAACATAATTTTGAATTCTAACATTTAGGTTTTTAGGATTTTCTCTATTTTTGTACATATTGGGTATTGGGTTTTTCACTTTTCACTTGTGCAGGAATAGATTTGAAAAATCAGCCAAGAAAATCTTCAAATCTGAGCCAGATCTAGACCCTGGAGGGCAAGATCTGGGCTCAATATTTGTTTGCAGAAATAGATCTGAAAAATGATAAATCAGCCAAGGATATCTTCAGATCTGAGCCAGATCTAGACCCTCGAGGCAAGATTTAGGCTCAATATTTGTTTGCAGGAATAGATCTGAAAAATCAACCAAGGAAATCTTCAGATCTGAGCCAGACCTAGACCCTTGAGGACATATAGGATTTTGAGGCTATTTTGGAGGATTTTGGTATCCAAAATTCTAATTTTCAAGCGGCAACATTATCCCAAAATTTTAAGAATTTTCAACGGTGGAATCTTCAAAGTCTTAGGCTAAGGGTTTGATCTTTAAAGCCTTATTTTCTGCAAATTTTATTACAGCAAGCAAATTACAAATAATTAGGCCCCAATAACACATTTTATATGGTCAAAATTGTTTAGAATTGCAAAATCTTCATTTTCAAAAATTTTGGCCATTTGGGCATCTTTAATTTTGCCTAGATCTGACTTTGAAGCTTGCTGGAAATTACTGCATAATTGTGAAAAATCAGATCTGGACATTTCTAATGCATATCCTAAATAACGTCGAAAAAAACAATTGAATTTTCAGTTTTTCGGCAGAACTTACTATTTTTAGACATTGTGGAGATCAGTTTCAGTATTTTCAGTTTGTTGATCTATTATCAATTTACTGTTGTTATAAACTTATCGGTTCTGAAAATTACTGAATCAAACTCTCTTAAAGCCTTAAAATTGAAATTTTCAAGTTTTAATATATTTTTGTTATTTCTGGAAGTATTTGGCAGTTTTATCTTGTTGATCTGTCACTGTTTTGCAGCTGAAATAAAAATATCGGATCTAAAATTTCTCGTAATCAAGCCTTAAAAATTGATTTTTCTTCAAGTTCAATCATTTTTACTAGTTTTAATCATTTTGGGCATTGGTGCCGATATCGTTTGTTTGCTTGATCTATGGTTTAAATTACTGCTGCAATTAATATTTCAGATCTGAAATCTTGCTGAAGAATATATCCTAAGTTTGACTATAGGAGAAAAGTAAGAAATTTTATTAGATTTGCATTAGTTTAGAATATCATTTAATCCATAAATTACTTGATGAAGTGTTTATTTAGCATCTAAATTTCATGGTATTTCATAATGATTAATTATTAAGATTTAAATGCTAGTGGTCTTCTTATGCTTTAGTTGGGTTTGATGATTACTGGCATCTGAGTTTTGTGAACGTTTTCTATCGATTAAAATGTGTAATTAAGTCTTGTTTTATTTACTTGAATTTGGATATCTATTGAATATTAATGTTTGAAAAATTATTTCAAGTGTGATTGATATATAATTATTGTGGATTTGCGACGAATTGTATATCTTTTAAATTGAGTAATCTTTTGGCATCTTCATAATTGGCACTCTCGCTTAAGTACTTAGTGGTTAGATCATATTATTTATAATCTAAGTGCTTTAGGCTTTTTAACATCACCTATCATCTTCGAAGCTTGTTTCATCTCGCTCTTTAAAATCATTTTCCTTGCATTCTGCATTGCATAGCAGCAGTTTCTCATCAAGTACTTGGTTATAATTTCCTTAGTAGGATAGTTGACTCCATAAGGCACTGGTATCAGTCTTTCAAATTCAATCGAATCCTTTACTCTTGCTAGATCTTTCACAAGTATTTGGTCATTTAACTGTGTCTCCCGAAGTGGTTGGTTCCCAACTAGTTCTCCTTCATTCCATTTCCATAGGGTCTACCCCCCTTAGTCTGCTATAAGGAGACAACTTAAATAGAGAGATTGGGGATCAAGGTGACAGCCCCCGATCTGAACCGTTGTGGCGGTGCCTAGACATTCTATGCGACAACAGACGGATAATGATAATAACAAGTATGATTCGCTTACTAATGGACTTAGGAACATGACACTCTTCTTTTATGATTTTAATTGCTTACAATCTTAATCTATGTACCTGCCAAAATGGAAGCTTTAATTTTTGTACTAGGGGAATTTATTCTTCGGGGCAAGTGATGCTATGAAATTTTGGATATTTGTGGTATCTTGGTACTTAGATATTGGGTTAGCTTTGAAGGTTACTCCAAAATTGTTTACATCATGTTTCGGGGTGTTGCATGTAATGTCGGGTGCATGGTGTATGGATGTGAAATGTCCCTTTTTCTGGACATTGGGAAAGGAGAGTATCTTAGTAGCCTAGGTTACAAATTAAAATTAATTATGGGCTATGGGATGATTAATTAATTTTTTTTTTTTGGTGACGAGAATCAGCAACTAGGTTGGTTTCATACTTGCGTGGCATGGGGTCGATTCCAACCACTACCATTGTAACCCCTTGGTGTCTACGTAGCCCCTTTCGCAGGCACGGGTTAGTCGAGAAGATTTGAACTAGAATCACTTCAATCATAACACCTCAATTTACACAAGCTTGCTAGTCAAGTTGTCACCCCCTCACCTCGGCGACGAGATAATTAATTAATTAAAAGTGACTAACGAAAAAATATATATTATAAGTCACTTTAATAAAAAAAGATGACCGATGGTATTCTAATAGTCCATGACTATTAAAGGAGATGAGAGCTCACCCCTTAGGCAGGCATTTGGGATTATTGTTTAGTTGTTGTTGAGTTGAGCTCTTGGAACTTGTCTGGGTGAGAGTCCACATTATGTAGAGGGTTAGTTTCAATGGTCAGTAGTCCACCTTAGTTGATCTAGTAAGGAGGGGTTTCGGTATTGAGAGATATACCCTAGCTACTCAAAGAGGAGGGATCAAATTAGATCTACTCAATGAGATTTATTACCCACCACCTCTGGGTAGTGTATATAGGAGAATATTTTTCTCCTAGATGGTCCTCAGCCAGTAGCCCGTTGAAGTCACCAGATAGCTCAATGTGCCATTGTCTCCGCCACCTAAGCCAGCCATGTGGTCCCTCGACCACTTGGCATGAATGTATGTTTGAAAGTGGGCCTCCCGACCCCAAAGGTATGGCTTTTCATTGGTATAGTTGAGTAATTTTCCTTACTTGTCATGGGCACTTTTCGGAATGGATTAGTGGGGCGATTTGGTGAAAAGAGTGGGTTAGGCTTGTATTCTTGTCTCCACTGCCTGATTTCATGGTTACCCTTGTAGTGAAATTTTCTGCAATTTACTTTATGCAGAAATGTACTAATAGATCTGGTTATACTTCTTCTACTTAAACAAGTTATTAACGCTGAAATCTTCAGATTAACATCGAAGTAAACACATAACAAACATTCACCGATTTAGATCTAAAACAGAAAATACATGCACACAGACAAAGTGACACACAAGATTTTCTGGACAACTGTCCCCGAAAAACCCCAATGCGGGGAAATCGGTCTTCTAGCTGCTAGAGGGTTTATATTGTTAAGTAGTTTCTGAATACAGCAAATCTGGGCACCTTACTGGTTAACCCGACAGAGAAAAATATAGATTTGCAGCTAACCTGTTGTTCTGAGACCAAAAACTTGACTGATCCACACCCTCAAACGGGATTTACAAGACTCAACCAATTTCTGGCCCTAGAAACCTCGGCGCTGCCCTTGAAGCCCCTGCGTCAACCATGTCAGCCTCTTCGTGCCTCTGCGTTGGCCTGGAGAGGGCCGCGTAACCCCAGAATGGGTGACACAGTGCCTACGCTACCCAAGAAGGGTCTCTGTGTAACCCTGGAGTGTCCCTTGCTGCCTAGCGTTGCCCTTTCTGGGCCTGCGTGAAACCTACGTAGCTGCTGAATCCTCTACGTTGCGCAGCTACTACATAGCTGTTGTTGATGCCTCTGCTTCTCTGCGCTGCCTCCGGTTGCTGCTCTCTGCCTCTTGTTGATTCTTGGCACTAGGATCAGACCATCCCCTTAGCCAATACTACCCCTCGCTACAGCTGAAACACTTCTGGAAATTCTTAGCAAACCACGCCCTAGAATTCCAGCTTAGTTTCAGTGCTCTGCCTCCGTGTGTGTGTTCTCCAATATGGGGTTACATAGTCCACTTTGTGCAGCGCTGAGGCTATGTTGGGCCAGTCAGTGAGACACAATCCAGTCATTCTTCCTGTTGCAAGAAAGTCTTGCCAAGATCCGGAAGCAGTGCATCAGATCTTCAGCAGTGCTGGTGTGGTAGAGATTCTGTTGGTGTAGAATTGTGCCTAGCTAAGTCAACAAAGTGCGAGAGGAAGACAGTTACTCTGCAGATCTGGGCCAAACAAATCTAAGATTCGATCAGGAGGATCGAAGAGAACTGTGATTTTCGCTGAAGATTTCTAGGTGAGAAATCAGTTTTCTGAAGAAGCAGTTGCTGAAGGGTTTCTAGTCACCAAGAAACCTAGATCCAGAGTTTCTGTGTAGCCACAAGAAGAGGGAGAAGAGTATTTTTTTTGTTAGATCTGAGCTAGATGGCCTCTCATGGGTTGAGAGATCAGGACAAGTTGGACGGTGTGTCCAACTTTGTCATCTGGAGGGCCAGGATCCTATCAGTCCTGGATGAGTACGGCATCAAAGACCATGCGACGAGTGTTCTAACTGTGCCTGTAGACCCTGATCCTCTGAAGAAATTTAATGAGAATCAAGCGCACATTAAGTGTTTGATCATGGACGGAGTGAAGGATAACGTAGTGCCGCATATTGCCGGTAAGAACACGGCAAATGACATGTGGGTCGCACTAGAGGCGATGTATCAAGGAAGCTCTATCCAACGAAAAATTCTTCTAGAGAATCAGATGAAGCTATTCCAGATGCAGAAGGGTGAGGAAATAGATCCTTTCCTTTTCCAACTTCAGACCATCCGAGACCAATTGGTTGACATGGGTGCAGCTCCAGATGAAATTCTCTTAGTAAGTACTGCCCTGAATGCAGTCTCCGAGGAATGGGAAACATTTGTCCAGAGTATACTGGGCAGAGCAGCGTCACCATCCTGGGCATACATGTGGACAATCCTTCGCCAAGAGGAGATCAGGAGGATCACCAAGAAGCAGAATATCAGTGGTGGGATAGCCAGAATGAAGAAAGAAGAGGAAGATGATGCAGCCCTTGCATCAAAGGAAAGAAGAGCAGCAACGAAGAAGAAGAGGGAACTTTCCAAGGTTCGGTGTTTTAACTATGGTAAACTTGGACACTTTGCCAGCACTTGTCCTAAGAAGAAGGACAAAGGAGCTTATGATTCCAAGGCTGCAGCAGCAAAGGATGATGGTTTTGATGATGAAGCAGCCATGAGTGCTCATGTACCTCGAGAGAAGAGGTGGGGTGACATGGGTCTGTAGAGCATCTACAGGCGATGGCAGGATCCTTGAGTCAGCCCTACTCTTGGATCACATACGAGCTACGGGAGCCTTAAGATGGTAGTGGGATGAGTCGGGAGATGGTTGCAGAAGGTCACATTGAAGCAGAAGAGGGAGCTGAAGAGGTGAAGAGGGAGCAGCGTAATGCACAGGCAGCAGTATCGTGAAGGCAGCAGCACAGAGGGGCTAATGGGACTTCAGCAATGCAAAGAGGTTGTGCTCATGCGGTGCATGTTGCGGCCTTAACAATGCCTCCCGGGAGGACGACGTGAATCGGCAATCCGGGGAGCTTTAGTGATGGAAGGCAACACGAGTTATACACTCAAACGGTTGGCGAGAAGTCTTTCGATTTGCTTACTTCTCGGCAAGCTTGAAGTTCTGATCACAGCCGGTGCGGTGGCAATGCTATGGGCAGCATGATGCAGCAATTTGAGAGGGAGCTACAGTACAGATGTGGAAGTGTCAGTGGCAGTGACATGGGCAACAGTACAGAGAGCAACAGTGCAGTGGATGGAGGGCAGCAAGCCAAGCATCAGCAGCACAGAATCCAACATCAAGATCTTGCAGTACATAAGAGGGAGTGTTGAGATTTTGTATAGTTGGTGTAGCATCAGGTGTGCTCTAGCCCTGAAATTTTGTGGAGGGGCTAGAACACACTTGATCTCCAAAACCCAGAAAGTGTTTTGAGAAATTTCAGTTGGTGTTCAATTTATTCAAATAATTAATTATTTTAATGGATTTCCTAAATCTAAACTTAGGAAAATTAACTAATTAAAGTGAATTAATTAACACGTGCTGAAATGTTCTAAAAGACACGGATCAAGCAGTCTTTTAATCTCAACCGTTGATGAATGTTTTAATCTCGACCGTTGATGAAATGAATGAAAAGGTATAAGAGAAAGGCTTAAGGGTCAGTTGGAGAGACACACATAGAGGCAGAGCTGAGAAATAGATCTAGAATTCTAGGGCAGGGTTTGCTAAGAATTTCCAGAAGAATTTTTCTACAGCGAGGGGTAGTATTGGCTGAGGGGATGATCTGATCCCGGAGCCAAGAGTCAGTAAGAGGCAGAGGAGCAACAAACAAGGACAATGGAGAGAAGCAGAGAGCAGCAGCAGCGGCTACGCAGCAGTTGCGCAGCCGCAATGCAGGTGCTACGCAAGACAGCGCTGAAGCTCCAGAGGGTTTCAAAATTATGCAGGGGGGTCTCCAGGGACAGCGTGAGCAGACAGTCCCAACGTTGTCTCTGTGCTACTTTTGCGCAGTAAGTACGTGGGCCTGCATGAAGACAACGTAAGACTGCGTCAC
The DNA here is from genome assembly GCA_034641835.2 of Pinus albicaulis. NCBI lineage: Eukaryota > Viridiplantae > Streptophyta > Pinopsida > Pinales > Pinaceae > Pinus > Pinus albicaulis. The sequence goes on from CM076580.1 coordinate 1,692,774,821, forward strand.
TCTGGCCTCTGCGTGGCTTTGCTCCATCTGTTGTTGCGCTATCCCTTCAGATTTGGCTTTCTGCGGCTGTTGCTACTCTCTTTGTTGCTTTCTGCAGCAAGGATTCTTCAGTCTTCTGTTGGTGACCCTGCTAGATCTGCAATCGCTCTGATACTGTGTGAAAATTTATGAAAGTTACTTTATGCAGAAATCTATTGTTAGATCTAGTTATACTTCTCCTACTTAAATAAGTTATTAATGCTGAAATCTTCAAATTAACATCGAAGTAAACACATAACAGTCTTTCACCGATTCAGATCTAATATAGAAAATACATGCACACAGATAAAGTGACACACAAGATTCTCTAGACAACTATCCCCGGAAAAACCCAATGCAGGAAAACAGGTCTTCTAGTTGTTGGAGGGTTTATATTATTAAGTAGTTTCTGAATACAGCAAAACTGGGCACCTTACTGGTTAACCCGATAGAGAAAAATATAGATCTGCAGCTAACTAGTTGTTCTGAGACCAAAAACTTAACTGATTACACCATCAAACGGGATTTACAAGACTAAGCCAATTTCTGGCCCTAGAAACCCCAGTGCTGCCTCTGAAGCCCCTGCGTCAGCCCTGTCAGCCTCTGCGTGCCTCTGCGCTGGCCTAGAGAGAGATGTGTAACCCCAGAATGGCTGACGCAGTCCCTACACTACCCTAGAAGGGTCTCTGTGTAACCCTGGAGGGTCCCCTACTACCCTTTCTGGGCCTGCGTAGCGGTTGAATCCTCTGCGTTGTGCAGCAGTTGCGTAGCTACTACTGCTGCCTCTGCTTCTCTGCGTTGCCTCTAGTTGTTGCTCTCTGCCTCTTGTTGATTCTTGGCACTAGGATCAGACCATCCCCTTAGCCAATACTACCACTCGCTGCAACTGAAACACTTCTGGAAATTCTTAGCAAACCACGCCCTAGAATTCCAGCTTAGTTTCAGTGCTCCACCTCCGTGTGTGTGTTCTCCAACTAAGCCCAAGCCTTTCTTTTATACTTTCTCGTTGGGAAACCAACGGCCATGATCAGATCTTAAATCGATGGCTAAGATTAAAAGAAAGCTTGATCCGTGTGACTTAAGTCATTTCCATCACATGTTTAAATTAATTACCTTTAATACTTTAATTTTCCTAAGTTAGACTTAGGGTCCTTAATTAAAATATTAATAAATTAATTTTCTCCCAAACTGGATGGAATTTCCCAAATCTTTTTCTGGGTCTTGAAGATCCTATGTACTCTAGTCCCTCCACCAATTTTGAGAGCTAGAGCACATCCGATGCTACACCAACACTCAAAAAACTCAACATCCTAGTCCCGTGGGATCTCCTTTACTGACCATTTGGCTTTTGGGTTGGCACTATATGGGAAATCCCGATTTTGTTTGCGTGGTTCCGCTTCCCGATACCGCCTACATCACTCCCCTTCCACTCATTTTAGCCCCATTAATCTATTTTCCCATCCAGGTCCACATGTGCCCATTGGGTCCACATAGGGTTAGCCTCCCCCTCCCCTTGTCCACACCTTGGGTTGGGCTTAGAACGATGCCCTGAAGGTTGATGCAGCTAAAAAGAAAAGAAAAAGCATAATTTGGCCACTCTCAATAGGAAATGTACCACAAAATGCAAAAGATGGTCGGGGCATACAAATTTAGCACATGGGCAAAAGTCAAACATGAGCTCTAACCCTTATCCATGGTCATCACCCTGGTTCCCATGGGCCCTAGATGAGCCCCCTCTATCATTAAGAAACTCATGATTGTCCCAACCCCTGGTGGGCAATGAAACGCCCCACCTTAACGGGGTATTCACTACTACATATTACACATCATGCTCTCATCCCCTGGAGTCCCGAACAGTTATGAAGAAAAATCAATAAAAGGCAAAAGGCATATGAAGAAAGGTGGAAAAACAAAGGTCGGGGTAACTCATGTACCACGATTCGCTCCCTCCTACGCTCACATACCAAGGTGTGGGCTTCCCTTATTTTAGCTACCGATGAACCATGGCATGTGGTCTGGATGATTTCCCCTGATCCCCACTCCGCTCCATTATTATATCATTTGCCACCTACCATTTGAGGGATGTGCCATGGACATGTCACTTCCTCTAGAGGTTGAAACCACCTAATAGGGTCCTTGGCTAACCCCCTATTCAGCTTGGAGACACTTGTGCATACCAAAGTACACTATGGAAGGGCATTCCACCATGAAGTGCCCCATTGATTCCATGACTTGTAAGCTCTCTTACATGATTATTCTAATGATTTGTTGTATTGGAGGGCAAGGGGACGCATTGGATCTTATGCAAAATTGCAAGTGCATCCCCTTTTGGGGCTTGGTCTCCCTATACGGGGTCCTAGCCCTCCAGAGGGCCACATTGGCACTTATAGGGTGAGCAATGAGAGCCATGGGGCTCCACCGTAGCCAAGATTACTTCATGAATCCCCAACAGTGTTCGTTGATTGCTCCTATTCCACCTTTTGGATAAGGATGATGCACTTGGTTCACCATGCCCAACTAGCTCCACTGATGTACCATACACTTGGCAGATGTTCTAGGATCTAGAGGATTATCCCCCACAGCAAAGGGAGGCCTTATGTCATCATTTCAGCGCTTACAGTTGATCTACAGGCACTTCTGATCCATTTGGAGACCCATGAGGATAACCTTGTGCCCCCACACCCACTTGGGAGCGCCACAGGTTTCTGCTTGGAAAACAAGGGGCCAACCCCTTGTCCACTATGTCAAGAGTCCATTTCTACATCATGGCACCCTTTGGACTTCATTATGCCTCCTCAAAGGCCCCAACAATTCACTTTGATGATTATTCAACCCTCTTGAGAGGCTTATTCATGTATTATTGAGCTATTTGGTGGGCTTGTCACCAAAAGTTATGGTTATTATGCACAATATTTTATTTTAGGGGCTAAATTAAGCCTAATTAGCTAAATCAAATTCATTAGGAAGTGCATAAATAGAAGTGAGATGAATCATTTATATCATAATCACTTGGATTGAATTCGTATCTCTTATGAGATTTTCGCACTTTTTGCTAGGATGAATTTTTGGAGCTTTTCTTGATGCACTATGATGTTTGGGATTTCGTTATTGTCTTTGGAGCTACTCTAATGCAAATTTGATAAATGGATATACTCTCTCTCTCATGTAAGTCAAAATTGTAATGTTATTCTTGTTATTTTACTCGTTAGTTGCATGTACATTGTTATCTTTATTCTTGTATGGGTTAAATGTAATGTGAAATTCCTTTGGGACCTTGAATAATTAAATGCATGTGTTGACCTTTGAGAGATTAGGCGAATGTTCCTAGAGGCACCTCTTAGGTTAAAGACCTCAAAACTTTGTCTCCTTCACAAATTTGAAATATAAATCTCTATTGACCTAGTTGTTTCCATTGGAGAGGCTAGCAAAGTTCAATTAGGGCTCCTTAGCTCACGAAATCTCATGATCTATGTGTGTCTTGACTCCATTAAGCCCAAGCAATAGGGCATTGATACTCGTATCCCTTTGGGGGTCAAATTTACCTCTCTTTTCCTCACTTTTCCAATTTCTAGGCCTAACCCTAGAGGATCACCTAGGGCATCAAGCGAAATCGTTTGTAGTCATCCAAACACCTTGAAAATTGGTCCAGAACTGCGATGGGGTCCTCCAAATTTCAAGCAATTCCGACATTGAAATCTCGAGATATCGCAAGCTCTAACTCAAGGATCATTTCTCTCCCTGGGCTTATTTGGGTTAGTGTCCTCATTTGGATCATTGCATTCAAATCTCAAGAGAAAATTTGTCCTTTGATCCTATTCTCATCCCCAATTAGGTCAAGCCACTTTTCGAGTGATCAACTCCATACCCTTGACCTAGTTTGGGTCCGCTTGGCTTCTCTTTGGTCCCACAACTTTGCAACTCATATTCTACAAGGATTACATCTAAGCCATTTCTCTATAAGGACCCTTAAGTCTAGGAAACCCCTTCTCAAGGCATATGCTCTAAACCTAGGCTCAAGTGTCCTCTTAGCCCTTCTCCTAGAGAGCCTATCACCTTGCTTCTTAAGCAAGTAAGCCATATATCTGAGCCTCTCTTGTGAAGAGGCCATTAGGATCACCTTTCATCCTAACATTGATACACTCATTATCGTGATCCTTATTATACCGGGGCTCCACCAATCAATGAAAGTTCGTAAAGAGTAGGGAGCCTCAGCTGAGGTGACAGTGGGTTATCGCTCCATTGTTACCCTTGATCTAGTAGTTGCCCTTCAAGGACCACCTCCTAGGACCCCTGCTAGTTTGAGCGGTAACATTTCAGCGTCATTGTCGGTGACACAAGACATATGTTTTGTTCCCCATAAAACATATTGATATATCATTATTGGCGATTCCATTGGAAGAACGAAGCCCTAGTTCTTCATTGAACTTTAAGGTCGATGCTTGTAGGGTGAAGCAAGCATTTTTCTAAGCATATTTAAGTTCACCCTAGCAACTCCTACATAATTTACATGTATATCTCAAATAGGGTGTCTTTCTTTGATGATTTTCCCGCCCGCTTTGGACATCACTAGCATCCCTGGGCACCCTAATCATGTCGCAGGAAGGATGGTACGTGGGGTGCCCGTGTTTGATGGTGATCCACTCTCCTCAATTGACCATGTAGAAAGATTTAATGCACATGCTTCAAAAGAGAAAGTAGTTCACCAGGATGTCCTTATATTGTTGTGCATGGGATCTCTTGGCGGGCATAACTCATGGTTGCATAATCATGAACCAAGGAGCATCTCATCTATTGAGGAGTTTGTTGATGGCTTTCTTAGACATTTTCAAGTATACCCTGCATTAAGCATTCAAGAGGAAACCTTCATCGAGCATCATCAAGACATTGAGAATGTAAGTAATGAACAGGAAGACGAGTCCTCCTTGGGTCTACATGATGAAAAAGATGATTTTGAGAACACGTGTTGAGAAGGATGAATCTATGAAAGGTGAAGTTGAGACTAATCTTACCTTTCTCAAGGATATTACACCTGATGACTCCCCTTTTGAGAACCTTGAGGAAGGTGATCCCATTAGCCCCTTGGAAGATGACATTGGAGATTACTTCCACATTGAAAGGGAGAAATGGGAAATTGTTGGTCCTCAATTTGATTGTGCTCCCATTTACGACACCGACAAGGAGGATGAGTCTGAGATTGGTCTTCCCTTTCTCTCGGGCATTATTTGTGATGACATATCCATTGATACCCTTGGGAAGGAGAATTATTATTTTCCATTGCATGAAGAGGGGCAGTTGGAAGTAATCAATTCTCCTTTTAGGGGAGACCCAATCTTTGATACTAAGGAAATTGATAAGGCTCCCACCTATCCTTAGTATGATTCTATATTCAAATCACTTGAGCCTTTAGATTATGATTTTAAGGAGGAAAGACTTGTTGAATATAATACTTCACCCTCCCCTTTGCCTTTTCCTCTTGTTCATCACCTTAAGTCTTACGCAAGTGATTCCCTCGCCCCTTTTCTAATGATCTCAAGAGACCGTGAGCCCTTTCCCCCTTCTGAGTATGGTGTCAAGGAAGAACCCCTCATTGAATATACCTTATCTCCTTTGACACACCCTCAGGATTGTGATCACTCCAGAACCTCCCCTCTCCAATTTGACCATCACCATGAACAACCTATTTGTTGCACTCCTTCCTTCCCTCACTCTTCGTTCCCCTCTCATTACAAACTTGTGGCATCTACAAAGCATAATATTGTAAGCAATGATTGTGATAGGGAGTTCTTGAAAGTGATCTTTTGTTCCACCACTATGTACGTAGAGGAGAAGCCCTGCACTACTAGATTGACCTATTCTCTTTCTCCTAGGGCTTTCTTTTACCTCGAATGGAGATCTTGTCTTCCCACTTCACCCTCCATCTGATTATGTCCACATTTGCTTTGGGCTTTGTTTCATGAGTGTAAATTTACGTAGATGTTCTATGCTTGATGCAACTTTACTTTTTATCCCATATCAGACAACAATCACATAACAATAAAGTAAAATGCCGATAGAACATACTAGTAGATCGACAGAAGACAATCCATAAATATATAATTGTGTTGGTGCGTTACGGCAGTCAACGAGATGCTTCAACCAACGAAGTCTCAATATGGTCAGCCAACCAACAATGTCACACAACCCTCTAGGACAGCCAAACAGTCAACTCAAAAGTCAACCCAAAAGTCAACGTTGTTAGTCAACGGTCAAAGCAAACAGCAGCAACAGCTAGGTCAACGCTGAAAATTCAAAGTCAACGTTTTGCCTCAGAAATAGTGCCAGAAAGTGCGAATTAGGGAAATCGAGATTTTGGGAGAGTTTCGGGTCAATTTGGCCTCGCATTGACCAAAGTCAACACTGGTCAAAGTTTGCTGCAGAAACCCTAGACCGAAAAACAAAAAAGTGTTGCTGCCAGATTTCCCACGTGTGGAGAGAGAAGAGACTCCAAGTGATTGAACCAATCATATGAGAGAGAATGTATGAGGATGAGATGAGTTAAATGTCCTCCAACGTTGACCTTATTTATATCCATCATTGAGGGTGTGTGACACATCTGCTGGGGCACAAAACCTTAAGGCCGACCTGCACATATTTTGAATAGATTAAAAATAAATTCAAAATAAATGTTCTGCTCCTCAGATCAAGATGATCTTTAGATCGATCTTGCATCTTTCCGAAAGAGGAACCCAATAAAAATATTGGTATCTTCATCTGAGCATCACAACATGGAGTTTGGACCTAGTTGTCCAAAATTAACACTCCCTCTCAACTAGGGAGAACTCCATCCACCTGTGCAATCCAAACATCGTGTGTCATCCCGTTGTAACTTGCTTTACTGGCTTCTTTATTTCAGAACAAAAGTGGGTCAGTCACAAAGACATCAATCTCGGCTGACAGATTCAGCCCAAAGGTCTGAAACCTTTATAGGACTCATAAAGAGTCTCATACCAACCCGAAGTTGGTTTATCTGACCCGAAGTCAATAGGAGGTCCGAAACCTCACTAGACTTGATCCTAGATCAAGTGGTTAGACCGTGCCATCCTAGATAGAGAGTACAGCAATCTCTGATGCGTCCATCAGTCTTTGCTACTAGTCTCTAGCTTTTCCCACCTCACTGGCCAAATGAGAGGTACTTCCCATGAGCCCTGAACTCAATGGGTAGGATGCATACGGGGCACAGATAATGAGAGGTGAACCAACTCAATCATCACAACGGTGGGGCAGAAGCACACCAACAAGGTTTGGCAAGGCTAGTCCTGTGGTTGCTTATAGGTCCGAGAAGCTATCCCCAAAGCCCCCCAGAGCTCCAAGAGCTCATCGTCCAACAGGGCCCTCAGAATAGGGTCATTCCACGATACCAAGATTCTCACGAAAGGTTAAGAACTTGACCTTCCCCAGGGGCTTTGTGAGAATATCCGCGACCTGCTCATCAGTTCCTATATGATCGAGCCTTACGACGCCTCGATGTACCATATCCCGGATAAAGTGGTACCTGATATCAATATGCTTGGATCGATCGTGGAACACGGGATTCTCGGACAACCGAACCCCACTCTGGTTATCACAGAGTATCACGGTGGTATCTAGCACATGCCCGAACAGCTCACTGAAGAGCTTTCGTAACCAAACTACTTCACAACAGGCCATTCTCGCTGCAATGTATTCGGCCTCCGCAGTGCTCAAAGCCACCGACTTCTGCTTCCTGCTCATCCATGATATCGAAGCAGAACCGAGTGTGAAGCAGCATCCCTATGTGCTCTTACAATCCACCACACTGCCAGCCCAATCAACATCAGTATATGCATGGAGTGTCACGCTCCCGGCAGTGTATCTCAGCCCATGGTTTATCATGCCCTGAAGGTATCTCAACAGATTCTTGGCATCAACCCAGTGAAAGTGATGAGGCTCAACCATATGTTGACTCAAAGTGTTCACTGCAGAACATACATCCGAACGGGTGTTCACTAAGAACATCAAGGCCCCTACGAGTTGACGATACTCAGTAGGATGTGCTAGCACGGGCCCAGCAGCAATGCCACTCAACTTCTTAAAGTTGAGCTCCATCGATGTCAACACAGACTTACAGCCCACCATACCAAATCTTTCCAGAAGCTTCATAATGTATTTTCCTTGAGAAAGGAAAATCTCGCTGGGTCTCTACCAGACCTCCAGGCCTAGGAAGTAATGCATCAGTCCTAGGTCCTTCATCTCGAACTCAACAGCGAGCTCCCTCTTGCACTGATGAATGAGAGAGTCAGCACCTGTCAGGAAGAGGTCGTCCACATACAGCACCAGAATGAGAGGCTTCTATCTATCAACCTTGAAGTAAAGGTTCGGATCAGCATTACTACGAGTGAAGCCCAGCTTCATCAGGTACCTATCTATCCTTTCATACCAAGCTCTGGGTGCTTGCTTCAGCCCATAGAGGGCTTTCTTCAACCTGCAGACATGGGTGTCCCGATCCTAGACTTCGAACCCCAGAGGTTGTTCTACATACACCTCTTCCTTTACCGCACCATGCAGAAATGCAATCTTCACATCCATCTGATGAAGACTCCATCCTTGCGTAGCAGAAAGGGCTATGATAGATCGAATGGTGGTATATCAGGCCACAGGTGCAAATATGTCATCATAGTCTATGCCTTCCTTTTGAGAGAAGCCACGGGCAACGAATCCTTCCTTGAACTTTTCAGCACTTCCATCAAATCCATGCTTGATCTTGTAGAGCCATTTCGAGGGGACAACTTCTTTATCCTTCGGTCTTGGAACCACATCCCAGACATCATTCTTCATTATGGACTCATACTCTTCGTGCATAGCATCCTTCCAGACTTGATGCTTTACAGCTTCCTCAAAAGATCTAGGCTCAGATTGTACAGTAGTACTCATGGCTGCTAGATACCCTTGGTATCTACTCGGCTTCTTTCTTTCACGAAATGTCCCCCTTGGGGCCATATTTCCCTCAGCATCCTCGAGAGTGTCCCTGAGCCATGATGGTCTCTTCCTCAGAGAAGGAGGTGGATCAATCGGGTCCATCGGTCCTTCAGCGTTGGGCATCGTCTCATCCTTCGGTTCTTCTTGATTTCCAGGCCTTGCTTCATGATCTTCCTCAGATCTCGGAAGATTGACTACTTTCTTCAGGGAAGCATCTTCATCAAAAATGAAATCGTGGCATATCTCCACTTCCCTTTGACCAGGCACATAGACTTTATAGGCCTTCGAAGTTTCGTTGTAGCCCACAAACATTCCTTTCTTCCTAGAAGCATCCATCTTACTCCTCTTCTCCTTTGGCACATGAAAATAAACAGGACATCCAAAAACTCTAAAATGTGAGACATCAGGCTGCTTACCAGAGAAAACCTCTTCGGGAGTTTTGGAGTCAAGGGCAGAATGTGGGCATCAGTTTTGTATGTACACAACAGTGTTCGCAGCTTCTCCCCACAAAAACTTCGGTAGACCTTGGTCACGTAGCATGGCACGCGCAACTTCCACAATGGTCCTATTCTTTCGTTCAGCAATGCCATTCTGCTCAGGAGTATAGACAGTTGTGGTCTCCCTCTTGATGCCAGCTTCTGTGCAAAATTTCTTGAACTCGTTCGTCTCATATTCAGTGCCATTATCGGTCCTCAATATCTTGATCTTCTTCCTTATCAGATTTTCCACCAAGGCTTTGAAGGTACGGAACCACATGAAAGCCTCATCCTTCTTCAAGAAGTATATCCAGGTTTTGCGAGAGAAGTCATCTATGAATGTCATATAATAAGAACATCCTCCCAAGGATGTCACGGGCAGCATACCAGACAGATCAAAATGTACTAATTGCAAGACATCAGATGTCTTTGTGACGCTTGAGGGGAAAGGTCCCCTTGTATGCTTTCCTTCGACACAACCCTGACATACACCTTCATGATTATTTGAGAACTCGGGCATCCCTGTCACCGCCTTCCTTGCTTCGGGAAGGGCCATGTAGTGAAGGTGTCCAAACCGTCGGTGCCATAGTTCAATCTATCGGATAGTATCACATGTCATCGCTCCCAATGGAATTCCTCCAACCTGGTAGAGTGTATCAACTCTAGACCCAATCATGATAGCTTCCTTGAAACTCTTCTTCCAGATACGCACCTTCCCATCAATGAACGCCACATTGAAACCTTTGTCTTCCATGGCCAATAAAGACACAAGGTTCTTCTTGAAATCAGGTACATAGAGTACATCCTGCAAGCGGAGGACTTGACCTTGAGACAAGTGGAGGGTCATAGTCCTTGTCCCTTTCACGGGATATGTGGCATTATCTCCAAGGATAATTTCCAGGTTAGTATCCTTCTCAACCACATCAGAGAGTGCTTCCTTGAACCCAGTGATGTGCCTTGAGGCACCACTATCTATCAACCAAACATCCATAGTGTCAGGTGGAGATGCAACAAAGAGGGCAGATACAAGAATGAATTCATTTCTTTTATCAACAACATTTGATTCCTCATACTTGGAATTTCTCGACCTTTTGAAATGTTGCCCATTTCCACCAGAGGAAGCCTTCCTCTTTCCTTTGAACCTGTTGTTCCTTTGATTGTCATTCCTCTGGTTGTTGTTGTTGTCATCATCATCAGGAGAATCCTTCTTGAAAGGGCATTCTCTAGCATAGTGACCTGGCTTATGACAAGTGTAACACTTGCCTTTCTTTCCTTGGGCCCCTACTCTTCCTTTGTTCCTTGGACCACCGAAGTTCTTCTTCTTAGAATGAGCAGCGAAGGCAGCATTTCTTTCATTTTCATATTCATTCATCCTTGTCTCTTCTTGTATGCATCTCAATAATACTTCATCAAAATCAGGTATGACATTGTTATTGAGAATGGTAGTGTTGAACACATGCCATTCGGATGAGAGCCCTCCAAGTGAGGTGAGTACCATCTCTCGATCAGCTATTGTCTCCCCAATAGCTAGCAGATTGTTCCTGATCTCGGTTAGCTTCAGAAAATATGATTGAATAGACTCATCTCTGCCTTTCTTCAGATTCTTCAATTGATTCTTGAAGAATAGGACTTGATTCGCATTATTGGCCTTGAAGATGTGGACCAACTTATCATACATCTCTTTGGATGTGCCCAGCTCAGAGATGTAGGCAACCAGACTCTTGTGAATTGAGTCCTTGATCATCAGTTTTGCTTTGATCTCCCTCTTCTTGTACTTTGTTTTGGTAGCAGTAGTAGCAGTGGATGGAGGCTTTTGGATTTTGCCCTGCACATAGTCCATGACATCTTGGTCTTCCAAGTTAAGATCTAATGTCATCTTCCAGGCATGGAAGTCATCCCTCCCAGTCAATTTGTCATCAGCCTTGAAGCCATTGTAGTTTGAGGAACCCATCCACTTCTTCGGTGATTGCTACAAATTAGGGCTTTGTCTTCACCTAAGCTCTGATACCATGTAAATTTATGTAGATGTTCTATGCTTGATGCAACTTTACTTTTTATCCCATATCAGACAACAATCACATAAACAATAAAGTAAAATGCTGATAGAACATACTAGTAGATCGACAGAAGACAAGCCAGAAATATATAATTTTGTTGGTGCGTTACGGCGGTCAACAGGATGCTTCAGCCAACGAAGTCTCAATATGATCAGCCAACCAACAATGTCACACAACCCTCTAGGACAGCCAAACAGTCAACTCAAAAGTCAACCCAAAAGTCAAATGTTGTTAGTCAACGGTCAACGCAAACATCAACAGCAACTAGGTCAACGCTAAAAAGTCAAAGTCAACATTTTGCCTCATAAATAGTGCCAGAAAGTGCGAATTAGGGAAATCGAGATTTTGGGAGAGTTTCGGGTCGATTTGACCTTGCGTTGACCAAAATCAACACTGGTCAAAGTTTGTTGCAGAAACCCTAGACCAAAAAACAGAAAAGTGTTGCTGCCAGATTTCCCACGTGTGGAGAGAGAAGAGACTCCAAGTGATCAAACCAATCAGATGAGGAGAGAGAATGTGTGAGGATGAGATGAGTGAAATGTCCTCCAACGTTGACCTTATTTATATCCATCATTGAGGGTGTGTGACACATCTGCTAGGGCACAAAACCTTAAGGCCGACCTGCACATATTTTGAATAGATTAAAAATAAATTCAAAATAAATGTTCTTCTCATCGGATCAAGATGATCTTTAGATCAATCTTGCATCTCTCCGAAAGAGCAACCCAATAAAAATATTGGTATCTTCATCTGAGCATCACAACATGGAGTTTGGACCTAGTTGTCCAAAATTAACAATGAGTAATCATACTGGCAGGCATATGTATAGCGATATGATGATATGTTGGTTGCATTGGTTTTATGATTACACTTAGCATTGGCCTTATTATATGCATGTTAGGGTAGGATGCATTGCATGGCAAGTTTCTCATTAGAACTAACATCAAATGATATTTCTCATGGTAGATTAGTTGCATTTAGATTAAATTTGCATATCTTTACTTTCCTATCGATTTTTGCGGCCTAATATTAAGCATGGGTGATTGTTAAACACCACGAAAACAAGTTGCCCCGTGTGCTTGGTCTTTGATATGTGCAGGTAACAAGTCTATTGTACCAAGAGATTGTTGGTGTTCTCATGACCTCTCGTCCGAGAAGCTTCGTTTACTTTCCGCGAGAGCTCATGTCCCAGTAGGAGCCAGATGTTACCAACCACCTCTGGGTAGTGTGTATAGGAGAAAAATTTTCTCCTAAATGGTCCTCAGTCGGCATCCAATAGCCCCTTGAAGCTGCCAGATAGCTCAATGTGCCATTGTCTCCACCACCTAAGCCAACCATGTGGTCCCTAGTCCACTTGTCATGAATGTATGTTTGAAGGTGGGCCTCCCGACCCCAAAGGTATGGCTTTTCATTGGTATGGTTGAGTAATTTTCCTTACTTGTCATGGGCATTTTGGGCATATGGATTGGTGGGGGGATTCGGCGGAAAGAGTGGGTTAGGCTTGTATTCTTGTCTCCACTGCCGATTTTGTGGTTACCCTTATATCCTAGTCCCGTGGGATCTCCTTTACTAACCACTTGGCTTTTCGGTTGGCAATACATGGGAAATCCCGATTTTGGATATGTGGTCCCGCTTCCCGATAGCACCTACATCACTCCCCTTCCACTCATTTTAGCCCCATTCACCTATTTTCCCATCCAAATCCACATGTGTCACTGGGTCCATATAGGGTTAGCCTCCCCCTCCTTTTGTCCACACCTTGGATCGGGCCTGGAACGATGCCTCAAAGGTTGATGCAGCTAAAAAGAAAAGAAAAAACATAATTTGGCCACTCTCAAAAGGAAATATACCACAAAATGCAAAAGATGGTCGGGACATACAAATTTAGGATGTGGGAAAAAACCAAACAGGAGTTCTAACCCTTATCTATGGCCATCACCCTGGTTCCTATGGGCCCTAGATGAGTCCTGCCTATCATTAAGGAACCCATGATTGTCTCAACCCATTGTGGGCGATGAATCGCCCCACCTTAAGGGGGTATTCACTACTACATATTACACATCATGCTCTCATCCCCTGGAGCCCCGAGTAGTTATGAAGAAAAATCAATAAAAGGCAAAAGGCATATGAAGAAGGATGGGAAAACAAAGGTCAGGGTAGCTCATGTACCATGATTTTCTCCATTATAAACTCACATACCTAGATGTGGGCTTCTCTTATTATAGTTACCCATGAACCATGGCATGTGGTCTGGATGATTTCCCCTGATCCCCACTCTGTTCCATTATTATATCATTTTCCACCTACCATTTGAGGGATGTACCACGGACATGTCACCCTCTCTAGAGGTTGAAACCACCTAATAGGGTCCTTGGCTAAACCCCTATTGAGCTTGGAGACACTTGTGCATACCAAAGCCCACTATGGAAGGGCATGCCACCATGAAGTGTCACATTGATTCCATCACTTGTAAGCTCTTTTGCTTGATGATTCTAATGATTTTTTGTATTGGAGGGCAAGAAGACACATTCGATTGTATGCAGGATTGCAGTTGGATCCCCTTTTGGGGCTTGGTCTCCCTATACGGGGTCCTAGCCCTCCAGAGGGCCACATTGGCACTTGTAGGTGAGCAGTGAGAGCCATGAACCTCCACCATAGGGATCCCCGGCAGCGTTCATTGATTGCTCCTAATCCACCTTTTGGATAAGGATGATGCAACTGGTTCACCTTGCCCAATCGGCTCCACTGATTTACCATACACTTGGCAGATGTTCTAGGATCCAGAGGATTATCCCCCATAGCAGAGGGAGGCCTTATGTCATCATTCCAGCCCTTACAGTTGGTCTACAGGCACTTCCGATCCATTTGGAGACCCATGAGGATGACCTTGTGCCCCCACACCCACTTGGGAGCACCACGCGATTTTGCTTGGAAAACAAGGGGCCAACCCCTTGTCCACTATGTTGGGAGTCCATTTCTACATCATGGCACCCTTTGGACTTCATTAGGCCTCCTCAAAGGCCCAACGACTAACTTTCACGATCATTCGACCCTCTTGAGAGGCTTATTCATGTATTATTGAGCTATTTGGTGGGCTTGTCACCAAAAGTTAATGTCATTATGCACATTATTTTATTTTAGGGGCTAAATTAGGACTAATTAGCTAAATCAAATTCATTAGAAAGTGTATAAATAGAAGTGAGATGAATCATTTGTATCATCATCACTTGGATTGGGTCTCTCTCTCTTGTAAGATTTTCGCTATTCCTTTTGGAGGAGAATTTTGATGTTTGGATATCTCTCTTTTGTCTTGGAGCTTCATTATTTACATATGATGATTGGATATAATCTTTCGCATATGTGATTACTCTTTCATGCTTATTCTTGTTATTTACTTTATGACATTGATGTTGCTGGGATTTTCGCTATATTAGATCTGAAATTTACTGCTTATGCGAAATTGTGGAAATTTAGTCTTTATAGCGTTGCATCATCTTATGTATCATGTGTAAAGGGATGAATGTTCCTAGAGATTGTTTCTATTGAACATATCTTGGTAAGTCATCGATTATTGCACACTGAAGTATAAACTCTCATAGCAGCTGCTCTCATGCCCTTATTGCCATGCGAAGTTGTCTAGGAGGTTCTTTGATTGGGTGAAGTTCTTCTAAACTCAAATTTCATCTTGACTCCATATTCCCCAAAGGATTAGGCACTAATCCTCCATTAATGATCACTCAAAAGCATATTTTTCTCACCTTTCTTTTTTTTTGCCTAGGCCTAGCCTGCGTAGGTCACCTAGGGCATCAATTATCTCACAATCTAGCAATCCAAACACTTCGATTTTTGGTCCAAAACTACGTTGGTGTGTCCTCTAGAAGCCCTCCAAATTTGAAGCAATTCTGATGGTGAATCTCGAGATATAGCAAGCCCTAGCTCAGGGACCATTTCTTGCCCTAAGTTTCCCTTGGCTAGTGACCTTATTGGGATCATTGTATCAAGTTCAAAGAAAAATTCTCCTTTGATCCCTTTCTCCTCCTCAATTAAGTCAAGCACACCCTTGGTTGATCAATTCCATCCCCTTGACCTAATTTTGGGTCAATTTGGTCTCGTGTGGTCCATCTTCTCATCAAAGCTAATTTTTCATAGACCATCTAGAAACCAAGTTTCCATAAGGATTTTAAGGTCTAGGAATCTCCTTGGCAAGTCATATACCCAAACCCTAGCCCTTGAAATTCTCCTAGCCCTTCCTAGGAAGCCTTTCATCTTGCTTTCCAAGCAAGCAAGCCATATATTTGAGCCTCTCTTGTGAATAGTCCATTGGAATCACCTTTTATTCGTCTCATTTGACATTCTCATTATTGTGATTCCCATTATATTGGGTCTCCTCCCATCGGTGAAAGTTCGTAAAGAGTAGGGAGCCTTAGCTAAGGTGATAGTGGGCTATCGCTCTATTGTTGACCTTGACCTAGTAGTTGCCCTATAGGATCCCCTCCTAGGACCCCTGCTAGTTTGAGCAGTAACAAGCTTAACATAGAGATCACGAGGAGAGGTAAATCAGATCTCTTGTGGGGGCATAAAGTTGGAGGAGCTATATTATCAGCCATTCAGATATATTGTTGGTGTTTTAAGAGGTTTTGATTCAGATTTGACATGTAATATTATATTCCAATTAATAAAATAAGGTTGAGCTTCTAATAAATATTATGTGTTTTTCTTGATAAGTTTTGCAGAGTGTCATGTTGTTATTCAAATTTTCGACAAAATTATCTATGTAAATTTTCTGAAGAATTTTGAAAGGAGATTTATCAGAAATTTTAAAAAATAATTAAAAGGAATATTACAGTGGTATCAAAGTTGGTTTTCTTGCCTACCTGAGGGCTTTAAGGGTGATTTCATCAATGCTTGGATTTGTAAATGTTTGTGGCACTCGAATTTTGTTAATTTTGGGCAACTAGGTCCAAACTCCATGTTGTGATGCTCAGATGACGATGCCAATATTTTTATTGGATTCCTCTTTCGAAGAGATGCAAGATCGATCTAAAAATCATCTTGATCGGATGAGCAGAACATGTATTTTGAATTTATTCCACATATGCAAGGTCGGCCCGATTTATCCCACGTGCATAAGAAATGTGTCACACACTCCCACAAATGACTATATATTGGAGAGACTTGGAGTTCATTTTACACACATTTTTGTGGAGGCATTCTCTTCTTTCTTGGATGGTGCTGGAGCAGCGTTCTTCATTCTGCTTTAGGGCTTCTTGGTGCAGCGTCTTGGTGGAGCATCCTTGACGAGACGTCTTGGGGTTGTGTGACACATTGGGTTGGCTGACCTTATGGAGACTTTGTTGGTTGAAGCATCCTGTTGACCGCCATAACGCCACCATTCTTTATCTCTGTTTTGGCTTGTCTTCCATCGATCTATTGGTATGTTCTATCTGCATCTTACTTTCATTATGTCCTAGAAGTTTAAAGTATATTTGCATCTGGCATAGAACATCTTCAAAATTTAACATGGTATCAGAGCAAGGAAAAGACAAAGCCCATCCTGTTGAGAATCTAGGGCAGCGAGATAAGGACTGTCTTCAGGGCCAATAAGGGTGTCGTAAGGTACAGCAAGGCTATGTGGTAGGCCACAGGCAATACCACCATAGCAAGTGATAGCGTGGGCAGTTTTGGGGTTGTTTGGTGCCCTAACCTACAGCGTGGAGGGAGATCCCTTCCCTAGAAGACAGCCACAGTCTTTAGGGACAATTCTGGGCAGTAATTAACGGGCAGCATACGCACTTCTAAGTGTTGTAGGTGACTTCGTGGGTTTTAGCGTGATAGATGCATAATGCGAGTAGGTGATTCAACATTGTCGCAAAACCACCTAGGCTTGAAATCCGATCAATCGAAAGACATCATATTTATAGAGCATGTATGGGTAAATGCCAGTGAATCCTAGCATATTTAAGTGGCATTGAGGTGTTGTAGCTTGTAACTGAGCGGCACATCCCATCGATTTGGAGGCCCTCGGACTACGCTTAGCTCTCTGCATCAGGGAATATAAAAATGGCATCAGCTCCTTCTGGACTCGACAAAGATCGGATTTTTTTGCATGGCAGAATAGGAAATGGATCCTTCATTTCTTTTTAAGTGCTTGTAAAAGAAAAAGCTGGAACGAAAGCGGCAGTGAAAGCGGATTCTGATTTTCGAGGGACGAAAGTTCATGAAGCAGTCGGAAATCAAGCAGAGAGAGCTTGACAAAATCTGCGAGGAAGAGCAAAAGGAGCTCCAGCAAAAGAAAGGCCAGAAAACCCGAATCTAGCCCATATCGCCCTGAATCAGAAATCGCATCATCTGCCAAATCCAAGTCGAAGGGAGAAATGGGCGGAGAACAGAAACTCGATGAGTTGGTTCTTCTGAACACATAAGTGATCCGACGTCTGGAGACGACGACGCGAGGCATTTTGGAAGCCGGAATTATGGAGCTCGACAACCGAAGGCCAACAAAATGATTTTCTGCGGAACTTGGCGGAGCTGAAGAAGCTTCAGAAGACAGAAATCGAAAAAAGGAGAAAGAGGACGATGAGGGGATAATCGACAATGGGGAAAAGGCGGTGGCGTGGGTGGTTCTGTCGATCACAGTGGTGAAATGGGCATGGAAAAAGCCGAGACCGTTGAGTCACATCTCCGAAGTGAAACATGGAAAGAGCCGAGACCGTTGAGTCATAGTCAAAGCCAGATCGAGCCATCAGATTCCTCGATTCACAGCGGAATTGCGTTGAGCATAACTACGTTGCATAGCCGCAATTCACCTGTCGTCGAGAAAGGCATATCAAAGAGAAGAACTCCCAAAAGCTTTGCTGAAGGAGTCGGCTTGCCATCGCCGCCATATTGAAGAGAAGAGCTAGCCGCCTGTCAGAACCACTGGTTGAAGAATCGTCGGAACAGAAGAAAAACCTTCGGTTGAAGAGACGTTGCCCGCCCTGCCGAAAAGATATTGAACCACCAGAGAGAAAAGATAAGACATAGCTCTTCCAGTCAAGAAAGCTATGCCACCGTCGTTCCAGTCAAGAAAGCCCGGTCACCGTTGTTTTTTGCAGAGTCGCCGAGTTTGCAGAGTCGTCAGTTTTTTTTGTAGAGGTAGCCGATTTGTCCAAGCCGAGAAGGAGATTGTAAGTCGGAAAGAAGTCTGAGGTTGCCAATCGAAACTCTGTGTCAGTCGAAAAGAAGTCCGAGACTGCAAATTGAAACTCTATGTCAGTCGGAAAGAAGTTCGAGCCACCAATTTCAAAGTCATGCAAGTGCTTCAGTTTGATATATCTTTAGTGCATGACTGTGTAAATTGTACCTATAGCAGAGATATATATAGAGATATAAGACAGTAATTTTTACAGAGACATAACAGTGCCTATTACAGTGATATATAGCTTTGATGTGACGGTGAATTGTGACAGTGCCTCTATGACCGAGATGTATGGTTGTACTTTATGCATAGTGATTTTGCAAAGAATAAAATCATTGTATTAAAGCCCTTGTTTGAATCCCGAAATCAGTGAGGTTGAAGCAGCTTAAATTATTATGTGAAGGCAGACTTGCTGAGTTGATACTTGAGCCATAAGTACAGTGCTTTGGAAATCTACTGTAAGAAGGCAGATGCATTGAAAGACAAAAGAAGCAGTATGTAAAATTGTTCTTACATGAAAAGTTTGTTAAAGTATGTTGTCTAAGGAAACTGAAGGATAATGGCTGGTCAGTGAGTCTGACACATGACAACATACCTATGATATGTCCAGAATGATACAGCATAATATTATGTGAACTCAATATATGACATATACCAGTAGTCTATATGATTCTGATTCGTGGTATCCCCGTAGCTCAAAGTATATATATATGACCATGAAGGTTGATATCTTCAGTATTGTATGACAGTATGACAATGACGAAGATCATGTGTATGATAATATTATGGCAACGTTGTAATCAGTGATATGACACCGTCTGGATATATTTCTTGAAGAAGAAGATCAAGATCTTAAGGACTGATAATGGCACCGAATGTGAGTCATATGAGCTCAACGACTTTTTGCAGAAGAGTTGGCATTAATAGGGAGACCTCAACCCAGTGCTCCCGAGCAAATGTGGAGTATAAAAAACTCGATAAATCCAAATGTATATATATATATATGTATATTTATTATTGATAAAAGAAAAGATGATTACAATTGGGAGAGACCAAGGCTTTAAATACAGCCTTATGGTGTCCCTTGGTGAAGGAGCATGATCTTTGATCATGCCCTTTTGCTTATATAAACCTAAGACAACCTAAGACAATTACATTTAATAAATAATTAATAAGTTGTACATAACATTGCCTCTCTCAAAATATGCTTTGTCCTCAAAGCATACGTAACGACAGATGTTGTTGACGAAATGCTTTGGTTCCCCAAGAGGCGGGCTCTTGCTTTTTGAGATGACCCCACATTTTAAAAGATCTTGGATTATCTTCTCAATTTCATTCTTTTGGTGATGCGGATAGCGATATGGCTTGATGCTGACGGGGTCTGATCCTGCTTGACTTCTATTGTATGTTCAATTTCCCTATTAGGAGGCATTTTCAGGGGTAGGTCTTGGAATACTTTTTCTTGCTTCTGAATTAGCCCTTGTACTACTGGTGACCTTTCACTGAACATTTTTGTAAATAACATTTCTAACTGATGACATTGTACTATATAGGCTGGCACTCCTTTTCGAATCATTTTCATCATCTGGGATGACGACACGATTTGATTTTCTGGTGCTTGGAATCCATATAACTTGTGCTTTTGTCCTTCCCACTTAAAGCTTATAAATTGCTTTTGATGGTTGGTAGAATAAGTACCTAAGGTTTGTAGCCATTGGATTCCTAAGAGCACATCTACTCCTCTTAATGGTACGGTGTAGAAGGGAGATTCTAGATTAAAGTCTTGAATTTTCAATTTGACCTTATGGCATTTCCCTACCTTCTCAATCTTCTTACCATCGGCCACCATTACCTTCATATTGGGCATGGGAAACGTAAATATGTTGAGTCTTTTGGCCATGGTTGAATCTAAAAAATTGTGGGTACTGCCGGTGTCGAGGAGAATCATTACGTTGTTCTTCTTAATATGTCCTTTTAGTTTTAGTGTCTGAGGTTGTGATATACCTATCATAGCTGATAATGACACCTGCAGAATGCTTTCATCATCTAGTTCTGGAGAGAACTCTAGGGTGTCTACATCTGATTCATCATTGTTAGAGTCATTAGTTGCTTCACAGTTATATAGATTCTTTGTTTCTTTTCCTTTAGCGCACCTATGCTTAGGGTCCCACTTTTCGCCGCAATGTTTGCACTTGCCCTCTCTCATCCTTTGTATTTCCATGTTAGATTTTTCTCCTTCACGAAGATGGGGTGGGACATATTTTGTGTTATCTATATTTTCAAACTGAGGAAATCTTCGTCTCGAATATACTCTTTCCGGCTTTGACCAAAATAACTTTTCGAATTTCTTTTCAACAGCTTTTGCTTTCTGTCTTGCTAGTTCTATCGTTGTAATGTCGTGAAGCTCGAGCTCTACTTTTATATGGGTTTTAAGTCCCGAAATGAAAGACTGGACTAGACGAGATTCTGACAATCCAGGTACTCGTGTTGCTAAGGTCTCCCATTCTCAAGTGTACTCATCCACATCTCCTTTTTGGCGCAATTTGATGAATGTTGAGAAGAACTCTTCTTCCTTGATACCTTGGAATCTTTTAAAGAACGCATCCTTAAATTTCCTCCAACCAATAGCAAGGGTCGTCTTTTTCCACCACATATACCAATTATATGCTTGTCCTTCCATTTTCATGGAGGCGTGCTTAATTTTTTCGTCATCACTGTCAATGTCGTAAATGTCAAAATATTCTTCGACTTTATTCAGCCATGCAACACTACCTTTTTCGTTACCATCGAACTTAGGTAGCTCGATTTTTGCTCTTCGTTGATATTCTGCTAACGGTGGAGCGAAAAAAGGATTTTGATTGTTGAATGCATTCCAAAGCTGCTTATTTTGAAAATTCACATTACTATCTTCTTGATGGTGTGGGGATGATGTTTTGTGAGAGTTGGTTTTTTCATGATGATCTTCTGAATTCCCTGAATCGGCTGAATTGTTCTGTTGATTATGTCCAATATTCGGGAATATTTGTTCTTGCGTCGGATTTATCTTGTCGCAAATGGCGGTTAGCTTCAGCATTGCTTTGTTATGATTGTCTATGGACTCGCTATGGTTTTGCCAAATTTGTCTTTCTATCCGATTTGTCATGTCTTGAAGTTTTTTGATGTCATCGGAATGTCCTGTAACCTTATCCTCAAGATCGATTAATCTTTTAGTGAATTCATCAGAATTATTATTGATCTTACTCTCAAGATCAATCAACCTTTTGTTGAAATCGGCCATTGACATTGATGAATACATCGAGCGGGTCTGAGGTGGTGTATATTTATCTTCCAATTTTTTTTTTTAATAAATCTTATATAAAAATTAATTTAAATTAATTTAATTTTATATAAAAATTAATTAAATTTCATTTATATTATAACTATCGTTTATATATATATATATAACTCACGCTTTAATTTTCACAAAAACTAAGACAATCTCTGATTCCAAAAAAAACAGTGGTTGAAGGGTCAATGGATACAACGATTGAAAGGTGGCTCGAGGGTTGGTTCTAGACCTGGGCCTTCAACGGTGATGTAGGCTCGGCTCGGCTATGGGCCAGCGACGCAGGGCTGGACGGTAGGTGACAATGCACAGTATGGCGGTTGCGGACGCTGCACGCTAGAAGATCGAAGGTAGCGAATGTTGCACACAGGTGACGTGGCAGGATGCAGGTGAATGTGGACGAGGACATGACGATGGAGATGGAAGGCAGATAGGCGCGATGACAGATAGGATGGCAGAGACAATGGTGAATGGAACGGCGGAAGTCAAGGAAATGAGCACAGCGGGCAGCGGATAAAGCACAGCTGACGGAAATTATAAGTCAGAGCGTTATGCTCCACGATGTTTAACAGCCCACCTTCGATTACCGACACATCCGACAGGGTTATTCAGTGTACCGTTGGTCAGCAATGGTGACGCGGACAGACCGGTCCGCTTGATTTTTGACGTCGGCGGACATGGACGATGGGGGAATGTGGTAGCACGATTGTGTGGTCATAGCAACGTGCGGATAGGGAGATTATGGACTATGGACTGTGGATGGCGGAATGACTATGGACTGTGCAACGTTTGTCCAAGACTGAAGCCAGCGACCGAAAGATGTAGTGGCAGCGTTGAAGAATTCACAGGCCAGAGGAGTGCTTGCTTTGATACCAATGGAGTATAAAAACTCAGATAAACTGAAAATATATATATATATTTATTATTGATAAAAGATGAGATGATTACAATTGGGAGAGACCAAGGCTTTAAATACAACCTTATGGTGTCTCTTGGTGAAGGGGCATGATCTTTGATCATGCGCTTTTGCTTAATAAACCTAAGACAATTACATTTAATAATAATTAATAAATTATACATAACGAAATGGCTTTGTTGGAAGAAAGAAGAGAGGGCCCTCATGGTTCAGAGACACTCTCAAGGATGTCAAGAGTCATATGGCCCCAAAGGGGGACATTCCATGTAAAGCAAGAAGTCGAACAGATACCAAGGGTATCTAGCAGTCTGAGCCTGGATCATTGAAGAAGTCGTAGAGCATCAAGTATGGAAGAATGCTATGCTCGCAACTACGAGTCCATTATGAAAAATGATGTCTGGGATGTGATCTCGAGACCAGAGGACAAAACTGTTGTCACCTCGAAGTGGCTCTATAAGATCAAGCATGGATCTTATGGGAGTGCTGAAAAGTACAAGGCAAGATGTGTTGCCTGCGACTTCTCTCAAGGAAGGCATTGATTATGATTGCACCTGTGATCTATTATTACCCTTGCTGCTACGCAAGGATGGAGTCTTCATCAGATGGATGTGAAGACCGCCTTTCTGCATGGTTCGATAAAGGAAGAGGTGTATGTGGAGCATCCTCTGGGGTTTGAAGTCCAAGATAGAGACTCTCATGTATGCAGGTTGAAGAAAGCCCTCTATGGGTTGAAGCAAGCCCCCAGGGCTTAGTACGAGAGGATAGATAGCTACTTGATCAAGCTGGGCTTCACTCGAAGTAATGTTGATCCGAACCTTTACCTCAAGGTTGATAGAGAAAAGCCTCTCATTCTAGTTCTCTATGTGGACAATCTCTTCCCAACAAGTGTTGGCCCTCTCATTCATCAGTGCAAGAGGGAGCTTGCTTCTGAGTTCGAGATGAAGGACCTAGGACTGATGCATTACTTCCTAGGCCTGGAGGTCTCGCAGAGACCTGGTGAGATTTTCCTCCCTCAAGGAAAATACATTGTGAAGCTGCTGGAAAGATTTGGAATGGTGAACTGTAAGTCCGTGTCAACACTGATGGAACTCAACTTCAAGAAGTTGAGTGGAAACGTTGTTGGGCCCATGCTAGCAAAATCCTACCGAGTATCATCAAACTCATAGGGGCCCTAATGTTCTTAGTGAACACCCGTCCGAACGTATGTTGTGCAGTGAACACTTTGAGTCAACACATGGTTGATCCTCATAACATTCACTAGGTTGGTGCCAAGAAACTCTTGAGATATCTGTGAGGCACGATAGACCATGAGCTGAGATACATTGTCAGGAGTTTGAGACTCCGTGGATATACTAATGTCGATTAGGCTAGCAGTGTGGTGGATTGCAAGAGCACATCTAGATGTTGCTTCACACTTGGGTCTGCTTCGAGCAGGAAGCAAAAGTCAATAGCCTTGAGCATTGTTGAGGCTGAATACATTGCAGCGTGTATGGCCTGTTGTGAAGCCACTTGGTTGTGAAAGCTCTTCAGTGAGTTGTTCGAGCATGTGCTAGATGCCACCATTATCCTTTGTGATAACTAGAGAGGGATTCGTTTGTTAGAGAATCCCGTGTTCCACAATCGATCCAAGCATATTGATATCTGGTACCATTTTATCCAGGATATGGTACAGCGAGGCATCGTAAGGCTCGATCATATAGGAACTGATGAGCAGGTCGCGGATATTCTCACAGAGCCCTTGGGGAAGGTCATGTTCCTAACCTTCTGTGAGAATCTTGGAATCATGGAACGACCCTATTCTAAAGGTCTTGTTGGACAATGAGCTCTAGAGCTCCAAGGGGCTTTGGGGATAGCTTCTTAGAGCTATAAGCAACCACAGGGCTACGCTTGTCAAACCTTGTTGGTGTGCTTTTGCCCCACCGTTATGATTTTGAGTTGGTTCACTTCTCTCTGATCTATGCCCCGCATGCATCCTACCCATGGAGTCTCGGACTCATGGGAAGTACCTCTCATCTTGGCCAATGAGGTGGGGAAATATAAAGACCAATGGCGAGAGCAATGGACGCATCGAAGATTGTCGTACTATCTATGTCTAGGATGGCACGTGTCCAACCACTTGATCTGTGATCAAGTCTAGTGAGGTTTCGGACCTCCAACTGACTTCGAGTCAGTTAAACTAACTTTGGGTTTTTATATGACTCTCTTGAGTCCAAGTGAGGTTTCAGACCTCCGACTGACTTCGGGTCAGTTAAACCAACTTTGGGTTGGTATGTGACTCCTTTGAGTCCTATAGAGGTTTCGGACCTCTAATCTGACTTCGGGTTAGCC
This sequence comes from Pinus albicaulis, assembly GCA_034641835.2. Classification (NCBI taxonomy): domain Eukaryota; kingdom Viridiplantae; phylum Streptophyta; class Pinopsida; order Pinales; family Pinaceae; genus Pinus; species Pinus albicaulis. Next base: position 1,692,800,091 of record CM076580.1, read on the forward strand.
GAGAGTGATGTCTTTGTGACTCACCTTTTGTTTTGAAATAAAGAAGCCAGCAAAGTAAGTTACGGCGAGATGACGCACGATGTTTGGATGGCACTGGTGGATGACATTCTCCCTAGTTGAGAGGGAGTGTTAATTTTGGGCAACTAGGTCCAAACTCCATGCTGTGATGCTCAGATGACGATGTCGATATTTTTATGTGCAAGATCGATCTAAAGATCATCTTGATCAGATGAGCAAAACATGTATTTTGAATTTATTCCAAATGTGCAAGGTCGGCCTGATTTATCCCACATGCATAAGAGATGTGTCACACACCCCCACAAATGACTATATATTGGAGAGACTTGGAGTTCATTTTACACACACATTTTTGTGGAGGTATTCTCTTCTTTCTTGGATGGTGTTGGAGCAGCGTTCTTGATTTTGTGTTTAAGGCTTCTTGGTGCAGCGTCTTGGTGGAGCATTCTTGATGAGACGTCTTGGGGTTGTGTGACACATTGGGTTGGCTGACCTTATGGAGACTTCGCTGCTTGAAGCAACTTGCTGACCGTCGTAGCGCCACCATTCTTTATCTAAGTTTTGGCTTGTCTTCCATCGATCTATTGGCATGTTCTATTTGCATCTTACTTTCATTAAGCCCTAGAAGTTTAAAGTATATTTGCATCTAGCATAGAACATCTTCAGAATTAGGTGATTAGGTGTTACATTAGGTGATAGGTTGTACTTGTGACCACTAGGTGTTATCCTTAGGGTCTCCCATGAAAGACGTTAGTAGTTTTTCCACTAGAGAGAATCAGAAAGATAACAAGATGTAACCTTACCACTCTAGCAGAGGTTTTTACAGTCCCTGCAAATTTTTTTTGTTATTAATGCTTACCCTTCCCCTTCTTCTCAAAACACAAAAGTATAGTAGCCAAACTTTTCACACTTGAAACACCTAATATGGCTTAAGTCTTTCTTGGCCTCAATCAAGGAGCCTGAATCCTCTTCCCTTCCTCTTTGACTCTTCTCAAGACATTTCTTGCTACCCTTCTTCATCTTGTCGATGAGGGTTAGATTCTACTCTTCTCCTATATACCTGTGATTGTCCCCAATCTCATCTCTTCCTAGACCAAATCATCCCATAGCTTCTCGAAGGTAGGAAGCTTATCTCAGGCACAAAAGCCCTAGACAAAAGGTTTCCAATAAAATAAAAACAAAGTCAAAGCTATGGGTATCATTGAGTCTCCAAAGTGTCATCCACTTCTACCCACATTTCCATCAATTCACCCTCATTTTGTAGCTCATCCTTCATTCCGCAGCTACATAACCCTACATTAAATAACCATTTTCATGATCATATGGGTTTAGCATTATATTTTCCAAAGTCATTTATTTTAAGTATTTTAAGTGAATTTATGATTAAATATTATAAAATTAACATGTTTTCATATATACATAAAAGTGGTATAAGTTTTGTGATATTGTAGGCCCACTTGGAGATTCTAGAAGGGTCCTACTTGACCTCCTAACTACAAATTCGAATTTCAGATTCCAGCTCATGAGGATTTGTAGAATATTTGAAGAAGATATGGATCACTAAGTTAAGCACATTCAAAGGAGAGGAATCATGGATGTTTTGATATGTGTCCTTATCAAAACTATGAGAGAATTTGGAGAGGATTTGTTGTGAAAAATTTTGAATCTAAGTTACAAAAATCCTATTGCATAAATCTGATTTACATTACCTACTTCTTTTCGTTAATTTAACAAGTTATTTTCTGGATAAATCAAGAAAATATTAATGAAAATACACTGCAACCTACACAACTATACAGATCAAGTACTGAAAAATAAATGAAGAATTGAGACAAAGGACACTTATTTTCGGACAAATGTCCCCGGAAAAAACTAATGTGGGAAAATCGGTGCAGCAGTTCTGAGGGTATATATTATTATGCATATTTCTAAATACAATCTAGGGTGCCAAATCCGGCTCACCTGATAGAGAAAATCCTCGGCAGAAGTACCTCTATCCAGAGAGATATTTCGATTGATCCAGCCGCAAAATGAAGAAGCCCCAAGGTGACTGTGTTGTCCCCAGTGCTGCACAACAAGCTCTGCACTGAGACAGCGTCACCTCCTCTAACGGTTGTGTCACCCCCCTCGTGAGCCTTCCCGGCTCAGAAATCGATCTGCTGAATGGTTGCCCGATCTGCCTCACAAAAACCCTAGCATAGCTGCTCAAGTGACTGCATCACCCCCTCTGGTTTTGCATCACCCTTTTAGCTCTGCGTAAGCCTTGCTGGCTCTGCATCACCCTCTCAGGGGCTGTGTTGTCTCTCCTGGTGTTGATATGCCTCTCTACACTTGTATTCTTGGCCTTAGATTGAAGTCCCGCTGTCGAACTGCCCCTCACTGCACTGAATTACTCAGATTTGATCTTCGTCCGAGCACTGCTCTGTCAGAAGAATTCGATCTCTAAATTTAGTCTATGTGTGTGTTCTCCAACTGACCCTCAAGTCTTCCTTTCTACTTTTCTTGTTGATGAATCAACGGTCGTGATCTAATCTCTAATCGACAGCTAAGGTTAGAAAAGACTTGATCTTCATCACTTAGAAGCTTCTCACCCACATGTTAAATTAATTCACTTTAATTATTTAAATTCCCTAAGTTTTACCTTAGGCTCCATTTAAAACAATTAATTATTTGAATAACTTAAGCTATGGGTGGAATTTCTCCAAACGATTTATGGGTCTTGGAGATCTCATGTGTTCTAACTTCTAGCCCCTCCACAAAATTTCGGAGCTAGAGCACATTCGATGCTATCCAAAAATCAACATGTGTATCTTATATTTTTAGGAGATTGGTTGTAACCACATGAGATAAATGTGGATTTATGAGAGATTTGAGGATCTATAGATATCTTCAATTTTTGTATAAATAGATTGCACCCTTCATACAAAGGGTTGTAAATGGTTGATTGTAAATTGTTAATTGTTAGAGATTAGAGGTACCTAGTGGCTAGTTGATAGTTGGAGGTTCCAAGTTCCATTCAAGTTGTGATTTGTAAAGTGAGGAGATAGAATTCTTGTAATATATTGTAATCATTTCATGAAATACATACTGCCACTTTGATCTCCAGGATGTGATAGTTGTTCGGTGTGCTTGCTGAGGAATGGAGGGCCCCCATCAACCCTAGTTTGCATACCTTTGTACATATTGGTAACATAGTATAGTTTTGTTATTTCATTTCTTTTTAACAAGTGTGTTTTTATTTTATGCAAGTGTGATTTTCCTTTCAGCAAGTGTGATTTCAATTATGCAAGCATGGTGTGATTTCAATTATGCAAGTGTCAAGTGATTTCATTTATGCAAGTATGGTGTGAATTCATTTATGCAAGTGTGGTGTGATTTCAATTTCTTTACGTTTGATTTCATTTAGTTCGAATTAGATTGATTTAATTTGTTTTGTAATTAGTTTTAATTGCATTAGATTAATCTAATCTGAAAGATAACCACCTAGTACATATACCTCATCAGTTTACGAAACCCCGTGTTGACAAATTAAATGACAGTGATTTAACTCACAATTAAATCACCCAACAGGTACTAACTCTTCACTCTTCACCTCTTCTCATACTACCATGCATTGATTATGAAGTTGAACAATATTCATCAAATAACTAGCTACAATATCTATCTTCCTCATTCATGTGGCTTTGAGATTATTCCTCAAAAGCATCTTCCAATTGATGTATTCACTTTGAAATAGGGTGACTAGAGCATCAAGCAACCCCTTACCAGTCTTCCTTCTAGTGATGTGAGGAATCAGATGATCCTTCAAATAATCAAGGATGACTCACTTCAATTGGTTGTCTTCGTGTCATAATCTACCAAGAAAGCTGACAAAGCTCATGCTCCTGCAAAAGCATCTACAACCTACACTTCCAAGGAATGAATCTAGAAGAGCCTTCCAATCTATCTTCATATCTAAGATAAGAATGAAGGAATGAATCTAGAAGAGCCTTCCAATCTATCTTCATATCTAAGATAAGAATGAAAGTAGTCATATTATAGCTCGAACATCCCACCCTTGAAACTTTCTGAATCCCATATAGAAGCCTACTTTTCATACAGATTCCTGTAAAGTTTCAGAAACATGCTCTGACACTGTTAAATTTCAACACATGTTAAATAGACCTACAAACTAGAAACCCTAAAAGGGTACATATTTCAAACTAATAAATTCTGAAAATTGCTTGTTTTGCTAGATACACATGCTCACTCAAAAATATTAGCAACAAATTACAGAAATTTGCAGCACAAAAATCACATTTGTTTTCTTTATTAATTGCATAAGAATACTGTACACACACTCACTCTAAAAACTAAATAAATAACAATAGAGAACTGCCTCTCTTTCTAGAGGAGGAGGCCAGGTTTGTACACTAAAAGAATGACTCTAAGCACATCAGTTAGAGTGCCCAGACTGTATGCAAACATGCAAGTGCTGGACTCCTAGAGAATTGCAGCTACACTGAAATAGGCTACCCATGCACCTCACCTTCACCCTCTCGTTGCAATCAGCACTCTATATCTTTAAAACTGGAAATCCACCTATTCTAGAACCCTTTTCCTAAAAGTGGAAAAGAAACTCATAAATATAAACGAAACTAAAAAAATAAAACTGAAGTTTATATGCTGAGTTTATTAAAAAGAAAAAGGTAAGTGTTGTTCTTGTTTCATGACAACAGTTAGAATTGGAAGAAATCTATGGATGGTGCATGTATGTTGGTGGCATGCATGCATCCTCTACTGCCTATAATTACTGTGCATGCTAAAGCCTAAAGGCCCATTCTTGTCCACATTCAAGCCATCTCTTCGACTGCACACATGAACTGAGCTGACTACTCTGCCAATGCACCATTGTTGCTAGAGAGCACTGCCCAAGCAACAGGTAATTTAACAGTCATAGGTCACAGGTTCAAATCCAGTCAAGTCCTTCTAGGTTACCAGCTGTTATAGAAGCTAGTGATTAAGCTGCCCTCCATCCAGATATTCGAGGGAAGAGGGTGCGATCCACAAAGCTTTTCCTTTATACACATACATACATCAAGTATTCATTCTCAGTTTTATTTACAACAGGAGACACCTCGAGTGTGGAAAGCAACAAGACTTTAGCAGGTGCAGCAGTAATGGGCAAATAGAGAATGTTGACATATCTGTTGGTGAACCATTGTTGCTTGAGAGAAAACTACCTAAGTAATAGGAATCTAATAAAGCCATAGGACACATGTTAAAAGCTAGTTAAGTCCCTTCAGGTTTCTAGCCACTATTATGACTTGCAATTCTTCCATCTGAATATTCTAAGAAAGGTGGGGGGAGGAGTCAGGACCTTATGCAAACTTTTTCTTATATATATATATATATATATATATATATATATATATATATATGACAACATACTCATTACTCCTTATTTTAAGATCTCAAAGATAATGACTACACGTATTTGGAATCACACCAAAAACACACACTACACTTGTACGGTAATATGGCCATATTGGAGCACAATCACAAAACAAATGGTTATACTCTTAGGAAGCAGTACTGCCAACTGATCAGTATGGTTTGAATATATTTGAGAATGCCCCATGTTCCCTACAAAATTAATAAAATTGTGTCGCTTAGTTTGATACCCCAAAACTTGGATAACTTTTCACACCCAAGCCCAATAACGTTACTTGAAACAAATTACATAGAGGTTCATGAATGACAAAAGGAGATCAGGCAACACCACAAATAAATTTATCCAAGATATATATGGTGTAAGAAAGACATAGAAATTAGTGTCATTCATTTCATCCTATGATTGATAGGTTGCACTTAAGATATGTGCATGTAAATCAAATCCTTTTTATTATCTAGAGGAATGAAGCTCTGCAGCAAAGGCACCACAGTGAAAAGAAAGGCAGTAAATTCAAGAAATATGGAAATCAACAGTCAACAAAGAAAACAAGCAAACTAGAAATTCACTCCGAGGAGAAATCTCAGCTGCTAGCAAAAGCTGTAGTTTGATTTGTAGACTGTAGCAGTTACATAGGCAACACATACCTTACTATTGTCAATTGGGTTATCTCAGGTAGTTAGAAGGAATTATTGTTATCCTCCCCACCCAAGTTCAATTTCTGTAAGTGATATGATGAGCTTTGTTGTAATGACTTTAAGCCTTGTTGTTGCATCTGAGTAGCCCCTTGAGTACCGGAACATGTATATTCCTCGTATGGAATATAAAGATATTTCTCATACAGAAAAAAAATTAAAAAACACATACCTTAGTGCGCTCTTCTTCCATTTGTTCATAATTTCGAGCAATGACTGCTGGAATTGTAGGTTTTGTCACTCTCACATTAATGATTTCAATACCAGGAGCATAAATGGTACAATCCTTTTGAAGAGCCTCTTTCATGTTCTCGTCAATCTGCACATTATAATAGAAATAATTTGTTGCGCAATTACAACTCCCAACTTTGCAATGTAACTGGATAAAATATTTCATCTCTTATTTGGAAAAATCCCAATCCAACAAAATCAACCTCAATCTAAAATGCATCTTTTATTGTTTCAAAGGCATATTCATATAACACATCCTACAATTTATAAAAACATGCCTGATCAAACTTGTCAATGTACACATCCTGCAAAGTGTGCGCGCTGCAAAACTGGTTGATTTCATGATGAATTTTATCATAAATCCAAGTCTTGTCATAAGTGACACCATAATTCAATATGGTATCATAGACATAATTCTTTCGAAGGCGATTAACAACCTGCTTTCATTATTTATAGTGTTAGGTGATATCTTATTTAACAGAAACCATAAAAAAAAAGAAAATCCAGTATTATACAAGGGAATCTACTAAATCCATTTGACATGCAGAAGAAACAGAATGCACCTTAGGTATGAAGCATCGACAATATAATATAACTCGAAAATTAAATTATAAAGATCAAAGCTTCAGCAGAAATTTTGAAGAGTATTTTAATGCAGAATTACAATATTTTCATACCTCAATCTTATCAAAATAAATCATCACTCCACCCTTGGTGCCACAGGGTATATTTTTTACCTGTAAATATGATGTTAGGAAGATATCAAAGACAAAACACAGCAAGAAAACTATAAAGAAACAAATTGATGAATCTCAGTACATACAGACTAAAAGAGTGATCAAAAAGTTCCAAATACAAAAGTTTCCACATGTAACATGAGAAAACTATTGAAGTGATCCAAGCCTCAAGGCATCCGGTTTACTGACATCATTCTGTCTCTAAGATTAACACATCCTGTCCTATCTGAGAAAAATTCTCTTGCTAAAGACAACTTAGCTATAAGTGCAATCCCATTATAAAAAATTCTGTATATTTTACTGAATTTCATAATCAAGAACCATAGCCCGGAACAGGCCCAGCTCCATCAGACATACCCTCAGCAATAAGGGAAATGTGAAGGATGAACCCCTGAAAATAGGAGGAACCAAGTCCAAAAAAGTAGCATGAAATATTGAACAGTCCCTCATTCGAAAACTTACTCTAGATGATTTTGTATTGTCAATCACTAAATACAAAATTAGTGTTCCAAAATTTTAAAGATCTTTCTGCATGTCAACCAAAATACATTTCAGCTTGTCATATAAAGGCCATTTTTTAGGAAAAAATTGCATCTCATATTTCATCAATGTTGAATGGTGTTGTCATTGATGTCAACCCTAGAGTTTGACTTTGACTAAACACCTGTCATTGATGTCAAACTGTTAATGAACGCTCTTATATTTGTCTGAATTACATCAGGTTGGAAGCTCCACTGAAGGATGGTTGAAAACCCTAGCTCCAGGGTCTGAATGTCCTGGTCAATGGACATACCCCAAATTTGTTCAACGTTTTTGAAGGAACTAATAATTGAATTTTTCCTAGAGATCCTCACTAATGAGTTCTCCACATCAAGATGATTCCAGTGGTATATGGCACGCCCCGAGAGGCCTCCCGGTTTGAGAGATATTCTCACTTGAAGTTGACTAACCCCACTCTTGGGAAAAAACCCCAACACCATGGTCAAAGGTTCAAGAAAAATCAAATGAAGAAATTTGATTAAAATTATAATTAATTATATTAGTTATTAAATTATAAATAGATTAAAAAAAACATTATTGAAATGGGTTAACATTACTTTTTTTAAGTATAAAATATTTTCAATCTTAATAAAGAAGTATAAGATGATTAACATTATTTTTAAATATTAACAAAAGAATAAAAGTGTTTCCCTAACCTAAATGATATTCGTTGTCCTAAAATATGGGAGGTTTGAATGCCTCACAAAAGCCCCCTCAAAGTTTATAAATAGGCACTTAATTCATCACTCAATACATGCACTTGAATGAAAAACTTTTGTAATATCAATTCTGAGATATTTCGGCTCCTAAAAAGATAGCGCAAGATTAAAAGAGAGGGTTCTGTTTGGGATAATTTTTTAGGGATTCGCTAGGTCAGTTCCTCTTGCAGGTGCGGTCTTCCAAGAACAAGCACACAAAAACTGTGACCTTATACATCCTATCTCTGCTGCTTTACACACCAAATATCTGTGGCTCTATATCAACAAGCTTAGCACACCAATCTTACCATGTTTCTGTGGTTAGGTTTGATTTCTGGTAGCTCGGCTTTCACTAAAAGCATCCATTTCAGAAGTTTTGAGATGCAGATTGAAGTTTTGAGACGCAGATTTGTCCCTAAATCCGGTCCGATAGAGAGACTAATACAAGGGCTTTATTTTCCATAGACCAGCCAAGAAAAAGACTTCTAGGTCTTGGCTCTGTGTAAAAGGCTTGAAGCCTTCTCTCTGCAGCTCTGTCATTCAAAATAAGGGCAATATCAAGCGCTGTTTTATGGTACTGATATTGCAAAATTCAGCCCTAATTACTGTGGATAGACCTTCAGCCCTTTAGGGCATCAATCCTTGAAGAAGAAACCCATCATTGCATTAACCTTTGTGGATTATCTGAGACCCAAAATTCGACCGATTACAGTACATTGTGAAAGCCAGTCAACGTAGGCCTTCATTGAAGGATAAATGCACAAAGCCAATGATTGATTTCTAATTTTATTGTGTTTTGGCTCAGAGGTATGACAGCTTGACTTGACAGTATAACAGTAATAACAGTATATGCTTGATAAAGTAGTGTGTGTGAACATGAGTATGACTTACCAAAAACAGTAACCCTACAACAGCAGTGACCATATATATATATATATATAAGTGACAGTATTTGCATTCAATTACACTTGAAATGATCTTACAAGCTACATATTCAGGCAATTAGATTGCTATTCTGTTGATTCACTATTTTGGCATATATATATATATATATATTTGTTGCTGTTAAGTGTAGCTGACTTATTGTGAAGAATTCTGGAAACATGACACAGTATGTTTGATAAAGTGAATCTATGATAGAATTGGATGGTGTGATTCCATTGTAATAGTCATCTATACAACGGTATATATGCACGGTGATCTTGTAGTGAAACTCAGATGACAGTGATGTCACAGAAGAATTTGACAAACAAGTCCAACAGTGACTTGATGAAGAGTGATTGAACTATTGTGGCCTTTGTGTGTTGGCAGTAATCCTTGAGATGACAGAATTTCTATAATAGTGACATCAACCCAATGTATGACTTGACAGTGAGAGTGGACAGCATTTATTTTATGTAACACTGACAGATTAATGTGAATTTGTGATGGTATGTCAATCATGTTATGACATTGATTTACTTGAGAGTGCACTTGGCATTGGATAGCATATTCTGGTACTTGACGGTGTTACTTTTACATAACAGTTTCTTGATGATAATAGTATGGATGTTAGGTTGATGGTATGACAATACTTGATATTGGCAATACAACAAGTGTTGCCAACCTTGGATGGTGACTGATCTACTATGATTGTGACAGTGATCGAAACCCTAACATTTGATGTGTCAGAGATTCTCTTGACAGTGCATTGGATATGTGACATTGACCTATTGACAGTGATGAGTGTAATGTTATTCAGTTGTAACAGTGAGCAGTTATAGATTGCAGAGTGGTCAGATTTGGCTTGTGATTGAGCACAGGCGGGATTGGGTTTGACATACAATTGTGCAGGTGCCAGATTGAGCAGAGTTGAGCAGTGAGGCTGCCAGGATTTGACAGTGATATACATACCGAGCGATCAACAGAACTTTCATAACAGTTTCTTTATATTGATTCAGAGCACAGGTGGATCCAATCTGAAAATTGTGAAACGTGGTCCGTCGGTTGATCAAAGAGGCAAGGTGGTGCAACGCAGGAGAGTGGAGTCTCCTTCAGGTTGGAACCTGAGAACACTTCAGGGTGGCAGGGTGGTGCTAGGGCAAGTTGTAGCCTGCACAGGGCATTGGAGCGTCCATCCAGTTGCATCTGGTACACAAGGTGTTGCAGCATACATCACGTTGGAGCCGGAGATTTAGGTCGTTGGAACGTCCTCCAAGTTGCAGTTGGTAAACAGGGTGTTGGAGCATCCTACAAGTTGGAGCCTATAAATCTGCAGATTGGAGCCTCCTTCAGTTGGAGCTAAAAACTTGATGTAATTATTTTTGAAGACAAATATTAAAAAGCATTCAGTGGTTTTTAAACTAGAGAGGGTTTTCCACGTAAAAAAAATTGTGTCTATCGTCTTGATTATTGTGCACTGTTGAATGGAGTTGTTGTTGAGGATTTGGAGGGCTAGTGATTAATTCAAAATTCTCTTCTTGATAATTACTTGTGAGGTTACTTGAGTTACTTATGTCTTCTCTTCATTAGCTTATTAAATCTTTCATCAAGTCGATTATCAAAAAACACGAGACACAAGAATTAGGCTCCTAGAGCCAAGGCAAAACCTCTCCCTCTTGGAGAGGAAAACCCACAAGAAATTCTTCTTATAGATTTTCAAATGACAAGTACCATGACCAAGATTTAGACCCTTGACCTCTATATGCATCCAAGACCTTGTCCTTGCTTCTTTGATGTCCTTCAATGCTGATCCTTCTTTCTTTCATCAACTTGCATTGTTTTGCACCAACACTTCATTCGAATATAGTTGAGACTTTCTCACTTCTCCTTCTCTTTGGAATATCTTCAAGATTTTCCCAACTGCTCCAACTTTTCATGAACTGGAAATCAGCCTTTTAACAGTGGTTACACTTCAGGATAGTTCGCAGACAGTCTCTAGACAAATCCGCACTTTAACACTCCCTTTGAATCGACCTTCTCTTGTTGTAGCTGCTTCAGGACAATCTCTTAAACACATCAGAAATCCACACTGAAACTTGTCCTTTAATCTGCACTGAAATTGTCCTTTAATCCACACTTTAGTCTGCACTGAAGTCTGCACTTTAGTCCGCACTGAAGCTTTGACCAAAACACATCAAACATCCGCGCTGCACTTAGAGATGATCGAAATTCTTTATTTTCTGCGAAGGCTACAGGGGTATATATAGTTGTTTGCTCCTGTATATAAGCCGACTTGACTGGGTGAACCGGTGTGACTATTTGGGAGCCGACATGACTGTTATGAGCCCGACTTCTAATATATCATTTAATCTTGTCTTCCAGTGTTTGTGTGAGGGCTAATTAGAGTGCCATTCTTCCACGGTTTCTAGGACAAGGTCTTGGAGCATTTAATGACGACTAGGTTCTTCATATACATGACACTAAATACACTTATAAATAGAAGACAAACCTTAAATCGACATCAAGAAGAAGTCTATTAACCTAAGATAAAATCTTGCTCATGAAACCCATGAAGCAAGTACAACAAATATACATTTTATTATCTTTGTCTTCTTCTTTACATAAGATACATAGTTACATGGTCAATATGAAGACCGACCTAGTTACACTTTTCAACACTCCCTCTTAACTAGAGAGGTATTCATAGAGGTACATGATCACTTTCAAACTGAGGAATCTTATAAGAAGAATCGGATTGGTAATCGCATGTCTATAGCATCATATCAACTAGCATTGTCCTAGTGCAAGGCCTTGACTAATAGCCCCATCTCTCAACGAGACAATGGGCTATAATGCTGGCAAGAGATATGACTTATAGACACCATAGTCATTGTCTCTCCAAGGTACATACTCCACCTAGGTTTTCCCAGAGTATGACCTTCTTGGACTATTCTTCTATTGGGTAGCCAGCCCTCAAAGAATATTGGTCCTTGACTACTCTTATCTTGAATGCCCCATCTCATTCTCAAAGAGTATCAAATGCCAGATGATTACCCAATCCTCCATTCTATCTTCCAAGTGAAGACCAGAATGATGTGTCTAGTGCATGACACATGTAATAGAGAATCACATACGTCACTCCCTCTCAACATAGGAAGGACATACTTCAAGTTTCTTCCAAGCAAGAAACTTACCACCAGGCTCCCTCTCAACCACGGTCCTGCAGCAGCAATCCAGCTACTCATGAAGAACTCCTCCCCTCAATGTCATGGATTTCGATAGTGAGGAACTTCAACTATTGGCTTCATAGGGCACAAATCATCTATCAATTTCAATCACGAGTCATGTCCACTATCAGAAACTGATTCATCAATTCTTTCTCATCTGGTCCACCATTATGCCATTATGTTTTTCTTTGAATCATCTAGAAGGATCATGCATCCTTTCTCATGATTAGTAACACCCCACAAATTCATCCAGATAAACATATACATATGAACTTTTTAAAACAAAAGTTACCTCAGTGATTGTTAAAATTGGACAACTAGGTCCAAACTCCATGTTGTGATGCTCAGATGAAGATACCGATATTTTTATTGGATTCCTCTTTCGGAGAGGTGTAAGATCCATATAAAATTTATCTAAATCCGATGAGCAGAACATTTATTTTGAATTTATTATTTATAATAAATTATATATGCAGGTCGGCCTTAAGGTTTTACACCCCCAGCAGATGTGTCACACACCTCAATGATGTATATAAATACAGTCAAAGTTGGAGAGCATTTCACACTCACTCATCACACATCTTCTTCTCTTCTCTGATTTAGTACGAGCTCCTTGGAGGACGAATTCAGCTCACACGTGGGAAAAAGGACGAGTTTGTACAGCCAAGAAGAAGGACGCAGATTGCTGCAACTAGGGTTTCCAAGAAAGTTTGACCAGCGTTGACTTTGGTCAACGCATGGTCCAAAGAGGCTGAAATTTATTGGAGACTTCGATTTTGAGAGGCCGTACACATTGGCACAAGAACCGAGGTCAAAAAGTTGACCGAAGTTGGAGCTGCGTTGATTTTTATGTTGCTGCCCTGCGTTGACTTTTCTGGACAGCATTGACTTTTATGGAGTTGACTTGTGTTGACTTGGTGACTGATTTGAGGATTGTTGTGACACATTCTGGGTTGGCTGATCAAGGAGACTTTGCTGGTTGAAGCATCCTGTTGACTGCCGTAACGCACCATCACATTTTTCCTGTTTCTAGTTTGTCTTCCATAGATCCACTGGTATGTTCTATTAGCATTTTACTTAACTGTTTGGGTGATTGCTGTAATAAAAGTAAAGTTGCATCAAGCATAGAACATCTACAAAAATTTACAGTGATGATCTTTCACCACGACATCTTCCTATAGGCATCGACATCCTTTATACAGATTGACACATCTCCTAATGATATGTTTTGTCAGGGGTCTTCTTCTTTACCAAACTTCTGTCAGAATCTACATATGCTCCCAGGATATCTCCTAGTCACATTTGCTTGACCTCCAGATGATAACTACCTCTTGACATGGTTGTATTTCATGATCTCTTCCTATCTGCACATTCTTCATTCCCAGGAACTTACAAATTTTCCAGTTCCTCGTTCATATACAGCCACCTCATATTCCGTGAGATATATTATGTTGATTTCATATGTTAGTGGCAAAGAGATCCTCCTTCATGGATCATACTTCTAAATATAGAAGTCTATTTCCTGCAACCATATGACATGACTTCACAGCATCCAATGTCAACATATAAATATATACATACCTCATATCTTTTTCATTTAAGTCATCCTGTAGCAATTTTACTAGAATGAAGAGTTTCATTCCCTTGGCCTGCTTCATCAATATGTCATCACATCCCAGAATTCGGTAGCATGGAATTCTTGAAGAAACTATTCAGCTTCCTTTCTAATCAGTGAATTCATAGAGAACTCCATTAGAAAAATATCAGCACCAAATTTCATGATGACCCTTGATCTTGATCACTGCCTTCCATCAGTGAGGTTTTCCAAGAGTTGTTTTATCGAGAGCTCCCGCCATGCTTCGATCACGATGCTATAATATACACTGCTTCTTATCATACTATTTTACAACCAACAGAAATCACTTAAAGGAGAAGATGATCTCAATCATAGTGGAGATCCCTCGCTTCTTCTTTCTTAGATTTCTTTGCATCATGTTCTTCTCTTGTATCTGAGATATGTGCTTCTTCCTTTTTCCTCTTGTCCTTTCTGAATTTAGGACAAACTCGTCTATAATGCCCAAGATCATTACATCCAAAACATTGTGCTTTGTCCACATTTCTTTTCTTATTCTGAGGACCAATTTTATCGAATCTTCCTTTCTTGCTGGACATGGTGTCAAAGGCTTGATTCCCTACACTTGATCCTTCTTTCAATCTTGATTCTTCTATCTTACCTAGACTTTGGAATGGCATGGAATCTTTTCTCCCATCTATGTTGGACATGGAACCTTTCCATTCTTTCAGTAAGACATTTTGTACCATGGTGAGTATTTCTCTATCAGACATTACTTCTCCCAACTTCAGTAGTTGTTCTCGTATTGCGAAAATCTCCATCAGCTATGGAATTATTCCTTCCTTTGACATTCTCAATTTGTATAGTTTTTTTCTCAAGGATATTATTTCCTTTATAGAACCTTTCAAGAACAGTTCCACCAATTTATCATATATTTCTTTTGAGGATTCTAGCTTTGATACATAGGGAATGAGAGAGTCTTTTATGGATTCTATAAGAATCCTTCGAGCTCTTATGTCTCCCTGCATGTATTTGATATATGCTAGAATGTCTTCTTTTGGAGGTTGAATTGTAGATCCTTCTATGAAGCCCATAACTTCATTTTCAATTAGCTTCATATCTGTCATTTTCTTCCATGCATTGAAGTTTGATAACCTAACCAATTTGTTGCTCTCTATACAATAAGTCATTCTAACAGATTTAGATAAAGTCATAGATTCTTACTTGGGTCAGTGACTTTTTCCTTCAGCAGCTTCCTTGATGATGACAAAGAGGTTAGGAACTTTTTCTAAGATAGAAATCTTCAATCTAGGTGATCTTGGATCCTTGATTGTAAAGGATGTTTTCAAAAGATGATGTCCTCTTCTCACAATGTCTTGAATGTAAATCTTTGAGGGCAAAGATTATTTTCTTGAAAGGTTGATCCTTTGATTGAGACGAAGATCTTTCTCGAGAATAGCTTGAAAGTCTTCCTTGCAAATTGATTTGATTTTACACCCAAACTTTGATTTTTGCTTCCTAGAGTGTCTCTTTATCAAGTAGCCCTTGAGTTCAACACCTTAGCTCTGATACCATGTTGAGAATTTGGAGGGCTGGTGATTAATTCAAAATTCTCTTCTTGATAATTACTTGTGAGGTTACTTGAGTTACTTATGTCTTCTCTTTGTTAGCTTATTAAATCTTTCATCAAGTCAATTATCAAAAGACACGAGACACAAGAATTAGGCTCCTAGAGCCAGGGCAAAAACTCTCCCTCTTGGAGAGGAAAACCCACAAGAAATTCTTCTTATAGATTTTCAGATGACAAGTACCATGACCAAGATTTAGACCCTTGACCTATATATGCATCCAAGACCTTGTCCTTGCTTCTTTGATGTCCTTCAATGTTGATCCTTCTTTCTTTCATCAACTTGCACTATTCTGCACCAACACTTCATTCGAATATAGTTGAGACTTTCTCACTGCTCCTCCTCTTTGAAGTATCTTCAAGATTTGCCCAACTCCTCCAACTTTTCATGAACTGGAAATCAACCTATTAACAGTGGTTACACTTCAGGATAGTTCGCAGACAGTCTTTAGACAAATCCGCACTTTAACACTCCCTTTGAATTGACCTTCTCTTGCTGTAGCTGCTTCAGGACAATCTCTAAAACACATTAGAAATCCGCACTGAAACTTGTCCTTTAATTTGCACTGAAACTGTTCTTTAATCCACACTTTAGTCTGCACTTTAGTCCGCACTGAAGTCTACACTGAAGTCTGCACTTTAGTCCGCACTGAAGCTTTGACCAAAACACATCAAACATTCGCACTGAAACACATCAAACATCCACACTGCACTTAGAGATGATCGAAATCCTTTATTTTCTGCGAAGGCTATAGGGGTATATATATATATAGGCTACACTGGGTGAACCGGTGTGACTATTTGGGAGCCGACATGACTATTATGAGGCCAACTTCTAATACATCATTTAATCTTGTCTTCCAGCGTTTGAGTGAGGGCTAATTACAGCGATTCTTACACGGTTAGGACAAGGTCTTGGAGCATTTAATGATGACTAGGTTCTGAATATACATGACACTAAATACACTTATAAATAGAAGACAAACCTTAAATAGACATCAAGAAGAAGTCTATTAACCTAAGATAAAATCTTGCTCATGAAACTTATGAAGCAAGTACAACAAATATACATTTTATTATCTTTGTCTTCTTCTTTACATAAAATACATAATTACATAGTCAATATGAAGACCGACCTACTTACACTTTTTTAACAAGTTGTTTATTGTTGATGAATGTTTATATTTATCTGAGGCTAAAGATAATTAATTCTCTGACGATTAAAATTAACTAATTGGAAAGAAATATTGATTCACCCCCTCTCAATATTTCCAACAATTGGTATCAGAGCAGGGTCCTTCAGTAGCATCTTAACAGTTAGAAGACAGATCTCAGAGTGTAGAGATGGGAAGATCAAAGAAAACCACCAAGCGTTCAAAGGAAGTTCCAGGTATTGAAAAAATTTCAAATCCTATTACTGTTGACAAAGAAAATGACACAAGAAGAATGTTATTCATGGCTACGGATAGCAAGAAGGAAGCTCTTGAAGAAGAAGAAGGATATGAACGAGATGAACGAGAACGAATTTTAAAACAAAGTTACAGTTATAAAGCAACTTAAGGTTGAAAACGAAAATGTCAAATTTCTTGAAGCCGAATTGAAGATAACAAAAGAACATGCCAGGAGCCTCAACAAGAAGAATGAAGAATCAAAGGAAATCATCATCAGCTTTAAAGTGCAGCTAGAAGAAGCCAGAAAAGTTGAAGAATCACTCAGAAGATAACTTCAAGAAAGTAACAAAGAATGGAAGAACATGGAGAGGGAACATCACACACTCAAAGAAGATGTTGCTCTATTGAAACTCCAAGTTCATGAAGCTAAAAGGAAAGAGAAAAACCTGATAAGCCAACAAAAGAAATCTTGTAAAAGGTACTAATCACATACTTATCAAAAGCAAAAGGAACTGGATACAACTGTTGCAGCAATAGACAGGCTCAGGAAGGAAAATGGAAGGCAGAAAGACAAGATACAAGTTCTCAACATAGAAGCACAGAAGGTCACTCTTCTAAAACTACAAGTAGAAGAAGCAAAAGAAACAAGGAAATTGTTGAAAGGCAGATTTCAAGAAGACCTTGCTCAAAAGCAAGAAGAACTTGGCATAGCTCCTACTGAAATCAATAAGTTTAAGGAATGGCAAAATAAACACTTGCAGGTTATTGACAGGAAAGCTCAAGAATTGGCTCATTTGAAGATGAAGGTGGAAAAAGCAAGCAAAGCTCCATGTGACGAAGGCACAAGCTCCAAGACTTCGCATGGTAAAATTGATGAAAAGACTGATCAAGATGAAAGACCAAAGAATATTAAGAATGTTGCAACTCCAAAGAATAATGTTGAAGCAAGAAAGGACCATGATCAACAAAGGACTATAATACCTCCAAAGAAGAACGAATATAGAAGATCATCCAAACAAGAAAACACATCCAGATATGTTAGTTTGCTTAATGGTTATCGTTTTGCATGTACTAACTTTGAACATATGGCTAGGAATTGTAAAGCTTATGACATGTACAATTATCAAAGGCATTATCAAAACCCCAGAAGCAAGTTTGCAGGATCACGAGATAGGTTTCACGATGACTTTGATAGTAGGATATATGTATTCACGCCCAATGTCTGTTGAAATATGTAACTAGGTTTGGTCTTCATAATGACAGATGTAATCATGATTTTATGTGTTTAAAGAAAAGAGAAAAATAAATTTATTATTATGAGTTTTGAGGCAAGGGTTTCATGCTCAAGAGAATTTATTTTTATAGGTCAAAGCACTCATTGAGTGCTTCTAGGTTTGTTATAAAGTCATTGAGTCATTGTCATGTATGAATGACCCATTTGGGCATGTTACATATTGTAAGAAAATTATTTGAATCAAATTAGAGTCAAAAGACCCTCCAAGACCAAGTTAATCATGCAAGCATCAAGTCGACCTAATGGAGCAACAAGTCGGCCTAATAGGAGGCTCAAGGAAGCCATATATATAGGGCAATCGGCCTCATTTGGAGCACAGACTCTCACTCACACAAGTTCGATAATAAAGACGAAAAGAAGTGCGAAGAAGTGGAGGTAAAAGGAAGGAGAAGAAGTCGAAGTTTTTGGTTTTGTTTTGGGTTACTTCCCTCTACATGTGCGAAGGAATTAGGGAACATATTGTTGCAAAGAAGTCGAGTTGTAGAAGTAAAGTTAGGTCACCAAGAAGAGTTGTTCTAAAAGCCAAATTCTCTAGGAGAGAGAATATACCCAAGCGAAGAAGAGTTGCAATTTCTAGGCAAGTCAAGTTGCAGTATCTGGGCAAGTCGAAGTTGCAGTTTCAGGTTACAGTTTCTGGGAAAGTCAAAATTGCAGTGTCTGGGAAAGTTAAAGATACAGTTTTTGGGCAAGTCGAACTTGCAATTTCCAGTTGCAGTTTCAAGGCAAGTCAAAGTTGCAGTTTCTAGGCAAATCAAAGTTGCAGCGTCTGAAGTAGCAGTTGCAGAGTAGATCGAAGTTGCTGGAAAGAGATGTTATTCAAAGAGGAAACATTGACTTGGTCTTGGAGGGGTTCTTGGTCAAGGATCTAGGTCTTGGAATTCATCAATTGAAGATTCTATGAGAAGACGAATTCTTATGGGTTTTCCTCTCAAGATGGAGAGGCTTTGGCCCTGGTTGATCGCCTATATCTTGTGTCCCTTGTCTCATTGTTCTTTATGGTTTGGTAGTTGTTTGATGAAGAAGAACACATAATAATAATCAAGTAAAAGAATAACCTAATTAAGAATAGTAAAAAGTCCTCACAAGTAGTTATCATTATAAGAGAAATCATCTAATATCTTTGCCCAAGATTTCTCAACAATGTCAAATGTTACAAATGCCATAATTATGACCACATAGCTCGAGATTGCAGGTACAAGATGGTATCTGCCATGAATGATGACCTTAACATCAAGCACAAGAAGGTTTGGAGAAGAAAGCAAAAGGAAGAAGATCAAGGAAATGAGAAAGTCTTAACATTCATGCTTCAAGTTTGGTAAAGGCCAAAAGTCATGATGAATCAAAATGTACATTGGATGATGTCAAGGTTCAAGAAGATCCAGCAAAAGTGTTGGATGATACAATATTTTTAAAAACTCGGCTTGTAGACTCCTTGAATTTTGAAGAGGGGGAGTCTATGCAACGGTGTTTGGACGTTTAAAGACCTATCTATTGACAGGTCGACAGTTGATAGATATTCAATATTATGGGCAGATTAGTAGCTTCAATTCAAAAGTGTCAAGTTCATGAGATTAAAATAGGTTCAGGGGGAGAAGAACAGTTAAAAGAATACAAGTCCATAGTGATCGTCTGAAGCGACAAAACTTATAATTGTTTGTGCTTTAAATGTAAAATACGCAAATGTATTTGTAAATAATATTTTTATTAATAAGATGAATGTACAAGTATGTTGAATGTTACAATGAGGGCCTACTTATATACCTAGGAAGGTGTCCTTTCATGATTGGGCATGTCTTTTAGACATGCCTTTTCACTTAACTAATGACTATTTAAAATAATCATTATTTTGATTATTTATTATTTATATTTATTTCTATTCATTTTATTTTATATAATTTATATTCATAACATTGCCCCTTGCTTCAAAAGCTTTATCCTCAAAGCTTATCGTTGATGATTTTCTTCACCTTAATCGCGAACAATTTTCTTCACTTTGCTCACGTCATTTTTGATAAGTGTAACTGGTCAGTGGTACCAAATTTCTTCATTTTGCTCACGTCCTTTTTTTTTACTAAATAAATTTTTATTTTTATTTTTTTAATAATAATATATATATTTTTTAAACTAAAATATGATTAAATTGGTTATACAGTGGCAACTATATAATATAATATATGACTATATTGGTGATATAGCGGTAATTATATGATATATAGTTATAATGTGTATATTAGATGTAAGGGCATATGATACAGGGCAGCATTTGGGAAAAACAAGGCGGCGGTCGAGGGTCAACGAGAACCCAGGAAGGTGGCATGATGTAGGGACAGCGTCAGTGTTGATTTTTGTAGCATCAGATGTGCTCTAGCCTCAAGATTTTGCAAAGAGGCTAGGACATATGCATTATCGAAGACCCAGAAATTGTTTTGGGAAATTCCACCCGAAGACAGTTTAATTAATATAATTAATTATTTTAAATGGATGTCTAAGTCTAAACTTACGAAATTAAAATAATTAAAGGGTATTAATTAAGCCAGGTGTCAAACTTCTAGAAAAAGACAAAGATCTAGTCAAGATGATCTAAGCCATTAATTAGGGTTTAATTTGGGTCGTTGAAAGCTCAACGAGAGATTATAAGAAGGAACTCGATGGGCACTTGGAGGACACAACATGCAGATACTTAGTTGCCCAAGCAGATCGATTTTCTCACTAGTTGAAGTTCGGCAAGAGAAAATCGAATCAGAGGGTGAGTTGCAGGTGAGAGAGAGAGGGTATCGGCAATAGTCGAGAGTGCAAGAAAAGGCAATGTTGGACACTTAATCCTCTATGGGTAGGTTGGAAGCCGAATGGACAAAAGGAGTCCAAGTGGCCTTGGAATGTGGAATCCAAGAGTCACATCAATGTAATATAAAAGGACAATCCCAACACTGGCGATTAAGAAAAACTAATATCTGCACAGCCTAATTTTTCCATACTGTGGTTTGCATATGCAAGGTTTAATATGGTATTCATAGGCTCAATTGATCCCCAAGATTCAGTCAAACCGATACCTTTTCTATAATTTGTTGAGGCCTTCATGGCCTACATCAACACTGTGAATTCCCCAATGTTTTAAAAACTTTAATCGGTCACTACTGTGCCGAGGTAATGACTCCGAATCGGTAATGACTCGGTCGACTCGGTTTCAATGACTCGGTTTTTGTAAAAAATACATTAAATATTATTATTTTTGTACAAAAACATAAATTTAAAGCTTTTTATTCATGTTTCCAAACACAAAGCATTACAATATAGATAAGTCACAAAAGACAACATATGATCAAAGTAGGCTCATGAATATATCCATTATATCAAAATTGCACCTAGTGCACCGTCCAATACAGGATGATGATATAGAGATCAAAACAAAAAACATAACCAATGTCACAGGTGACTCCTTTCGACAAGACATCAACCCTCTAGAAGGCCTGTGGTAATTCAAAGCATATAAAGAACCGTGGATTAAACCTACAATGTTAAGTTCTGTGACCTGATTGAAGAGGGTTTCATTGTGTTTTTCTTCAAATAAGAAAGCATTTGCAATTGAGCCACAATAGCCTTCAGACCGAGTTATTAAGTTCCCTATCTACGTTGAGAATTTAACGTGGATCAACTCACGGCATCTTTGTACATTACTTTGAAGGCTTGATTCTAAGTATAAACAAGGTATTTCTGGCCCTCGTTTGAAGCAATTATGGAGGACTTCTTTGCTCAAGTAGAATTGAAGGGTATTTTTCTTCTGTTTCTCTTGACAGTGCATCCTTGTTATGAATTTGTTATTCTCATTGTTCCGAAGAAAGTTAAATCCCCTAATCTAAAGAAAAATTCAGCATTTGACATTGTGGTCACTCAACTATGAGGACTTAAAAGGTGACTTCATTTACAACTAGAAGGGTGGTATCCTATCAATGATCGTGAGGAGGACTTGTCCTAGAATTAGAGGCACATCATTATAAAGGACAGTTCTAAGGCCCTCCATAATTTAAGGAAGCCGAGATCTTGTATACATACGTTTGCAAGGTATGAATTGTAGCCTTAAAAAGACAATTAGCGGGCATCCTTTGTCATCTATATCAGTAAAATCAAGGAACCCTATTTTGTGTATAGAAGAAGAGGCTGAGTCCTTATCACTGTTACAATCTCTCACACACACACACACACAAGTATTATAAGCTAGTTCCATCGAAGCCGACTTGTAAATCAATAATTAATATATATTCATGTCTTTGAAGCATTCATAAAAGGTGCATTGAAGTCAATGAAAATACAAAATGCAGTTATGAGAAGGGATGGTCTCTTTAGACATCAATTTGAAAATGATTTTTGAAGAATAGTAAAAGCCCTCCATGATGTCATATCGCTGACTAAGCTGCTCATTATCTAGCAGCTGATGTGATTTTAAGAAGGTTTAGTGGCAACCCTTCATGTGATTCTATTTTTGTCTAGCAGCTGAAGCAAAGGAAGTTCATCTAAGAAAAGTATGTAGCTCCTCTATGTTGGCACCTTTGGATAAAGATGATAGTGCCCTTGAAAGTCTAACAAACAGAAGAAGTGCAAGGCACTTTGAAGCAAATCCCTGTAGCAACTTGTATGAATGTAAAATTAGAGGTATGGTCTCTCTCATAGTATGTGTAATGCATTTATTTATTTTTATTTGTTTTAAGGCTCTTTTGATGGAGGGTTTAATTTGAATAAGAACCCTAGATGGCTCATGGAAAACCCTAGCTCACATATGAAACCCTAATTTTTAGGGTTTGTGGATTCTAGGGTATTTAGACGAGGATGATGTTTTGAATTCCATCCTCCATTAGTGTATGAAAACCCTATATTGTATCTCATGCTTTTATGATCACATATTGTTCTTGGTCATTGTCACTAACATCATGTCATCAAGGTACATAGAGGGATTGGTGCTCTTGATTAAATACGAGTTCCATACCCTAATACATGACAATATTCGATGGAAACATTGCAATAACCCAACTCGAAACTCGAAAACCGATAAGTCCGCCGGATTTTGAATGAGATCTAAAATTCTACTTTCTCCATATGAAATCCAATAAGGTTGGAAACCACTCTCAAACATCCCTAGGGAAATACCATGGTAATGTTAAAAATTTAAGTAAAAGGATGAAATGAGAGGCCAAAGTCAATTCCGCCGGCCGATGGGCCCAAAAAATCGATTTTTATGGACTTGAAACCGAATTTAATTCTGCTGTTAGGTTTGTTTGAGGTTTTCTGAAGAGTTGTGGAGTTGGTTTTTGGAGCAGCTTCATGGTAATGTTAAATTCTTAAAGTAAAAGGATGAAAATGAAGATTAAGGAGAATGTCACTTTACTTTAAGAATTTAACATTACCATGAAGTCGCTCCAAAACCAACTCCACAACTCTTCGTAAAATCCTAAACAAACTCTTGTTAACAAACAAAGGATTAAAAAACTGCCTGAAGTCCACAAACCGCTTGGGCCCATCGACCCGCCGGTTTGGCTTGGCCTCCCCACAGTCGGCCCTCGTCCCACACTATGGTGGCCTATGTAATGTAACACCTCCCGTGGCTCTATCCTCGGCCCATCGGCCCTCCATTCCTCTGTGGCACCGACCTTCCCACAATATAACACTCCACCTAAATCCGGTCATCGCTTAGTCCCTTCACACTTGCTCGAGCCCTTCACTTCTCACCGCAGCAGACTCTCCTATACAACCTATGCAACGGCCTCTATTCAGCTCCGGTCCTCAACACACCGTCTCTGTCTCTGTGTCATATGTTGAGGTATTGACCACCCTCCGGTACGCTGGTCCCTCTCCATGTTTGCCAGCGATCCCTTCGACCCTCCACCAAGTCGTTGTCCCAACTGTCTAGTATCCGCTCTCCTTGTAGCATCCTCCTACACTCTATTACACCGACTGTAGATATTTGCTCCTCATGAGCCTATATTCTGCAGTGATATTTGCACTGGCTCTGTGTTCAAATGCTGCAATAAGTCATAGCATATGTAATGGGTTCTTTGGGAGGCAGTGAAGCTTCCTAGTTCAATTAAATCAATTATGGGATCACTCTAGAGGCTTGTGTTCACCGATGTATGTGGAGAGGAGGCAGTGTTGTGGGAGCGCGACAAGGTTGTGAGGGTAGTCGAGCAATTTGTAGAAATTTATGAATCTTAATTCTTATGCAGAAATTATTTCTGTTAATCCGGTTAAGCTTCTCCTACTTATACAAGTTATCAACTGAACAAATTCAAGTTAACATCAAAGCAAAACACATAACATATCTCTACCAATTCAAATCTAGAATAAGCACATGCACACATAGACAAAGTGACACAGTTATTTCTAGACAAACTGTCCCCGGAAAAACCCAATGTGGGAAAACCGATCTCTGGCTACTGGAGGGCTCTATTATTAAGAATATTTCTAAATACACAAAATGGTCTCCAAATCCGGAAACCCCACCACCATAACTTCCAGATCCGCAAAGACTCGGTGCACTTGGCTTATCTAATACCGACTGATCCACACCCTCAAACGAGATTTACAGAACTCAGCCAGATCTATGCCTAAAAACCCCAGATCTACCCCTGAAAGACACTGCGTCAGCCTCTGAAGGCCTCCAAATGCTCAGCGTTGTCACTCAAAGGGACTACGTTACCCCAGACTGGGTGACGCAGTCACTACGCTGCCCCTAAGGGTCTCTGCGTAACCCCTGAAGGGTTTCCTGAAAATCACGTTGTCCTTGCCGTTGTTGCTGTCGTCTGCTGCTACTGCTGCTGCTGCTGCCTTCCTCTGCGATGTCTTTCCTGATCTCTTCTCTGCTTCTTGTATATTCTAGACCCCGGGATCAAATCATCCCCTTGGTCTAAATTCCCCTCTCTGCAACTAAAACACTTGAGAATTCTTAGCAACCCCGCCCTAGAATCTCAGCTTAGCTTCAGTGCTCTACCTCTGTGTGTCTTAGAAATGACCCCAAGCCTTCCCTTTATACTTTTCTCGTTAACATATCAACGGCCAAGATTAAATCTTTAATCAATGGCTAAAATTAAAACAAAGCTTGATCCATGTGACTTAAGACAATTTCATCACATGTTTAATTAAATTCACTTTAATTATTTAATTTTCCTAAGTTTTCGCTTAGGAAATAAATTAAAATAATTAATTAATTTAATATCTCCTAAACCAAATGAAATTTCCCAAATCCATTTCTGGGTCTTGTACATCAAGTGAACTCTAGTCCTTCCTCAAAATTTGGGACCTAGAGCACAACCGATGCTACCCCAAATACAAAAAATCTCAACACTCCCTCTTAGCATCAAGGGTGTGCTCTAGCAATACATCACACTTATGCATTACAAGATTTTGGACACTGGTTCTGTGTTGTTGAAGCTTGGCCTCCTGCCACTCAACTCTGCACTATTGCTGCCATTTTGTACTGTTGCCCATGACTCTACTACTATCACTGCAACCACTGTACTGCAGCTCCTTCTCAATATGTTGCATCTGTGCTACTCATAGCACTGCCACTGCTGATCTGCGGCACTGCAACTTCAGTTGTTGAGAGAAACTACTGAATCTCCTGCCCAATCTTTGACAGATAAATCAGATGGGCTGCATCCTTATCACTGAAGCTCCATAGGCTACAGATCTGTGGTGGCATCTAAAGAACGATGCACAGCTATAGCTCTACCTATGTAATCAGACTCCCTCTGCACTACTAAAGTCACATCAGCTCCTTGTGCTGAAATCTATCATGTTGTTGCTGCACTGCGCTGTCCTTCTGAAGCTCTTTGTGCTGCTGCAGCTCTGCACTGCGCTGCTGAAGTCACATCAGCCTCTGCATTGCTACTGCTTCTGCGTTGCTGCTGCTATGCTCTGCGCTGCTCCTCCCAGTGTCCAGATCTGCCTCTGCCTCCTTCATCTGTGATCTATGCACCCACTGCTCCACTTGTCCCGCTACTGTCTTAAGGCTGTCGTAGCTCGCTTGTGATCCAAGAGATGACCTGCTCAAGGACCCCGCCTCACTTCCATGTAGCTCCTCTGCATGTCCATGTCACCCCACCTCCGTGGTTCATGAACACTCATGGCCACATCATCTCTGAACCCATCATCTACCACCGCTGCTTTGAAAGAAGATGCTTCCTTGTCCTTCTTCTTTTTTGGACAATGGCTGGCAAAATGTCCCATTTCGCCACACTGGAAGCACTTGATCTTAGAAAGATCCTTCTTCTTCTTCAGTTGCTTCTTCGATGCCAAGGCTGCATCTTCCTTCTCTTCCTTCTTAACCTTGCTCAATGCAAGGTTGTGCTACTTCCTGGTGAACCTTTGTAGTTCTTCTTGCCGCAGGATCGACCACAAGTTGTCCCAATCTGGGAGGTCTGCTCTGCCCAAGATAATTTGGACAAAGGTTTCCCACTCATCCGTGACTGCATTGAGGGCAGTCCTAACTATCACTGCATCATCTACGGTTGCACCCGTTGCAGTCAGCTGATCCCTGATTGACTGCAATCTGAAGAGGAAATGCTCGATGTCTTCCCTGGTCATCATGAATGACCTCATACTTGGGCCTCCAACAACATCTTTGCAATCGATTTTCCCTCATATAGGGAAGTCAAGGCCTTCCACATCTCATTAGTTGTCCTCTTCTCAGCTATGTGTGGCACAATATGATCCTTGATACTGTCCATTATCAGCCGCTTAGCATGCCCAGCAACTTCTCTATGCTTCCGTAGGAGATCCGCATCTGTCGGTGTGGCTAGGGTCTGCTCTGCATGGTCTCTTAGATCGTATGCCTCAAGGACAATCAGGATCCTTACTTTCCACACCGAAAAGTTTGAGAGGCCCTCTAGCCTATCCTGATCGCGCAATCCATGAGGAGCCATCTGCTCAGGATGTGTCAGAGCTCCTCTTCTCTACGCTAGAGATCTTGGATCTAGGGTCCTTTACAAACTGGGCACCCTCTACTCCCTCTGACACTTGATTTCCCTCGTTGGAAATCTACCAAATCAACTATGATTCAACTTCTTCTTTGATCCTCTAACCAAACTGCAAGTTTCCTATGGCAAGAAACTCTCTGAGAAGCTAATCTCTTCCCAAAATTTGTCACTTGTGCTAAGGTTAAAAATCTGAAAACTTCAAAAGTTTAACCCCATCAGCTCTTCTGAATTTCTGCAACTTTTCTGCAGACTTTTTCTGGATCTGACAGATTCAAATCTTAATCACACTGGCTGGCTTCAGACCCAACCAGCATTGTTTCTGAGCTGCCTCTGCGCAGTAATTGCATGGGCTTGCTAGGACACAGCGCTGGACAGCGTCACCCTTCCCTTTGTGTGAATCTCCTCTTGAAAACTGCGTTGTCCCTTCAGATCTGCTTTTCTGCTACGTTTCCAACTACTTTCTGCAACTAGATCCTTTAGATGCTTCAGCTGATGACCCTTCTAGATCTGCAATTGCTCTAATACCATGTAGAAATTTCTGAATCTTAATTCTTATGCAGAAATTATTTTTGTTAATCCGATTAAGCTTCTCCTACTTATACAAGTTATCAATTGAACAAATTCAAGTTAACATCAAAGCAAAACACATAACAAATCTCTACCAATTCAGATCTAGAATAAGCACATGCACACATAGACAAAGTGACACAGTTATTTCTGGACAAACTGTCCCCAGAAAAACCCAATGTGGGAAAACCGGTCTGTGGCTGCTGGAGGGCTCTATTATTAAGAATATTTCTGAATACACAACTCTGGGTTCCAGATCTGGGAAACCCTATAGAGAAAACTCTAGATCTGCAGCACCTGGCTGATCTAAGACCAACAATACTGACTGATTCACACCCTCAAATGGGATTTACAGAACTCAGCCAGATCTAGGCCTAGAAACCTCAGATCTACCCCTGAAAGACACTGCGTTAGCCTCTGAAGGCCTCCAAATGCTCAGCGATGTCACTAGAAGGGACTGCGTTACCCCAGACTGGGTAACGCAGTCACTACACTGCCCCTAAGGGTCTCTCCGTAACCCCTGAAGGGTTTCCTGAAAATCACGTTGTCCTTGCTACAGTTGCTACTGCTGCCATCTGCTGCTTCTGTCGTCTGCTGCTGCTGCCTTCCTCTACGCTGTCTTTCCTGATCTCTTCTCTGCTTCTTGTGTATTCTAGACCCCGGGATCAGATCATCCCCTTGCTCTATATTCCCCTCTCTACAACTGAAACACTTCAGAATTCTTAGCAACCCCACCCTAGAATCTCAGATTAACTTTAGTGCCCTGCCTCTATGTGTCTTACAAATGACCCCAAGTCTTTCCTTTATACATTTCTCGTTGACAAATCAACGCCCAAGATTAAATCCTTAATCAATGGCTAAGATTAAAATAAAGCGTGATCCATGTGACTTAAGACAATTTCATCACATGTTTAATTAAATTCACTTTAATTATTTTATTTTCCTAAGTTTTAACTTAGGAAATACATTAAAATAATAAATTAATTTAATATCTCCTAAACCAGATGAAATTTCCCGAATCCATTTATGAGTCTTGTAGATTAGGGGAACTCTAGTCCTTCCTCAAAATTTGGGACCTAGAGCACAACTGATGCTGCCACAAATACACAAAATCTCAACACAGTCAACATCAAAGCTCCAACTTTCTTTGTTGTATTATATGCTTTGAATCATTTTTGGGTTGTATGTTGGTGCATTGGAATTAGTGTTTGTTTTTAGCATTGAATATATCATGTTTATGTTGTCATATGGTTCGGACGCCAGTCTATAGAAATTTGAATTACAATTGTTCATGCAATAACTTACTCTGACCTTATTGATTCATATTGAAGATGCATTAGTGTTTTCAAAGGTTATTGTATCACCATTGAAGTCGTTGTCAATCTTCTATCCTCTGGAACTGAAGGATTAAGAGGTTTTCTTAGCACACAAAAAGAAATGAAGCGGTTCTTCGTGCTCTTTCTTCGAGGAACATGTGGAGTGGTTGTGAAGCTTGACCGTCTTTCATTATACCTTGACTCGGCATTGAAGGAGCCACCTATTTGGTGAAATTGAAGGCTAAAACACTTGAAATATGTGAATTTGTAGATGTGAGGTGGTGAACCCAAACGAAAAAAAAAAAAAAGGAAGCAATGGGACAATGTTACCCTCGACTTGAGCTTGGTATGCATGGTATACACAGGCTTAATTTTATGTGTGTTACATCATTCTATCTGTGTTGTTTATACTGCTGCTATCATTTAAGAAGCTACACTATTTATAGAGCTGCCATATAACAATATAATTAATCTGCTAGCCACTAGTTGTTAAAAAAAAAAAGATGTGAAGGATTTCATAAGAGGAATTTCTACTTAAGTGTTAAAAGGTAACATTGCAAGAATTTGAAGAAGGTTATCTTTCACTAGTTTGAATTAGTTTGTTGGCTAGCATTGCCTTTATGAGCATTAGCACCATTGAGAAGTTGAAACCCCATTTCATAAACTTGAGTTGCTAAGAAAATGGCAAAAGTTGATGAAATATTGGAGTTTTTGAACACTTTGATACTATCCATGATATGGTAAATGTCAGCAAAACCTCTCTCTCTAATATTCAAACTTGTCTACAAAATGCATTAGACAAGATTGAATTTTTGCAGTTTGTGTCAAAGCTACAGCGAGACAAATTACAACAGTGGAGTCATGATTATGAACCTGTTTTTGTTCAAAACATTGAGACAGACTCACATCATTAGCAAGAATATAAAGTTGAGCTTGATTCACATTCAATGCATAGTTCAAGAGCAGATTTGCATACATATGCAAAAATCCAACCTACGCCCAGTACAAGAGAAGATTTGAATGCAGATGCAGATGTTCACACTTTGCTTCCCAAGCCCATCATCAGACTTTGGGAAGACCTTGTCCACAACAATCATAAAACAGGTCTTGGATATGACAAGGAGTTGTCCTTTCATATCCCTGACTATTCCAAGCCCATTCAATTTCAGAGTGTCAGATTTCTTCATGATAGCTCACCTTCAGTTGTTCTAGATTCTACTCCTCCCCAGCAACAACCACATATTGTAAAATGCCAACGATGTGATCAAGTTGGCCATATGAAAGATCATTGTTTCGATCTTCACCTTTGCAAGCACTATGGTCGGCACACTCATTCTTCACATAGATGCTTCAGAAACAAGCCTCTTGCAAGAACAAAGATTCAACTTGGATGGATCGCTTCTTGGGAATGGGCCCAAGAAGATGTTTAAGTCGTATGTCAGAACTTGTTCTAGAATATTGAACAATCTTGCAGTTGAGTTTTTGCCATCATCTCACCTTGTACCTGACAGGGGGGAAAATGGTGGTCATCTACAAGCTCCGAAGCCCAATCAAGCGAGCTTGAGCCACAATCTCTCATTCCAGATTCAAAGTTGTAGTCAGAGACATAGCAGTTCAAGCGAGCCTGAGCCACAACTTGTCATTCCAGATTCAAAGTTGTAGCCAGAGACAGATGCCCATGAGCATGCCTTTGGTTGGTGGACAGCATTAAACCATCTATGCGAGATTGATATTTTTCCTCTTCAAAGAATTCGGAGCACTTCCTCTAGCAGAAGACTTCAGCTTCTTGCCAGTTTTGGAAGAGTTCTAGGAAATGCATCAAGCATTCCAGAGTTGGTGGTCATCCTTAAGCCATCACAAGTTATAGACCTCCCTTCTTCTAGGTTGAAGGTCTCCCACTTCAAAATATGAGGAACACTTCCTCTAACAGAAAACCTCAACTTCTTGCCAGATTTGGAAGAGTTCCGAGAACAGCACTAAGCGTTCCAGTGTTGGTGGTCATCCTTAAACCACCTCTTTATGCCAACATTTCAGAGAGTTCATTTGGCCTAAGTGTTATCATGCATACTTTGCAGATTTGTATTATAGCTCTCTTCTTGGACTTACACATACCCATTCGGATTAAGGGGGGAATGTTGGACACCTAATCCTCTATGGGTAGGTGTGAAAGCCGAATGGACAAAAGGAGTCCAAGTGACTTTAGAATGTAGAATCCAAAAGTCACATCAATGTAATATAAATAGACATCTATGGTTAATAGAAAAATATCTCACGCCTATCTTTCTTACTTGTGTGTTTACCATGCGTGTGTTTAACACGCAGGAAGAGGCAACGCAGGAAGAGGGCCGCAGATCACCAACGCATAGGCATTGACACAGTCACTGCGCAGCAGGTGACGCAGTGGGGCTAGCATGAGGGCAGCAAGTCCTCTCTGGGGTCGGAAATTCACTGTGGAGCGTGAGAAATTTGTATGTAAATTTATCTCAGTGATTCTTCTTCTATTCTGTTATTCATATCTTGTACATGAAATTTTTGCTGAAAATTAATAAAAGAAACCCTCATCTACTGCACCACCCGAAGTGTCGTCCTTTGTGTCACTCATGCCACTATTGTTTAACTAATATTGCCACATAAAAAAGCTTTGTAATAAGTGGTTGTTACAGCATAGAACATCAGAATTTCAACAAACAAAAAAAAGCTTTCAGGTTGTGTCATATGATATGTAATATGGCTATATATGAGAAGTCATGACCATTTCAAAGAACTGAAACTCTAGCATATGGAACTAGTAGAAAACTTGACTACTGAGAAGATATTGTGCATAGATACTATTTTCAGATGTCAAACTTCATCTTAACAGAATGAACCTTGTGTCTTACATTTCAGTAAATTAAGAACTTTCCAAAAAGATGATAACATACAAAAGCATGAGAGATGATTGCCATGGATATTCCTTAGTACAGTTTCACGAATTGAAAAGCCAATATACGTGCTATAGTCTGCTATATAAAAATTTATGAAAGAATTAAGTTATAGTAGTTAAGTTATGTTCCCAATTTCTGAAATGTAAGATACACTGGTTCTGCCTCTATTGTTTACAACATGAACTATAAGAAATTTTGCACAGATAGTCAGTAAATTTAGCATTTCATCCAACAAAAAGAGCAGACAAATGCTTTACAGACTATAGTTGTTAACAGGTGTAATTCTGGTTCAGAAATTTCAACTCAATGAAAACTTGCTACATGCCATAGGCTGTTTGGTGTCATTGACATTAATGAATGTTCAGGTCAGTTCAGTGATATTTACAATTTCTGAATAGGAAATAAGCTGCTTCTGCCTCTGCTGTTCATAACAATAACTATGCTAAAGTATATGAAGATATCCATTCCACCAATATTGGCTCGATAACGACTTGCAGAAGCCAGAGCAGAATTTACCTCATCTGTCTGTATGGTCACTTGAATTGGCTCATACTGAGTTAAAACAGGCATCTTCAAATGGAAACCTGCAAAAATAGAGAACCAAAATAACTCCAAAAGAGGCAAAAAAGGACCGAGCAAAAAAAAAGAGCCACATTTACACAAATAGTACCAGGTTCAGTAATTCTCTTCGATAGAGCACCGCCTATCCAGTAAGCACCAACATGTCCTTCTGGAACTTGGTGCAGAATACCAAAAGAAGAACTGACTGCAGGAATACATATCTGCCACATACATATCAAATGCAGTCTCCATATCATAATCTGTAGTATGTAAGAGGAAGTACTGGGCTTAAAAAAATGAAATCTAAAACATAAAAATGGAAGACGAGAGTATTCACTCGAGAAAATGGCCTCCCAGCAGTGCAGAGCAAGCTGGAAATTATTAATATCAGAAATTGCACACACAATGGCAGAGAATACAGAGCAGCAAAATATAAGAGAACCATTCAAACTTAATGTCTATTCCAAAGGATGTGAGTCATTTATATAGCCTCAAGGAAAGTGATTGTTTGTTTCATATTTCCAACATCATTAAGTCATGAAAACTTCACTTTACAACACAGCTTTCTTATAAAGTTCCTAAAATTCATATGACCATTATTAAGTATCTACTTTATCACCCTCCCTTAATTGCAATGCTAGACATAACTGTTTGTCCCAAAACATAACCAATGTAATATAGCTAAGAAAGATAATAAGTATAATGTGGCCATAATAATAGAATAGATCCACCATGTAATTAAAACGCAAAAAATATAATAACAAAGGGCAGCAGGCATAAGATCCCTACGAATACTCATAAGAAATTATAAATACACGAGTATCATTGATTCGTGTTGGATTGTATTGTCTTCCGGGGTGATTCTCTTCCATAAGGATTTGTTGAAATGTGTAGCTTGGGAGGTACTCCCACAACCCCTGGGGTACTGGGTTTGTGAGTTGTTGTCCCACGAAAATGAAGTTTTGTGGGCAATGTACCCAAACAGTGAGCTTTGTAACCAAGGTCATGTGTGAAATACCCAAGGAGAAATTAGTTGTTTAATCATTGAATGCATGAGGGGCATCCTTGAGGGGCTAAGGAGCACCTAGGGCTTCAATGGAGTGGTGAAAGCCAAATGAAAAGCAATTTTATTTCTTTAGATAGTGGGGTTTCTATATGTAGGCTCAAGTCAGCTTGGCCTACAAGACACCACCCTTGGGCTTAATGTGCACCCCATAAATCACTAAAAGAAGAGATCAAGTCAAGTTCATCTTCCATCCATCCAAGTGAGCATCTTTCCTCAAGTCATATCTGGCCAAGAGAAGGTTGAATACCTCAGTGAGCCGCAGATCCAAAAGAGGGACGAAATTGGAGCATGAATGGTCTAGTTCAAGTCTGAAATCAAGGCCAAGTTAGCTCAGGTTTGTGAAGGTTTATCCCTGTGAATTTCGGCCCTAGTTGTAGGCCTGTTCTGGCATGTTTGGAGGTTACTTTCTGTGATTGATTCGTGCCCTAGTTAGGGCTTCCCTCTATGTTACGCTGTTCTTAAAAGTCTGTTCAGAAATCTAGAAAGTTTTGTTCTAATATTCTGTGCATGGGAAAGAGGGCGGAGACCATATGAAGCAGACATATACCCTGTGATTTGGGCCGCAAATTCTCCAGTGCTACAGGCCTAAAGAGTGAGGCCGAAAGTCTGTCTTGTGTTGCAGGTGTTTTGACAGGGAGGCCGAGGGATTTAGCTCTGTGGAAGCGCTGCAAAGGAGCTGACGTCTAAGGAGATTTGTTGTTGGTGGAAGGTCTGTCCAATATGGCTTTGGAAAGCAATTGGAGGCAGCCTAAGTGGTGTGATTTGTGTAGTCAAATCACAATTGAGAGGTTTGCTTGTGTATACCCTAAGGATAGTCATCTTGGTGGGGCAAGTACACTGATATCAGGGTTGTTATTGGTGACCTAAGTTCTATTACTTCGGAGAAACAAGTGGACAGTTGGTGGGCAGTGTTGTCGCTCAGATTGTACAGGCACTGCAACAACGACTCAATGCGGGGGTTGCTACTTTGATCCCCACCCACTCTATTCTAGTTGTCTCCCAACAGTAGGCTATGGGGAATAGTCCCTATGGAAATGAGGAGAGGAGAAACACGTTGGCAACCAACGAGTCCAGGAGACACGATTGATTGGCCTAGCTACTTGGTTAATTTAAGCAAGATTTTAAGGATTAGATTAAATTTATATTTGAGACCAGTGTTATGTGGATTCAACTTGCTTTTTACAAATTAGATGCCAAGTAACCGTGTTATCACTCCGTAATTCTGAGGCTGAAAGCAGAATCCCGAAGGCAACATCAAAACCACTTCAGGCCTAGGATCTAGCCCTCCTAGACCCAGAGAGGAATCTCTCTATAGGATTTAGATTTGTTTATTGGGCATTTTAGGCTAGTTAAGATAAGCAAAGTTGGGTTTTGAATTTGGTTTGGTGCGGAAAGCGAGGGAAGGGCCATAGGGCAATGGAGTCAAAGGGCTCGGGTGACCAATCTGCAGAAGTAATCCAGCATGAGTAAAACAGGGCAAGCTAGGTGTACTGCTATGGATCTCTGAGAATAAAATGGAATGGGAAGATACAAGAATGTGGGACTCAGCAGAAATTGAGGAGCAGTCAAGAATTCCTCAACTAAACTGGAGTGTAAAGTTCAGAAGAAGTCAAGGAGCAGTTAAGAATTCCTTCACTTCGCATCAGTAGAAAACATAGAATATTGCAGAATCAGCAAGAATAGGGTACTCCCGTAACAAATCCTATTCATCATTTCTGTTCTACAATATCTGAATTCAGAAATACAAAGACAGAAAAACAGCGGATCACACATTAAACAGGAGAAACTTCACCATATGGTGCAACACTTGAATCCTGAAAGCTTCTATTGAATTACTTGCAAACTATCACAACATTACAGAATGGGACTCAGTCCCTCATTCAGATTTTTTCCCTCCGAGATACTTCAAACAGTCAAGTATATAAGCTAATCCCACTAACTCATTACAATCAACACTCTCCCTAACAGTTACTATCTCGCTCTACATAACAAAGAAGGAAGAGTATCATTTGACATGCATAAAACTGCTAGAGTTACAAAGGACATATGGACATCTGGTTTTACTTTGATTCCCTGCAGTCAGATTTGTCATATATTTGCCGGTGTAAATCTGACATTTGTGCCATTTTGACTGTCCCTTTGACTGCCAAACTCTAGAGCTGGCTCTTCATATGGCCAGGTACCTTGAAACGTTCAACTTGATCGAATCTCTCCTCTCTAAAAATAGACAAACTGCTACAGAGCTGAAAACTGGGCAGAATTTGCTGAGAATAGGGGCACACTCAAACAGTGGTTTCTCCCCAACGGTGACACCTATGCAAAATCTGAGAGAGGTCATTGTTCTTTGCCCCATGCTGGCCACAAACCTCTCTTGGATTTTCAAAATTCATCTCCAGCTCTCCACAACAGTCGCTGCAAAATCATGACCAAAACAGGAAAAACGGAAATCTGAAAAATAGGGCTGAAAGATGGCTTTGATTCTCCCAACTAAAGATACCTGTGCAAAATCTGGGAGAGGTTTTTGTTCTTCAGCCCATGCTGAACAAAAACCCCTCTCGGTTTTTCAAAATTCACTCTCATTTGCCCAGAATCTCCCTTGAAAACAGACTGGTAAAACAGGCTAAAAACGATTTTTTCATTTGGGGAAAATGGTTTTGAAGGAGAGGAAGTGGTATTTCAGACCCCCCCTGAAGTGGTAAGTGGTAATGGTGGGGTCTGAAATCATGAGAGAGTGACACATAAGGGGGGAGCGGGCACTTTTGAAAACCGCCAATTTCGGACCCTCCCCATGAGGATAAAGTTAGGATGGTAGGGGGGCCGAAATGAAACGTAGGCCGTCGGATTAAAGCGATGGTGGGTGGATGAGGTGGAAAGTGGTGGGGGGTTAACTCCATGATGTTACATGTAAAACTTTAGGATATAGTTTATTTCTATTGTTATATTTTCATTTTTTATTTTTATTTAATCCTAAGCTTGTTTATGCATGTAATGACGAAAAATGATGGATGGGTGAAAAAAGGGAGAACAAGGGCCTGAAGGGTACAGCAGGGAAATAAAAGGTCAAACAAAAATGGATGAAGGGAGAGAATGGAATCAACCGAGCCCAGCTATGAAGACAGTTTCGATCCACGCATCCTCTTTTTTAAATATGCTCCACGAAGAATTTGATTCAAGATGCTTTTCAAAATGAACCCCACTTTGCAGGATAAAACCTTGTTTTCGTCCTGCAAGCCAAACCAATATATATAATTCAGTAATCATGATTTCCCTATAATTATAGGGTCCTAACCAACCGGATGGGCAACCTTTGCTTGAATGCTCAACTAACCTATATGCTACGCAAATCCTAAAACCTTGGTGTAATGCAAGGATCTTGGTTATTTTTAATTGTATGCCTATTCTAAATAAGACCTTCTTAACTGTTTTGGGATCAGTCTTTAGAGTAAGTTGTGGGATGGAAGCCAACGGGAAACAAGCAAAGGCTTGATTAACGATACCTCCCCCTTTGTTCCAACCACCCGGAGACTTCGACGCTGCAGAGACTGTGGCTTTGACGACTGCAAGGTCACCGTGTTAACCACTAGAAATATGTTGAATCCCTCAAGCTAATTGAGAAAGGGTGGCCCTAGATGTCTATCAACCAAACTTATGTTTGGAGGTAAATTATTAGTGCAACTAGACTTGGGATGCTTATGCAAGATGGGTGAGGGAATTCTAGGTTTAAGATTGCTTATGTGATTCAAGTACTTTAGTTACGATTAGTCTTTAATTATGACAATGAGTACTTAGAAATGAAAGAGACAATCTTAACACCAAGAATGTGCAATTATCAAGTGCCAATATCGAACTATCCAAAGATAAATTTCTCCAATGATAGCAAGATTAGAACATTTAACCAATGATGACAATTACTTATGATAATTTAAGATCTTCAAAATATTTAGACAAAGTAAATGCCAATGATCTTATGCCAATAAAAGATACTCAATAAGATGTCAATGCTTAAGATAAACAATACAATTATCAAAGTTTCTTAAGATTATGGAGGAGAACAAGAATATGTGTTTAACTTATAGAGCAATTATCCAACACTTCCTTTAGCAATGTTCCTTAAACAATTAGATGCTTCAACACAATAATGCCAATTAGATTTTTTTTATGCCCAAGATACTTCAAGAGAGAGATATGCTTCAACACCAAAGTAACTCAAACCATTCAACAAGATAAGAAGATTATAGCTTAGATATGTGAGTGTTTACTTAGTGCAAAATTTATGAGCTTACAAGAAAACAAACGAATGTTAGCCTTCAAATAACCAATGTTAAGACAAGCTTCTTCTCAATAGCACTAATGAAATGAGTACTTATTAACCTTTAGGACAGCAGCAAGTAAATCACTCCAAAAAAAGAAATCACAAGCATGTTAAGAATAAATATGATGAATAAGACACTAAATGACTTGCCAAGTGATTACTTGAGCTAACTAACCTTCTTATAATGAATTATTCAAAGATATATCAGATCTGGAAACACTTGTTACAGCATTAAGATAAGAATGAAAACAGTGAGCTATCAATGTGAGAGAATGTGCCAAATTGTGCCCAACAATTGCTAAGTGCTAGAACAAGTTTGCCAATATGAAATCTTAGGATTTTAGGCCCTTTAAGATGTAGTATTCAGATATGATCAGATTTGTTATGCAGATATATTCAGTCAATATATCGGCTAGATTTATACCCAAAAATAATGCCAAAATCACCAAATGAGAAGTAAAATTTTACCACGAAACTTTTAGTGTGTTTAGGAAATTTATGAGTAAATTTTAGAGTATTTAAACTTGAATTTTAACACTGTTATGAATGATTCGGGGAGCTGTAGCAAACAATGATGAAAATGTAGGGTTTAGAGATCAAACCCTAGGCCCGAGGCCTTCAAGACAGCTTGCCCAAGTTGCCAAAAATTTTCCAATGGACTTGACACCTGAAAATACCCCAACTTCAGCAAATTTTTCCTGCAAAACTCACCAATAATCAGTCCATAAATCTCAGAGATGTGTAGAGGGCAAACTAGGGCTAGGATGTAGGAATTTACAGGGTAAGTTCCTTAGATCAAACCCAAAGGTCACCGCTCACAAACTGATCACAGATCAGTACACCAGTGTTTGACGTGGTTAAAACCCTTGAAGAGGGCAACAGTCCACACCTTGAGGCAACTCGGCCACTTCAAGCAATTTATTAATATCAAGAAAGAAAATTTACATAAGCTTCTCTCATAAACGGTCACCGAACAAATAACCCTCCATGCTCTTTAAATAGAGATCATGGACCAATCAGGTGTTAAGCCACAGATCAAGTTTCGGTAATACTGAGGAGTGAAGGAACTATCGGATCACTACATATCGTGATCGTTGGATTATAAGTCACTAAAGTACATACTAAAGAAACACATTTTACCTAACTCTACGCTAGACCAAGTTATACTTAACTATTTCCTATGTGTCCGAATATCCTAACATCCCCCCTTAAGAACAACTTGGGATAGGATTGAAGGATTTACAAAGGTGACACAATAGGAGAAGGAAGGAAGCATTACAGCCTATTCCCCCTTAATGATAACTTTCCTGAACTCCAAGCATAGATCAAAGTTTGGTAAACTTTGCTTCTGTGAGAGCCTGTGTAAAGATATCAGCAACTTGATCATTGGTTAAACAATAGTGCACTTCAAGAACACGATCATGAATGAGCTTTCTGATGAAGTGTATGTGTAGCTCAATGTGTTTCATGTCTTGATGCTGAACTGGATCTTTGCATAGCTGAATGGCACTTTGATTATCACACCAAAGTGTAGTTGGATGTTGTTGATGAAGACCAAATTCGAATAGGATTTGACGAAGCAACAGGGCTTCCTTGTTGGCTTCAACAGCACCACGATACTCTACTTCTGCCGAAGAAAGAGAGATTGCACTTTGTTTCTTACAATACCATGTAATAGGTCCTGAACCAAGAGTGAATACATCACCTGCAATAGACTTTCGATCATGAGAGTCACCAACCCAATCAGAATTAGTGAAACCAATCAACAATGGAGATGTTCCTACACTGTAATGAATCCCAAACTAAACTGTACCTTGAATATATCGAAGTATCTTTTAGCTGCTTTCCAGTGACTTTCATGAGGTTTGTGCATTAACCGAACAACAAGACCAACGACAAAGGAAAGGTCAAGATGGGTATGGGTTAGATATAGAAGTTTGCCAACAAGTTGAAGGGAGCATCAGAAGTACAAGTGACTGAAAGCTTGACTCTAGACTGAAAGGGAGAAGGGGTTGGCTTACAGTCTTCCATGTGAAAGTGGCGTAGAAGATCACAGGCATACTTGGACTGAGAAAGGGTAATACCTTCTTTGGATTGCAAGACTTGAAGACCAAGGATATAATGCAAGTGTCCTAAGTCTGTCATTTCAAAATTCCTTTTGAGGCTAGACTTCAAATGGTTATATAGTTGGGATCACTACCAGTAAGGATAAGATCATCAACATAAATAACAAGGGTGATTAAGGACTTACCCACTTTCATGGTGTAGACAGTGTTGTCGGAATGACATCTAGAAAAGCCATTATCTAGGAGAAAGCTATCCATTTCGGCATACCAAGCCCGAGGGGATTGTTTGAGACCATAGAGAGACTTCTTAAGGCGACAAACAAGGCTAGAGTCGTTTTGGATAAAGCCAGGGGGTTGTTCCATGTAGATTTCTTCATGCAAGTCCCCATGTACGAAGGCGGATTTAACATCCATCTAATGGACTTCCCATTTAAAGGAGGCAACAATGGAAAGAATAAGGCGGATAGAATTCATTTTGCAACAGGGGAGAAGGTTTCAATATAGTCAATGCCTTCAACTTGTGAAAATCCTTTAGCAACAAGACGAGCTTTATGTTTATCCACTTTTCCATTTGGTCCAAACTTTGTTCTGTAAACCCATTTGCATCGGACAAGTTTTCTTTCCTTTGGAAGAGGAACAAGATCCCAAGTATTGTTTGCCAATAAGGAACGATATTCTTCATTCATAGCTGCCTCCCAATCTAGATGACCTGAAGCTTCTTCAAAGGTATCTGGATCATGATTTTCTGGAACTTGAGCTAATAAGGAAGAGGCTCTGTCGAGCTGAGAATGTGTACGACGTTGATCTGTAGGGTCACCTGCAAGAAAACCCACTGAATCCCGAGTAGAGCGGACCCATTTTGGAAGCTGTGGAGCTGAAGGAAGGTCATGAGGAGGTGGAGGAGCATTGTCATCCTCGTTGTCATCATTTGAAGTAGAAGGAATGATGTCAGAAGTAGAAGAGATAAAGAGAGGTGGCACATATGCTGAATAAGACTCGCAGGCCAAAGGTGGCACACCCACCGAACTAGGCTCGTAGGCAGATATATTTTCATCAAATTTTACATATCTTCTAATGATTACATTTTTGGATTTGGGTTGAAGAAGTCTATATCCTTTGACATCTTCAGAATATCCAACAAAAATGCATTTTTCACTCTTAGGTTCTAAGGCTTTATGTGTCTCATCTAGAATATGGGCCCAAGCTTCACCTCCAAAAATACGAAATTGACTTGCATCTGGTTTGATTGAGCTCCAGGCTTCTTCTAGAGTAATATTCCTTAAAACCTTAGGAGTGTGATTTAGTATGTAATTTGCACAG
Organism: Pinus albicaulis; assembly: GCA_034641835.2. Lineage (NCBI taxonomy): Eukaryota > Viridiplantae > Streptophyta > Pinopsida > Pinales > Pinaceae > Pinus > Pinus albicaulis. The sequence goes on from CM076580.1 coordinate 1,692,841,569, forward strand.
TTAATTGCTTTTGCCCAAAAATTAAGACTAAGTCCTTTAGATTGAAGCATACAATTAGCCATTTCTTGAGTGTGATTTTTTCTTTCAGCTACACCATTTTGTTGTGGAGTATACAGAGCAGTATGTTGCAATTGAATGCCATGCTCGGTACAAAAGTTGATAAATTTGTTGTTACCATGTTCTCCTCCATTATCAGATCTTGACTTAAGAATTTGATGTCTAGATTGTTTCTCAACAAAGGCCTTAAAGGCCAAGAACATGTTAAAAACTTCACTCTTGAGTTTTAAAAAGTATACCCAAGTGCATCTGGAAAAATCATCAATCAAAGTTAAGAAGTACTTGTAGCCAGAGAAAGAAACAACTAGAAGTAGACCACATAAATCACTGTGCACAAGCTGCAAAGGGGCTGAAGTGTGCCAAGAGGCACGTTTGTCAAAACTATCCCGATGATGTTTTCCGAGTACACAACCAGAACAAACACCATCTTGGCAACATACCATAGGAAGACTTGTCAACATATTTTCTTTACATAGAGTTTGAAGAGAGCGATAGTTTAAGTGACCAAATCGTTCATGCCAAAGTTTGTTCACTTCATCATTATGAGCAACAAAAACGGAGGGAAGACATGATGACCCAAAGTTATCAAACTTGTACAACCTTGTGGAATCATCAGCAATGTCAGTAGCTAAATATGTCTAGGATCTCTTAGGTCCTTGATTACAACATCATGAGGTGAGAATTCTACAGTTTTCCCTTCACCTGAATGAGTTATTTGATAAACAAGTAGAAGGTTGTAGGTCAAGGTAGGAACACATAATACATCATTAAACTGACCATTATCTAGATGAATGGTTTCAAACCCTACAACACTAAGAGATCTGTAATCACCAACATAAATATTTTTGGTGTTACAATCATTTAAAGAAGAAAACATGGCTTTATTTTTGGCCATGTGGTAAGACAATGAGCCACTCATGAGAATGAGAAGAAGAAGATACATTCAATGCATAACCAGACCTTGATACCTGACAACCACATGCAGAAAGTGCCATTCCCAAAGATGAGGTTTAAGAGTTCTCCAATGGATGTTGTGCTTCTTTATTGTTGCTTCCAAGGCTTCCATCTTCTTAAAACATTTTAACTCTACGTGGCCATCACGATTACAAAAGTTGCAATGTATATCTGTCTTCTTACCTTAGTTTTTATTTGCCTTATCAGTTTGTTGAATTTCTTTTTCAGTTTGTGGCTAAGATTGCTTAAGACCCTTGTTTGGTTTAGGATCATTCTTTTTAGGATGTTGCTTCTCAGAATTCTTTGGATTTGGTTGTTGTTCGGCAAATAAGGCTTTCTTAGAAGAGTTTCCAGTATTAATAAGACCAAGGTGTAAGAGATTTTCTTGTTCTCTTATCAAAGAATTGCAAAAGGCATCAAAAGAGGGGGACTTGTAGGGTGTTCCTCGATAAATGAGAGCTTCTCAAGTGGAATAGAAGGTGGAAACAAATACAAAGTATGCAAGGCCTAACTTAGTAAGAATGGAATACATAAGACTACCATCTTCCAATTTGACCTTACAACCTTCTAGGAGAAGTCTAAGGGTCTTGAATTTGGACAAAAAAATTTCAATAAAGGAGAAATTATTGGGGTCCAAAGTAAGCAACTCATTTTCAAGTTGGTGGGCTCTGATTTCATTTTGAATGACAAAAACAGTATTTAGTTTTTTCATAGCTTCTTCAGGGGAGTCAATTTCTTGGATATAAAATCTAAGATCTTGAGCAATGGACATTTCTATCAACCAATGTTTTAAAAACCGGCCAAATCGATTCGGAATCGGCCAAGCTGACCGAAGCAAACCCCTACCCAAGTCGGCTCTGTACAAAAACCAGTCTCGTGGCCAGTCCGTTACCAAACCGACCGAGCCGGACATCGATTCGGTTGGTTGGATAATGGACTAACCGGTTCAGTCGAGCTCGTCTTAAGCCGACCGAGCTAGTCCATGGGGAATAAAGGCGGCAACTAGGACATCAAACTCAAATTTTTTTCTTAACGCCTCTACCCCTCTCCCAAGCCTATAAAATTAACCCAAACCCCTCACATTTACTCACAGCTATCTCGTTGCATTTGTGTGATCATTTGTGAGGAGTTTATGAAGAGTTGGAGTTGGTTTTTGGAGTAGTAGTGAGGAGGAGCCATGGGTTTCCCCGTATAACTCTGATTCAGAGTCTGACCCAGATGATCTTGCCCTGTTTAGCAGTAGTGACTAGTGATGTTTTTTTGTAGACGCCATTTAGAGTCTCCTTAGTTATGTGCTTTTGTTCTGATCTCTATATATTGCGTGTATTAGACAATGCACTTGGTGCCATTTTGATATAACAAATATATTCATGAGCATACTTTGATCATATGTTGTCAAATCTCTATATTCTAATGCTTTGAGTCTGGAAACATAAATGAAAATCTTAAAAAATATGTTTTTCATAAAAAATAAATATTAAATGTATTTTTTACAACAATCGAGTCATTGAAATCAACTAGGCCGAGTCGATACCGAGTCGAAGTCGGAGTCGGAGTGAGAGTCGACCCTCGGTCGGTTCTGAACCCGAGTCAAAGTTTTAAAACATTGCTATCAATTCTCATGCTTGATCTTGTTTATTTTCCCATTTAGCCTTTTTATCTTCATCAGTAGGTTTAGATTCTAGTCCTAAGTACTTGGAAGCCTTTTACTTCCAAGTAAGTCTACCATGTAGGATAGCAATTGGAAATAATTGGTGTTGTTAAGAAAAACTAGGCATGCACTTTCCATTTTTAAAAACTGAAGCTATAAAGGTTGAAACTAACTGCTCCAATGGAAAGATCTCGAAAAATTAGGTCAGTGCAAAAAAAACGGTTCTAAAAACAACTTCTGAATGAAGAAGTTATGCCTTTTTGAACAAATGTTAAAGTAGATGAGTAGTTACGTGATAGGTTGAAAGTTGATGATGAAGTTGCACATTTTTTTTTAAATTCCCCCCTTTCCAAACTTAATATAATAAGCTCACTTTTTTTTAACTACTTTATGTGGTCCACTTTTATAAATAAGTGAGAATCACTTTTACAATGTTACTTTATGAACTAATGACCAAATAAACTCTAACTTAAATAAAAGATAAGTGACTTTAGACTGTAAGTGACTCACCTTTTATAATGGGTGAGAAACACTATTACATAAAGTAACTTTAAAACATAAGTTACATGTGCCTTTAAAAAAAAAACTTGACAAAACACCTTTTAGAAAAAGTAACTCAAAAAAAATCTTTTTAGAAAAAATAACTTGACAAAAAGAATTGAACTCAGGACCTCTATTCTCATAAAGTAACTTTAGACCAAGTGAGCTAGTAAAAAGATATAGTAATTGTTGGAAAGGAAGAAGGGGATTTTTTTTTTGTTGCTCTTTGGGGTACGTGCTTTTTCCTTGCAAAAAACGACCACGCAAATAACAAAACAAAAAAAATGCAACCCTTCCGGCTTGTTATATATCCAGTTAGTTTGCCCAGCAACTATATATTTTTCTCGACATTTCTGATTTCCCGAGATCGCACAAAGTCGCTGGGAAAGAGCATATGTAGGAGAAAAATCTTGTCTTCCTGTTTCTAGTTTGTCATATCGCACACAGCATAGAGCAAAGAGCATACGCAGAGAAAAGGGTATAGATCCGATAATAATAAAAAATGACTATAAACCAAAATAAACAGAGGGATAATTAAATATAACTGCAAAAAGAAAAAAGAAAAAAAAAAAAAAAATATATATATATATATATATACACTTTATACCTCCAAATCTAAAATGACATAGCTAGGGCACCCGAAAACCTTTTCGCATGAAACAAAAGGGGTTCCTCACTAGAACAGAGGCCCTGCACACAATAGAGCAGTTCTCCCGGCCCGAAAGAGGTCAGAAACAGTGGATCAGGAAAACGATAGTAGCATGCAGTCAAAACCAGCTTCGAATTTGGATCAACAACAGATACGGCCCTCAAATAGCTCTGATACCATGTAAGAATTTACAACGTAAGTTCCTTAGATCAAACCCAAAGGTCACCGCTCACAAGCAGATCACCGATCAATACACCAGTATTTGACGTGTTTAAAACCCTCAAAGAATGAAATAGCCCACGGCCTGAGCCAACGTGGCCACTTCAGGGAATTTATTAATATCAAGAAAGAAAATTTACATAAGCTTCTCTCATAAATGGTCACCGAACAAGTGACCCTCCATGCTCTTTAAATAGAGACCATGGACCAATCGGGTGTTAAGCCACGGATCAAGTGTCGGTAATACCGAGGAGAGAATGAACCGTCGGATCACTACATATTGTTACCCTCGGATTATAAGTTACAAAAGTACACACTAAAGAAACACACTTTACCTAACTCTACGCTAGACCAAGTTATACTTAATTATTTCGTATGTGTCAGAATATCCTAACATAGGAAAAGGGAAAGAGACAAGGAAAAAGGCACAAAAAGGGCAAGGGCTAAGGGAAAGAGGCTAGAAAAGGCCACGGAACAGGAGGAAGGGCTCAAATAGGCCCACGGCAAGCCCTAAGTGTTGTCGTCTAGCTTGGAGAGGAGGCTAAAATGTTGAAGAATGTAACTAGGTTCATTCTTCATAAAATGTATTTATCAAAAGAAAGAAAAAGAAATTCTTTTGTTATTATTATTATGACTTATTAAAGCATGGGTTTCATTCTTGTGTCATCATGTTTTAGGTCAAAGTCCCCATTGAGGACTTCTAGGATTAATACTGAGTCATTAGAGTCATTGTACATTCAATAAGACCCTTATTGGGCTTTTGAATCATGTAAAAAGAATTATTATTGAGTCAAATAAGTCATTTGTCACCTCCACACCAAGTCGGCCCTAACCTATTCATGTTGGCCCACATGAGGGTAATTTGAACTCCATAAGAGGCTATATACAAAGGGCAGTTCGATTCGCTTGGAGCATCATCTCACATGTTCGATATTCAAGTAGAAGAAGTTGTAGTGTACGAAATTGTAGGAGGAGGAGGATCAGAAGATCGAAGTTTTATGGGTCATCTCTCTCACACGTCTGAATTTACTAGGCTATTACTGGAAGATCGGAATTTTTGCTGCTAGGTCGAAGTTGTTACATCGAGGTCAAAGTAATTGTTGCATCGCAGTTGTTGTTGCATCGAAGTGTTGCTTCAAGTTTGAAGTACTGATTCAAGTTCGAAGTATTGCTTCAAGATCAAAGTGTTGCTTCTATGTCGAAGTTCAGTTGTTGCTAGGTCGAAGTTGCTTCCAAGTCGTAGTTATTGTTGCAAGATCGAAGTTGTTGTTGGAAGGTTATCATCTGCAAAAGAAGGGAAGGGTTGACTTGGTGATTGGAGGAAGTACGTGTCTAGGTCAAATAGTCTTGGATTATCTCGTGAAACTATTGAAGGAAGAGTTGTTGACTGGGTTTTCCCCTAGATAGGGGTTTTTCCCTGGTTGTCCGCCTACATCTTTTGTCCTTGATCTTCATGTTATTTTTTTGGTAATTGCTTGATGAACTAAGATAAAAGTGTTGAGATTTTTTGTATTTGGGGTAGCATCAGTTGTGCTCTAGGCCCCAAATTTTGAGGAAGGACTAGAGTTCACCTGATCTACAATACCCAGAAATGGATTTGGGAAATTTCATCTGGTTTAGGAGATATTAAATTAACAAAGAAGCAAACATCGCGATCGGGATTAAATCGGCGAGGGGAAAAAATCGGAAAAAATCGTAAAAATCGGGAAAAAATCGGTAAAAATCGGGAAAAAATCGGCACATACAAAAATATTCATTTTTTTTCAATTTTTTTAATATCTAAAGCATCCACAACATAAAATAAATGCATTGACACATAAATATGAAAAAAAAACTAATATATAAGACGTGTAATATCATGTCTAATGCTACATCACACATAATAGTGAATCATGTCTTGAATACTAAGTCTTGAGTCTCAACTCAACCTCAAAATATCAACAAAAAATATAATAATGTATCTCATATCATGAGTCATAATGTTATATACAAAGGAATGCACCAAATAACCTATACTACTGATTTCCTCTACCCCTCTTGCGAGAAAATGTAACAGCTTTCTCTCTAGACGAAGAAGCTGGCGGGGCTGACAATAGACTTTGTTGTGCTCCAGATCCTGAAGCACCAGGAGCTAAAGTAGGCAGACCACGTCCTCTACTGGTAGCAGGGGTAGGTGGTGTCACCTCCTCCTCCTGTTGTTGCTCCTCCTCCTCCTCCTCATGAAACTCATCATTGATTCATCGCTACTAGAAATGGGATCATCAACAAGAGATACATAAACATCATCTAGCTCAAAGTCTTCGGACTTGGATTGCTCAACCTTATAACATGATAGAAATTGAAAAAGTTTAACATGCCTAACCAATGATTTTGGTTTGAGTGAAGGGTTCATCTCCTCAACCTTAAAACGCGGTAGAAAAAGATTAACATGCCTAACCAGTTGTTTTCCTTTGAGTGAAGGGTACATTCTTGTTAAGGCCACGGTAGGGGAGTTCAATAATCAATACCACCAACATCAACAAAGTTCAACAATCAATGCCACCAACATCAAGGTTCTTAAAGGACTTCATACTCTTGATCAAATGCCAATCTCATACCCTTACACATAATAGAATCGAATGGAAACAATGCAAATCCCCAAACCATGACACCACAAGAAACCATTAAATATCATGAATTTTGAGTGAAATCTAAATTCTAGTTTCTCCATATAAAATCCAATGAAATTAAAACCACTCTTAAACAATACTTGTCATTTCATGGTAATGTTAAAAATTTAAGTAAAAGGATGAAAATGAAAAATAAAGGAAACGACGATGGCAGCAACAACAACGACAACAGCAAGGACAACGTGATTTTCAGGAAACCTTTCAGGGGTTACGCAGAGAACCTTAGGGGCAGCGTAGTGACTGCGTCACCTAGTCTAGGGTAACACAGTCCCTTCCAGTGACAGTGCTAAGCATTTGGAGGCCTTCAGAGGCTGACCAGTGTCTTTCAAGGGCAAATCTGGGGTTTCTAGGCCTAGATCTGGCTGAGTTCTGTAAATCTCGTTTGAGGGTGTGGATCAGTCAGTATAGTTGGTCTTAGATCAGCCAGGTGCTGCAGATCTCGAGATTTCTCTATAGGGTTTTCCAGATCTGGAACCCAGAGTTGTGTATTCAGAAATATTCTTAATAACATAGCCCTCCAGCAACCAGAGACCGGTTTTCCCACATTGGGTATTTCCGGGCACAGTTTGTCCAGAAATAACTGTGTCACTTTGTCTATGTGTGCATGTGCTTATTCTAGATCTGAATTGGTAGAGATCTGTTATGTGTTTTGCTTTAATGTTCACTTGAATTTATTTAATTGATAACTTGTATAAGTAGGAGAAGCTTAACCAGATTAACAAAAATAATTTCTGCATAAGGGTTAAGATTCAGAAATTTCTACAAAAAGAAGAACACAAGAAAGTTAATAAGAACATCACAAGTAATTATCAAAGTAAAGAAAATTTTTCTGCCTTTTTTATTTTCTAGCACGAAAGGCCTTAGGAGGCCACGGCCTAGGGCTATGAAGCCCTTAAGGCCTGTGGCTATCCTAGGAAGGGAGGTCGAGCCTCAAAAGGCCCTAACACACCACAGCCAAGGGGATGGAGGAAGGTTGAGGCCCTTAGGGGATTACGACCAACATAAAGGGGTCTAAAAGAGATGACGTAGATGCAGAAAGGGGTGACGCAGGGCCAAGGAGGGCTAACATTGGGCTTGGAGGAGGAGGTTAGGCCTTAGGGCCCTAAAAAAATTCAAAACCCTTGCTCCAAAAATTATTTTGCTTCAGATCTTCAATTTTCCTGCAAATTCTTCAGTAGCTAGCCCTGCAAAAAAATTTAGAAGCTAGATCTTACCCTCAAGGGACTAGCTCTAGCCCTAATCCAACTATTTGCTTATGATCTGACCAACACAACTAAATCCCAAATATTCCAAAACCCCAGTATATATAAAAAAATTCAAAATAATTTAAAACCCCAGTTGCAAAACCAAGATTAGAAAATAAAATAATTTACAAGTATATTATACAAATTATATTTACAAAATATACGTGTATAATGCTTGAAAGAATTTTGAGAGATTAAAGTTTTATAAATCTTTGATAATTGCTAAATGTATTTCAAAAGATAAATGTAGAAACCACAACCTTGCGAAGTTAGAAAACCATAAAAATAATTAGTATCCAAACATAGTCAGCCTCTATCCAAAATTTGTGAACTTGGAGTCTAAGCGCTAGGGAACCTACAAACACTATATATTTTCTAAAAGAAATAAATCGTTAGAACACACAATGAATCAGATCACCTAAGATAAGCCCACAACTTACCAATAGAATGTTCCTATCACCTACAATGAAATAACAATTAATAACAATTATAAAGCACAATATAGGAATGTTCGTACCCAACACATACCACAAATCATCAGATCAAAGACACCATGAATTGCACCACAAAGTCTTTATTATGATTATTCAAACGTTCCCAACGAGACAATGGTTTACATTAGCTTTTCAGATTTACATTAGCCAAAACCAAATGGCTTGAGACACAAATGACTCTCAATTTATAGATAAATCCTCCAAGTGGAAACATAACAGCTAGTTGGCTTGATCCTCGTCAAAATAATCTCGGTTGTTGATAAATCCTTGATGCTATTTTAATCTTTGTCATTCAAAATTTTTATTTTAAATGAATTTTCGAATTTATCATTTAACCCATTTTTTATTAGCTCAAAAATAATTATTTTGAGCTAATTTCCTCAAAAATTTGAATTTGACTTAACCACCAAAGCCCAAGGGTCCAAGTTTTCTTGAAATTTCCAATATTCCCTAGTTGGGGGATCTCCAAAAATTAATTTCTTTAATACCCACGAATTTTTCCACTTGGAGAATTTAATTTCTGACTTTATTTTTGCCTCCAATTAATTAATATTCTGGCATGGGATAAATTTTCATTTTGCCAAAAAAATTAATTAATTGACACTTGAGGAGATTAATTATTTTTTCCACCCTCTAATATTTTAGCCATGGTGTCTAAATATGACGAACCATGCACTAAAATATTTTTTACATAAGATTTACAAGTACAACCTCCAAGAGGGAACACCCATTATTTATAGACCCTCAAATTACACACCCAATTCTGCGACACAATATGATCTAGTAGACCAAGTGATTTGTAATAAAATAATTTAGTCAACTAGCTTAAATTATTCCCAAACCACTTTTACAGAAGACTCAACTAAAACACTGTGACTCACCTAAGACTTTGACGAAAAAATCTACCCTAGCTTCAAGTCGAGGTTGGAGGGAAAAACTATGCCGACAATCCGTGTTTAAAAACACAGATGAATCAGTGAGACGAAAAACCTCCTAGGGTGAAATTCTCGCCAAAATAATAGTTTTACCTAGGTTGTTACATACATACACAGTCTTACTAGCATCATTTACATTACAAATTTTGCACAATAGGTTTACAATGACTCAATAAACTGATGGTTGATGATCTTGATCCTTTGAAAAAATGCGGTGCAACTACGTTCTTGGAACTTTGACAAAATGAATGCAACATCTGGCTCCATATGGGGACACGTTGCTTCCATGAAGTAACGTGAGAATCTCATAATCCTGCATCCAAGAAAACAAAAGTCCATCAAACAGATATCCATTCAAAATCGAAATCATCATGCACATATAGTAAATCCTGTTGGAATAAAAAAATCTATCCTAACAAACTGGAATTAAAGAAAACATAATTTAAATGCATGAAATAAAACTACCTAATGACAATAAGTAAAGAGGAGTAGGGTTAGAGATACTATACAAAGGATGCCTAATAGCATCAGATGTCTTCAACATAGCGCATACTAAGCATCTGCTGACTTTCCGGTAAGTCTGTGGGTTGTTTCTCGAATGTGCCATGTTGAATTCTGAAAATGCCAAGACTTTGACTTATCTGAGTATCAAGCTGCTCTCAGCCATTAGATGCATCAAACTTCTTCCTTCTTTTTTTCTTTTTGCTTTTATTCTCTATGAGTTGTGATGTCAATAGTGAGACCCCTGTAGATTTCATGTCTTGATCTCGAAACTGCTCGGATGAAAAATTTGAGGCATGCCTAATTAGTCTGGATATATTCTGTCAACGGAGACACATAAGCTTGATCTTTCCAAATTTCCCTTTCAATCATCGCACTTCTAGTTAACATGTCTTTAAAGGAAAAGGTGACCTCCTTGAGATGAGATGGGAATTGCTTCGGTGAGCGGGGAGGCTTGTGATCAATAGTAGGTTCTTTGTTTCTTTCATCACTTGATCTATGCTGAAATTCCTGTACCTATATCTTTTGCATTATTTGTAGCTTATTCTAAATAGTGATCTTTTCAATTCTCATGGTACCTATTTGCTTAGAATGTTCAACTTTCATAGCATTAATCTCTTTAGCATGGTTTTCCTCAATGGTGGTGTTTCTTTCATCACTTGATCTATGCTGAAATTCCTGTACCTATATCTTTTGCATTATTTGTAGCTTATTCTAAATAGTGATCTTTTCAATTCTCATGGTATCTCTTTGCTTAGAATGTTCATCTTTCATAGCATTAATCTCTTTGGCAAGGTTTTCCTCGATGGTGACTATACGATTGGAGTGATTCATTTTCATGACCTTTAACTCCTCATCATGTTTTTCTTCTATAGCTGACAACCTATTCTGAAAACTAATTTCCATGTCTTTTATTACTTTATCATGATATGCTTGAATAGAACTCATTTCTTTTATATTATTTACTTCCATAGTGATCAAATGATTTTGCATGGCGGCCGCTTGATCGAAGTGATTGACCTTCATGATTTCTAGCTCCTTATCACGGTTTTCTAATTTGGTGTACAAGGTTCTCATATCCCCGACGTGATCTGCTATCATTTTTTCTTGATTAAGTTCCATGGTTTTCATCATTCGAGTTAACTCATTGATAAGTTGCTTATCTTCTTCCTTTTCATTTTTGATACCAATTCGACAAATTGTTTCTGCTTTTCCACTGTCGTGGATTCTTCTTGCAACTCCACAATTGCATTCATCATGAAAATGACTACAAGGTCTGCAATATGGCACATTCTCTTGATACCTTTCTACAATATTTGGGTCCTTCGCATGACCACTTTTATCTTTTTGCTCAACACTAGAGGCACAAGGTGAGCCACTTTAACTTCCATATTTATCTTCAAAAGCATTAATGATGTCTTGTAAAAAATCAAAAGAATCATCAGGGAAATTGAAAAACCAATCTCTAGCATCACCTTCCAAAGAAAGGGCAAAAAGTCGCATCTTGACGTCTTTATGATCATAACGTGAAGATCCACAACACATTAGCAATTTAGCATACAATGAGTAAACTTTAAGATATTCTTTGTAGCAATGATTGCATCATTACAAGGCAATTTATTAATGGCATTTTCTGGAATATCATGAAGAATGTTAGTAAAATGACACGGGGCAAGCAAGTCATCCATGATGACCTGCTTTGGGGAAAAGGGGCTAATGGATATCACAGAGAACTCCTTGTTGAAGAAAAACAAGAGATCCACAAGAAGCGAGCTTCTCGCAGAAATTCTTGTAAGAAATGAAAGAAATGGAATTGCCACTTGAACATGAATCTAGCTCCAATATCCAAAAGGCAAAAAAACCGAAAAGTTAGTCAAGGATCAAGCAAATGGATATCAAGTATAGTTTCTTGTCTAAGAAAACTGGATGAATAAGTAGAGTCGCCACCCAAACAGGAAACCAACAGGAATGTCCAGGTGCTAAAGGTGTGGAAGATGAAATGATTAGTGAGAAGGCAAATGATGATATGAGGAAAAGATGAAGCAATAAGGAAAATGTTTGAAATGGTGCCAGAAAATGTGGCGTTGATGGACAAATGAATGGCAAAAAAAAGATTAAAAGATTAGGAAGAATGTTGTTAAAGAGTCTAGAACAAAATAAATTGCTCCCCAACAACGATGCCAAAAAATGTCGCGTTGTCGGCTTAAATGAAATGATGGAAATATTGAAAATTTGTTGTGAGGACCAAGGACAGAAAAATCTATCCCCGGCAACGGCGCAAAAAAATGTTGTCACCCATATTGTATAGGCACTGCGAAAACGACTCAGGGCGGGGGTTGTCACTCTAAACCCCACCCACTCCGTTCTAGTTGTCTCCCTAAAGCAGGCTATGGGGGGCAGTGCCTATGGAAATGAGGAGGAGAAACACAATGGAAACCAACGAGTTCGAGAGACACGATTAAGTGGCCTAGCTACTTGGGTAATTTAAGCAAGATTTAAAGGATTGGATTAACTTTATATTTGAGACCAATGCCTTGTGGAGTCAATTTACTTGTTTTTTATAAATTAGTTTCCAACTAACGGGATGAATAACCGTTGCTTGAATGCTCAACTAACCTATAGGCTACGCAAATCCTAAAACCTAGATGTGATGCAAGGATCTTGGTTATTTTTAATCATATGCCTATTCTAAATAAGGCCTTCCTCTTAACTGTTTTGGGACCAGACTTTAGAGTAAGTTGTGGGATGGAAACCAACAGCAAGCAAGCAGAGGCTTGATTAACAATACCTCCCCCTTTGTTCCAACCACCCGGAAACTCCGACGCTGCAGAGACTGTGGCTCTGATGACTGCAAGGTCACTGTGTTAACCACTAGAAAGGTGTTGACTCCCTCAAGCTAATTGAGAAAGGGTGGCCCTAGATGTCTATCAACCAAACTTACATTTGGAGGTAAATTATTAGTGCAACTAGACTTAGAATGCTTAGGCAAGATGGGTGAGGTAATTCTAGGTTTAAGATTGCTTATGTGATTCAAGTAGTTTAGTTAGGATTAGTCTTTAATTATGTCGATGAGTATTTAGAAATGAAAGCGAAAATCTTATCGCCAAGAATGTGTCAATTATCAAGTGCCAATATTGAACTATCCAAAGATAAACATCTCCAATGATAGCAAGATTAAAACACTTAACCAATGATGACAATTACTTATGATAATTTAAGATCTTCAAAATATTTACACAAATTAAATGCCAATGATCTTATGCCAATAAAAGATACTCAATACGATGCCAATGTTTAAGATAAACAATACAATTATCAAAGTTTCTTAAGATTATCGAGGAGAACAAGATTATGAGTTTAACTTAGAGCAATTATCCAACGATTCCTTTAGCAATGTTCCTTAAACAATTAGGAACTACGTGTAGGTAGAAATCAAGTGTTGCGTAGATGTTGAACAGAAGTGCATGGAAGATAGAGCATACAAGTGTAATGTTTGGTGGATAATAGTGGAGGCTCACTCCATAAATTACTACTTCAAATCTTTAGCAATAACTTTACCCATGTGTTGATTTACAATGCATTGAATCCCTTTTGTGGCATGTGCATATTCCCATTTTGTTGGCTTATGTGTATACGATGGAGAGTGAGTGGGGTCCATTCCCCACTAATTTTATTAAAGTCTTAACCTTAAATTTTAGACTTTAGACTTTATCCCAATTAACTTTAATTTGATTTTCAACAATTCGTTGCTCCATGAACTCAACGTGGGCCTCTTTGACTTGGTTACTGGGCATTTGGAACTTTGACTTGAGTTGTGCTTCATGTTGGACCCTACATGATTGCAATATCACCACTGGCTTCCCTTTAAACCACCATGTACTTGCTTAACTCCTTTTGACTTTGAAAAAAAATAATAATTTGTTCCAATTATTAATTTTTTTGAATTTTTTCTCACCTTTCTCCAGTAACATTAGAAAAAATGGCTTTTGAGGGGCTATAAGTCATTTTTTGACCCTCAAAGTGGGTTTTAGGATAATGTTGGGCCTCTGAGGATGAATTTCAAGTAGTCACATGCCCCAAACATTTCCTAGGACCACTTATTTATATCTTTATATAGAAATTAATTAAAAATTTCATTTAGCCGAAATTTTTTAATTATTAAAAAATCCTACTTAGACCCATTCAAATTCCACAAAATTTCAAAGATGACCTAGCATGGTAATATACATCGACCCTAAACACTAAGATGGACTTGAAGCACAATCTTCAAACTGTCACCCCAGCTTTTGGGTATGCGATGAGTGAAAAAACCTAGAAAATTATTCATCGCTGAAAAGCAAGAATAATTAACCAAGTAAAAAAAACACTCCAAGGTGTACTCACGTGTTGACAGAGTCTTGAGCATCTTAGGTCTATTACATAGCTTTATTCATCATGCTAGTGAAATTTATACAATATCCTCGCAGTGTTGCAAAATCTGAGGACTGGAGAAGAAAGAAGAAGGAGAAAGGGGCTGGAAGGCCTTGATAAAATCTGGAACTTTGACTGATGTGAAAGTGTTAGAATGCTTTGAAATGCACTTTGGGCATGGAGTCTTCACAAAAATCTTCAAATGCAACTTTAGTCGTCAACATGTCCAATAGGCTTTTGGACAGCAGTTGGAGATAGCCTAAGTGGTGCGATTTGTGGAGTCAAATCACAGTTGAGAGGGTTGCTTGTGCATACCCTAAGGATAATCATCTTGGTGGAGAAAGGAGGTTTTTGTGAGGGTTGTTATCGGTGCCCTAAGCTCTATTACTTTGGAGAAGCAAGTTGATAGTTGGTGAGCAGTATTGAGAAGACCCTAAGTGCAAAACCCTTTGGAGCAACAGAGGTCTGTTAGAGGGAAGATTGGTTGGCCTAGGCTATGTCATTGGAGCAATAGTGCCATTGTTAAAGGAAGATTTGATGAGTTGAAGATGCAAGTAATTCCGGAGCAGCAAAAGCACTTGTGAGCAGTAGTATAGGTGCCAAAGGACATGTCAGGTGTTCAAGGTACATGGACTAAATGGTTTGGTGTGACCGCTCCTTCAGTAAGTCAAATGTATCTTGTTCAAGGGTTGTAATGTTCCAAATGCAAAAAATTTGGAAACTTCTCGAAATTTAACTCAAAAATACTCAGATAAAATTTCCATCAATAAACAGAAGATTTCCATGTAAATTTTAGCAACATTGAACTGCAAATAACAATATAATGAGCAGAAATTATCTCATCTTCATTTATAATATATAAAATGGGGTTTTACATGTTGAAACAACTAATATAACTGAGATAGAATTGGGCTCAAGAATCTACTACAATGTTGTGTTAGCCCTCCAAAATTGAATAGAAATGCCACTACTAAACTCTCCTCTGAATTTTGGATGAATTCACCAAGGGGAGATGGGTACTTGTCTAATCTCACTAAATCACCTGAGGGTTTTCGTCCCGGAGCTACAAATGAAGTAGAGAACTGAGTTCTCAAACCTCTCATACAAGAAGAAAGATCAAATCCAAGATGTCTCCAAATGATCTCCTCCTCCTCTTTTATAGATCTGATGGATAGATCTCCAAACCTCTAGAAGCTTCTCTCTTCACTTTATCTTAAGTAGCCTTTTAATTTTATTTTATGTCGCTCAAGTCACGTTTGGCCTTTTTTTTTCCTCCAATTCCTTATTTTTCCCCTTTTAATTAAATGACTAATTAAAGTCATTTTTAAGCTGGGAAAATGGTAAATCGCCCACCATACTCTCTACAGCCACTGAAAATCACTCCTCAGCATCCCATCCTATAAATCTTCTCGTTACGGTTTCAACGAGCTATTACACTAAGGTGTTTTGTCAAATATTCCTCTCAGAATGCCACTTTGAGTGTAATTAATTAAGTTATGCCCAATAATAACCCTTTTTATGGAACTTGTCAGAATGCAACGAAACGAAAGGAAAACTATGAATATGCCAAGTGAATGCCATCGAATCCCATAAAAAATCCTCAAAACTCCCCCGAAACCCTTGATGACATAAACCTGCTCCCATGACCTGTCCATCTCGTGCCCTGGAAATACACCTTGGTTTTACTATAGAGGAAAATAAAAATGGGGACATGACAAATCCTCTGACCCAAGATTACTTGCCCTCAAGCAATCTGTATCTGTGCACTACAGAGGCATCTACAAACTAATACCGAGATCCCAAAATGAGCCAACTATACCACGCCATGTCTCCAAGCTAACCAAACATGAATGGGTCCCTCAATACTATTGGAAAATCAAAGTAGTTATATTATGGCTTAATTCTTTGATCTTGATAATTACTTGTGAGTGTATTGGCTTCTTTTACTTCTTTATTATCCTATCTTTCATCAAGTAATTACCATATTATGTGTGTATGAAGATCACAAAATAAGAGACACAAGATGTAGGCACTATGCCAAGGCAAAATCCCCCTCGAGGGGAAAACCTAGTCGAAATAATTCTTCCTTTCAATAGCATTCTTTGAGACTCTTCACACTAAACATATACTAGACCTTCCCTTCACACCAAGTCAGCCTCCCAGATCTTCGACCCCTTTCCAACAACTTTGACCAAGCAGCAGTTTCTAGCAACAAGCAGCTTCCGGCAACAGCGAAACTTGGAAGACTTCGATCTCCCAATCTACGGCACGAACAAAGAGAGAGAGGCACCAAAAGTTTGATTTACTTCTTCCCTTAGACTTCCCCAAACTCGCACTTCCTTCGGCTTCCCGGCAACGAACTTCGTACTTCTAAAGCTACTCTTGAGATATCGAACTAGCTTGAGAGATGATGCTCCAAATGACTTCGACTAGCTTGTATTTATAGGCTTCTTGTGGGTTGAATAAGTGTCCTTAGCCCGACTTGATCTCTTCTAGGCTGACTTGATGTGGAGGTTACATAAATTATATTTGACTCGAAACTTAACCTTTTTACATGATTCAAAAGCCCAAGAAGGGTCTCTTTGAATGTACAGTGACTCTATAAACTCAATACTAATCCTAGGAGTCCACAATGGGGACTTTGAATAATATAATAATGACCCAAGCATGAAACCCATGCTTTAATAAGTCATTGTGACAATAATAAAAATTATTTTCTTTATTCTTTTGTCAAGTACATTTCGTGATGACTCAAATACATTACATGAAGATCGAACCTAGTTACAATTTCCAACAAATACCCGAATCCCAAACAAAACACCGACTCAATTCGCCATCCATGGATCCACCTGGATCCCAAACAAACCGCTGACTCAATTCACCATCCATGGATCCACTTGGATCCCAAAACCACCATAACCAATCATCCTCATCCAAACCCCATGGCTCGAGTTGTGCTCTATCTCTGACTGTAGATGCTCCTCCACTAGTAGAATGCCAACACATCACCTCTCTCCAATCCAACCCCTAGCATAAATCAAGATCAATCCCATTATGTTGATGTTGCGCTGGAATGCTATTGAGCTGACAACCTACATCCCACTGCCAACTAAAATATGCAATATCCCTCACACCTAAGGGCTCTCGCTGCACTATCTCCCTGAATAAAAATATTGTCCATCAATAGGATACCAACTCATGATCTCCCGCCAATCTATCCCATGGAGAGACTCAAATGCATGGAAACCTATGTATGGAACAAATCTACTATGGAATCGTTGGTTCATGCTCAACTCATGTTGCTCTTTCCAGTCCAACAACAAGATTTGTTGAAGAAATCCCGCCCTTCTCCCAATAATGGGAAAAAGTAGGCAAGTTGTGCTACAAGCCCTGTCTATGTACTCCTGGAGAGGGTTGTTGCTTAAAATATTGCAGCTTTGCTAGTTGTCGTTGCATCTATTTGCACCTCATCAATGGGTAAAGCCAAAGATGGATGCATCACCATCTCCCTTGTCTGGCGGGGAACCCCATGCTCCTCCAGTCTACCAGCCTCCTGCAAAACTATCCTCTCAAACTCCAACACACCCTAATGACAAGTGTTTGCAAGTACTACATATTTGTTGGCTATCTGTGCAATTGTCTGCTCCTCATCAATGGTTGGTCCAAAAGATGGTTGCTCATCCTCCTTTATCATGGCCTCAACATAAACCTCCAACTGGCTCTCCTCAAAGGCTCATCATGCTGCATGCATACTGTGTATAACATCCTCCTCAGCTGACTCATGCTCGACCATATGTTGCTCATGTTGAATCGTCACTGGTGACTCATCACCTTGAATATCTCCCATTGGGTCCACTGAATGATCACTATATACACCGGAATATAAATTTGGCCTGCTATCAACAACCCCACATGATTGCTCATGCTCCTTAGAGGCATCCTGATATGAACCCATGGACTCATCCAAAGAAGAATCTTCATCTTGAAAGTCAGAAGGAATCTCCTCCTGATCTACCCCTGTCATCTCCTCGGTGTTACCCATGCATGAGTGGTCAAGTCCCCAAGGTTCCTTGCAGATGAAGCAAAGACCCTTCCTCCTAAGCTCATTCATGTTGTATGGTTGGTCACCATAAACCCATCACAACTCCTCTTGGGTCAATCGTCTCCTAAATAGCCCAATGTTCTGCTCAACCAACCTTTCGGCTAGTTCTTAAGCAATAGGTGAAACCAATTGTTCCTTCCTCCAAATGGCCAACAATCTAGACTGTAACTCCCTACAAATGGCATCACGTCCTCCCATGCAAGTAGACAAAATGGACTGCATGTGTGTTATGACCATGTCAGGATGATGTTTCCTAATGTTAAAGAAGCATTGAAACATCTGCAGGATCAAATCATCACAGTCCAGTTCAAACATGAGGTCATAAGATCTAACCAAGGCCATGACTTCTAGAATCTCTAGCCTCTTCCCAAAACTAGGGCCCTCACTGTTATCCAAATCCTGCAAGTCTCCACTATCAGCCTGAAGACTCTCCTCATAATGTTATCACTATAAGGGGATATAGGTGCAGTCAGCATCATGATACTAATGAGACAAGAGGCAACTAGAAGTTTGACTCCTATACAAGGGTCCTCTAAATACTTGTGTTGTACTAAGGCAAGTATGGCTGATTTTAGAGCCCAAATCAAGCTCTTCCCATCTGACTAATCCACCTTGGAGAGGAGTGAAGCAAGTTCTTCCAATTTGAGGAGGGATTTTACTGTAACCCCCATGAATCTCAAATCTGTCTCAAGTGCATAGATTTTAAGTCTCATCTCATGCTCTTTCTGTCGCTGCTCTTGTTGTAGCATAGTAAGTATCCCTTTGGAAAAGGATCTGTTGATTTCTGCTGCTAATTTATAAAGGGAATTTATGAAGGTTTGACCCATGTTTTAGTTCAATGATCATAAGGACATCAAGTTGGCATACCATATCCACTCAATGGGACAACAATGCACTTTTGATTACCTCGCCAAACTTTTTAATGACCTCTCACATCAAGACATACTCATCCCTCACAAGTCACACTCAACAATTACATAGAGGTCCAAATATAATATGAACACCTCATGTAGACTCCCCATAATCACTAACTCGGCAAATATTAAAAACATTCTTTGAGAAATTTTAACAAACAGTTAGCAAGCAATACTTTTGTCAAACACTTCGCAGATAAAGTGGAAATACTTGTAACATAAATAAGTATGATAGGCAAATGCTTCAGAGAATTATATTGCTCAAATGAATTATATAACACATTGCATGCATGCAAAACCCAGGTGAAATGAAGCAGATCCAAATGTTAGAAATTACCCAAACAGGTAGCGCACACTGCCCAAAAAATATTTTCGCTGCAACTGAAGAAGAACTGGAGTTTCTACCCTCAAAACTGCTTAGAAAATTCTGAAAAGTTCACCTAGAGCTCCTCACACCAAACCCATAGAAACCCAGAAATGGTTTGGCTTAACTCCAAGCCAAGATCAAGCTCACCAAGTGGTGTGAATTACCTAATATACTGATAAAACACATTGCTGAAGGAATGTTTATTTCCAGTCCAAATATTGCCCGGAAAATTCTAAAATTTTAACCACGAACTCCTCTCACAAAACCCAAAAAAATCTTGGGAAAATTTCAGCTGATCCAAAAAGCCCCAATTTAGTGTGAGTTTCCCAATCTACACAACTCTGCACACTGCTCCAAATAAGATAAATTCGTACCACAATGCTCCAACTCTTCAATCCTGAAAATTCACTGTAAAATCACTGGCTCAAATCAAAGAAATCTCTTGCAAAACCTCCAGGTAGTAAATTGGGCTACGATAGCTAAATTAGGCCTAACAAATAAACTTAGCCCCAATAGATAAACTTGGCCCTAGCAAATAAACTAGGCTCAGGCACATAAATTGGGCTCCAACAAATAAACTCAGCCTAACAAATAATTTCAACCCATCAAGAGAAATACCCCACAGTAGAATAATTTTGGCCCTACAAGATAAACTTGCCCAGCAAACCGCAAAACAATCTCAGTCCAAAAAGATAAATTCGACCCAGCAAAATAATTTTGGCCCTGTTACCACTAAAACCGGCAGGGGACCTAAACGGGGTTCCTAAGAGGGCAATTGCTAGGTTAAGGGCAACGATGGAGACTTAGCCCACAGTCACCACAACTAAGGCTCCCTGCTCTTTACGAACTTTCACCAATGAGAGGAGACCCAATGCTTTTAGGAAGCCACTTATACAAGATATATCAACAAATATATGAGAAGTGACCCCTTAGACCCCTTCCCTAGAATAGGATGAAGAATGAAACTTGCTTGCTTTTTAAGCAAGGGACTTGGTTTTATAGGCGGAGGGGATGAAGATTTGAGGGTTGAGAGAGAGGAATATGGCTTGTAAAGAAGTTTCCCAATCCCTAAAATCCCTTTGAAACTTGGATTCCCTCGTAGTCTTTGATAAATAGTCTTTGGTGAAAAATGGGACCACACGAGACCAAGTGGACCCAGCCCAGGTTAGTGGATGGATTTTGGCAACCAATGATGTTCTTAACCCGACCAAGGTGAAGGGAAAGGATCAAACAAGAATTTTCACCCAAAGATGTGAAATTGATCCTATTAGGTACTAGCCTTGGGAACACCAGGGCAAAACTTGATCCTAGAGCTAGGGCTTGGGATATCTCGAGATTCCACCATCGCAGTTGGGGAGATTTAGGGGACCCACCATCGCAGTTGTACCTAGGAGATCGAAGTTTTCCAGTGGTCATTTTCTCGAGAAATTGATGCCCTAAGTGACCTAATGAGGCTAGAACTAGAAAAAGGAGTACAAGGTGAAAAAAGGGTTTGAAATGACCACCCTTTGATGGACCAGTGCCTAATTTCACTTGGGGATATGGAGCCAAGGAGAATGGTAAAAACGGATTTCGTTTCTTGCTCAAGGAGGCTTCAAAAGTCAACTTCGTCCAATGTTAAAGGTAAGAGAAGAAAAGTGACTTTGAAACATTTATACTTCGTTACAAATGGTGCAGTGTTATCAAGATAACATGATCTCTAGAAAATTTCATTCATCCAACATGGCCCATACATGAAATAAGCTAAATAGACACATAATTCCACATTAAACACATGTAGCAATTAGCCCCAATTATAGCGAAGTTCCATTGTATGCAGCAAAATGAGAAATAGCGTCAAATTTGCACTTACAATGTTAGAGAGTATATCCAACCAGCATCACATTTAAAATATAAGAAGCTCCAAGATAGAAAGAACCTAATTCATACATCAAAATTCATCCATCATCCAAAAATATCCTCCAAGGAAAAAATGTGTAAGTTCTCTAATGAGAGAGAGATCCCAATCAAAGTGATGATACAAATGAATCCATCCAACTCCTATTTATACACCAATTAGAAGTTCGAATTACCTAATGGGCCTACATTAGCCCCTAAAAATAAAATAATTTGCAAATTAACTAAATTTTAGTGAGAAGCCCACCAAACTAGCTCACAAATGAAATAATAAGCCTTTCGAAGGTCAAATAATATTATATGTATGTCGTAGGGCCCTCTAAGAGACCTGATGAGGTCCATAAGTGCCATGATGATGAATAAAAATCCTCAAAAGTGATGGACAAGGGGGTGGCCCTTTGTTCTCCAAACAATAAACCTGTGGTGCTCCCAGTGGATGTGGGGGCACACTAATGACCTCGTGGGTCTCCATTATGAGTCGAAGATGCTTGTAGACCATCTGTAAGGACTCAGATGATGGAATGAATGATGCCATGTCATCGTACAAGTCCTAGGACACCTGCCAAGTGTGTGGTGCACCTGTGGGGCCAACTAGGCATAGTGTACCAAATGCATCTTCTTCGTCCAAAAGGTGGATCTCTAGCAATCTTTGAACATATCTAGGGATCCATGGAGTGTTGTCTATTGTTGTGGAGGCCCATGGCTCTCTACACACACCCTATATGTGCTAATGTAGCCCTCTGGAAGGTTAGGACCCCGTATAAAGAGACCAAACCTAATTGGACACCATATGCAATCCTGCATAAAATCCAATGCATCCCCTAGGGTTCCAACACAACAAGTCATTAAAGTAATCGTGTAAAAGAGCTTACAAACCATGAACAACAAGTGGGCTTTGGCATGTGCTAATGTCACCAAGCTCCAAAGGGGGGAGTTAGCCAGGTACCTTATTAGGTGGTTTCTACCTTTCGAGAGGATAGTATGTCCATGGTACATCTTTCAAATGGTGATGGCATGTGATAAAGAGATGAAATGGAATAGGGAATGAGAAGGACAATCCTAGGCCACATATCGAGGCACAAGGGTAGCTAGAGAAAGGGAAGCCCACACCTGGGTGAATAATGTGTAGGAGGGAGAAATCGTCGTAGATGAGGTGCCACGGCCTTGATTTTTCCACCCTTCTTTATATGCCTTTTATGATTTTTCTTTGATTAACAACTCGGGGCTAAAAGGACAAGAGCACGATGTGTAAGATATAACAGTGATTACTCCCCTTTTTGGTAGGGCGATTCATTGCCCTCCAGGGGTTGGGACAATCATGAGTTCCTGAATGATAGAGGCAACTCATATAGGGCCTATGGAACCAGGGTGATGGCCATGGATATGGGGTAGAGCTCATGTATTGGCTTTTGCCCACATGCTAATTATGTTTGCCCCAGCCATCTTTTGCATCTTATGGTACATCTTCTTGTTCAATGTGGCCATTTATGCTTTTCCTTTTCTTTTTTAGTTGCTTCAACCTCTAAGGCATCGTTCCAAGCTTGACCCAAGGTGGGGGCAAGGTAATGGGGAGGCTAACCCTATGCAGACCCAGAGAGGCAATGTGGACCCAGGTGGGAGAGATGATAAATCGAGGTATAGTGAGTGGAAGGGTAGTAGTATATGTGGATAAGGGAGTCGGACCACACAACCAAAGTCGAGGTTTCCCAAGTAGCAATACCACCATAAAACCAAATGGTCAGTAAAGGAGATCCCACGGGACTAAAATCCAAGGGTAACACCCAACAGAGATCAAGGGGACAAAAGCACAAACTAAGCCCACTCTTTCAGTCGAATTCCCCCATCAATCCATGCCCAAAAGTGTTCATGATAAGTAAACCCAATACTCAATTACCAAACGACAAGACATACCTTTAGGTTCGGGAGACCCACCTTCAAACATACGATCAATATAAATGGGTGAGGGACCACATGCCTAGCTTAGGTGGCAGAAAAATGAAACAACAAGCTAGTTGAGCGCTACAAGGGGTTGTTGGTTGCCGGCTGAGGTTCATCATGGAGAAAAAAATTCTCCTAGAGATATCACCCACGAAGTGGTGGGTAACAAGCCCAACAAAATGAATTCGGCCTAGCAAAATAATTTCAGCCTTGCAATAAATCTGGTCCAAAATTTATTTAATTTGACACACCTGCAACAATTATCCTCCAGCAATTAGATTAAAAATTTTAATCCACAAACTTGGCTCCCTTATTCTTCAAGAATAATATGGCAATATGACAACTTTGATTTTAACTCAGAGCTAGCCAAAATCATGCTTTGATACCACTGTAATGTTCCAAATGCAAAAAATTTGGAGATTTCGCGAAAATTTAACTCAAAAATACTCAGATAAAATTTCCATCCATAAACAGAAGATTGCCATGTAAAATTTAGCAACATAGAACTACAAATAACAATATAATGAGCAGAAATAATCTCAGCTTTATTTATAATATATAAACTGGGGTTTTACATGCTGAAGCAACTAATATAGCTAAGATAGAACTAGCCTCAAGAATCTGCTACAACGTTCTGCTAGCCCTCCAAAACTAAATTGAAATGTCACTGCTTAGCTCTCCAATGAATTCTGGATGAATTCACCAAGGGGAAATGTTAAACACCATGTTGAACACACACATGGTGTATGAGGAAGATGAACACACACACACAAGAGACTCAACACACAATGAAAGATAAGCGTGAGGCTTTCTTATTTTTTCCATTATACATGATGTACATTTATAATACAATGGTGTGACTCTTGGTTTCACATTCCAAGGTCACTTGGACTCCATTGTGACTTTTCGCATTCCACACCTACCCATAGAGGATTAGGTGTTCCAACATCCCCCCTTAATCCAAAGGGGTATGTGTGAGTCCAAGAAGAGAGTTGTAATACAAATCTGCAAAGTATGCATGGCAGCACTTGGGCTGAATCAACTCTTTGAAATGTTGGAAAAAAGAGGTGGTTTAAGGATGACCAGCAACACTGGAACGCAATACTTGTTGCAGTTCCCGGAACTCTTCCAAAACTGGCAAGAAGCTAAAAGCTTCTACTAGAGGAATTGTCCCTCATAAAAAATGGAGACCTTCAACCTAAAAGAAGGGAGGTCTACTACCTGTGATGGTTTTAGGATTACCAACAACTCTGGAATGCTTGAAGCATTTCCTGGAACTCAACCAAAGCGGCAAGAAGGAACTGAAGGCTGCTAGAGGAAGTGTTCCTCATATATGAAAAGGAGACCTTCAACCTAAAAGAAGGGAGGTCTACTACCTATGCTGGTTTTAGGTTATCCACCAACCAAATATGATGGTTTAAGGTTGTCCACCAACCGAAGGCATGCTCATGGGCATCCGTGTCTCTGGCTACATCTCTGAATCTGGAATGACGAATTGTGGCTCAAGTTCGCTTGAACTACTGCGTCTCTGGCTACAACTCTGAACATGGAATGAGAGATTGTGTCTCGGGCTCGCTTGATCTGACGTCGAAGCTTGTACATGACCACCATTTTCCCCCCTGTCAAGGACAAGGTGAGATGATGGTGAAAACTCAGCTGCAAGTTTGCTCAATATTCTTGAACATGTTCTGACATGCGACTTAAACATCTTCTTGGCTGCTGATGCCCATTGCAAGAAGCGATCCATCCAAGATGAATCTTGGTTCTTGCAGGAGGCTTGTTTCTGAAGCATCTGTCTAAAGAATGAGTGTGTCGACCACAGTGCTTGCATGGATGAAGATCAAAACAGTGATCTTTCATATGGCCAACTCGATCACAGTGTTGGCATTTTACAATCTGTTGTTGTGGAAGCGGAACAGGATCTGGAACAGCTGCAGGTGAACTATCATAAAGAAATCCAGCACTCTGAAATATGATGGGCTTGGTGTAGTCTGGAATATGAAAGGACACATCCTTGTCATATCCAAGACCAATTCTGTGCTTGTTGTGGACAAGCTCTTCCCAAGGTCTGATGATGCGCTTGAGAAGTGCAGGTTGAACTGCTGCATCTGCATGTACATCTGCTCTTGTGCAAGGAACTGAATGTGAATCAACTGCAACTTCACTGACTTGCTACTGATGGGAGTCTTTCTCAATCTTCTGAACAGAAACAGGTTCAGAATGGTGACTCTTTTGATGAAGTTCATCTTGCTGACGCTGAGATTCCAACTGCAAAAACTCAATCTTTTCTTGTGCATCTTGCAAACAAATTTGAATGTTACAAAGAGCATCCTTGCTCATTTTTATCATATCATCAACATTGAAATGAATGAGGTTATTCAACAACTCTAATGCCTCATTGATTTTAGCCATCTTAGGCTAAAAAATGAAAGGGTGTCGGCTTCAACCGAAAATGCACTCGTTTACAATGTGATTCAACTTGATTTCAAAGAATACAAATGACTCAGAAGAATTTCCAACTATGGAAATCTCAAAGTACAAAATCTGCTCCTCAAATGATGGAGGACAATCAACAATTTTTTTCAACAACTCAAATACACTTCAAATCTTGATTGCAACTATGAATGAAGAAGCAATATTCACTCACAATGTGAGTTCAATACAAAATCTCTACAAAATATTTTGTAAATGTGCAGCTGAAAACACTATGCAAGAAGCCTTTAAGGCGGCTGATTTTTTTTCTTCAAGGAGCTGCTTGTCTTCACATGTCAATTTCTTCAAAAAATCAACGTTCTATGCCACAAACAATTCAATGTAAAAAACCAACTGCTTCATATGCCATTTTTGCTGTTTACTTTTTCTCTCTCTCCTCTTCCTCTCTTCCTGTCTCTCTCTTTTTTTTTTTTTTTTTAATGATAATAATTTTTTTTTTAAAATTATGGAGAGAATTTTATAGAAATGGGGGGAGGTTAACTATAGAAAATCAAATTTAAAAAGGGGGGCAGTATTTAAAAAAGATTTTAAAATAAAAAAAGGAAATTTTAGGGAGGCATGAGGGCCGTGGGCGGGAAGGCCGTGTGGGAAGGAGGTAGGGAGAAGCTGTGAGGATTGGAGGCCGCGGGGAAGGGGAGAGGGAGGGCTCGGATGGGGAGCGCAAGAGCAGGTGTGGAGTCGGGGTAGCGTGGTAGCTTAGGGAGGAAGCTGTGAGTGTGAGGTCGACGGTAGGGGAGGGGGCCGCGAGTGTGGAGTGATAAGGGTGAGGTTTGAATCCAGATGGGTAGGTGGAGGAGATAGCAATGAGAAGTAGCGCGTGAGAGCGTTGAGGGTGTGGGTAGGCCGTGGGGAGTAGCAGGAGTTGGGGAGTGACCATTGTGTGGAGCGACGTAGTTGATAGGCATAAGGAGAAGTGAGGCGAGGGGGCGTGTTTGAGTGGAGTGTTGTGAGGCCGCAGGGAAAGGAGGGAGGCCGAGAGCAAGGGGCCAGAGGGCGTGAGCTGTAAGGTGAGGGGGTTTGTGTAGCAACTTAGGGAAGAGGGTGCGCAGAGTGAGCATGGGTAGCATAGGGTTGAGGGAAGTGGGAGCACGGAGTGTGAGCTCGAGGGATAGCGTGGGTGGAATGGGGTGCAGCGAAAATCGTGAGGAAGGTTGAATGGGCCAAGGGCCGACCTACCCAGGGTTTGAATTTTATTTTATTTTTAATTAATTATACAACAGTGAACAGGGAATTGATCAAAAACAGCGAAATTTCACAAATATGCAACAAGATCAATAGAATTTTCAGAAATTTTTCAGCGGAATAATTTTGCAGTAAAAAACTCAGAAATCTTTTCCACTAAAAAACTCATAAACTTCTTCATAAACCAACTTTAAACAATTTTTCCAACAGCGCTCCAAAATGCAGAATTTAATGGGCAAAAATTGCAGGAATAAATCAACCTTCGGAGGTGCAGTGCTGCTCTTCTTCAAAACCACTGTTGCTCTTCTTCAAAACAAATTTTTGAATGCTGCTCCTTCTCAAAACCAATGCTGCTCTTCTTCAAAACACCTTTCTGAATGCGGCAAAAAGACTGCTGCAGAAATCTCTAAGTGCTGCAAAAATTATCAAAATTTTTGCAAATATGCATAGGCCATAAACACAAATGGCTCACTCAAGGTTGAGCTGGTTATGGACGTATCAGCTCCGATACCATGTTAAACACCATGTTGAACACACACATGGTGTATGAGGAAGATGAACACACACACAAGAGACTCAACACATAATGAAGGATAAGCGTGAAGCTTTCTTATTTTTTCCATTATACATGATGTACATTTATAATGCAATGGTGTGACTCTTGGTTTCACATTCCAAGGTCACTTGGACTCCATTGTGACTTTTCGCATTCCACACCTACCCATAGAGGATTAGGTGTTCCAACAGGAAATGGGTACTCGCCCAATCTCACTATATCACTCGAGGGTTTTTGCCTTGGGGCTACAAATGAAGTAGAGAACCGAGCTCTCAAACCTCTCATACAAGAAGTCTTACACCAATTTTTGGTCATCTAACCTGTTATTATTAGATGGACTAAAGTAAACTATGTAAGACCAATTTTACCATAGTAAAATTTCTTTCAGTATGAGAAATAATTTAATAACCCATAGTTTATTAAATTATTTCTAGTCTAAACAGGAAACCCCATGAGGAATAATTAAATAAATCCTTATTTGTTTGATTTTTCTCTAGGGATAATTAACTAAACCACTGTTTAATTAATATTCCTAGTCATATTTAACCCAAAACATGAGAATTAATTAGATAAATCATTATTTATGTTATTATTCTCTAGGAATAATTATTTAAATCATTATTTAATAATATTCCTTGTTGAATTTGACTAAATCATTTCTAAATAATTAAATAAATCATTATTTATTTAATTATTCCTTAACCTCATCCTTGAAATAATAAATAAATGAATAAATCATTTATTTATTTATTACTTCTAAATAAAGGGATTTAACCAATTCTAAATTCCTTTTGCCTCCACCAAAATTAATAAAATATTCCAAGTAAGTTGGATCTAGATTTGGTTAATAATATTTTAATTATGAACCAATATCTAGACTAACTCAATATTTTGTTATAAATAGAAGGGTTTTCCATTCATTCACTACCTCTTTTTTATCAGCTTTTGATCTATACTTTTGGTCTGACTTTGATCCTCAATCATTGTCATATTATTTCTACTTTTGTTTGTGAGCTCCCTTTGAGTTCCATTTTGTCTGGGTTTTCTCCACCATCAAAAGAGAGAGATCTTGGATCTGAAGCGCTTAGGACATACAAGAACCCATCCCATTGAGGAGGATTGGTTACATCTTTCTGTGTTCCCTTCTCAGGTGTCATAATACAAAAAAATCTTTATAAATTCTTGTCTCGTCTATATTGGATGTATGGAGCAACTCTTGTTTATTTTTGTTGTTTAATGTCTTTAACTGCATAGATCTGGATTTTTGTAGCATTTATTCTAATCACCTAGTGCAGATCTAAGGAAATTGACAGCCACATTTGATGTTAGGGTTGTTTGTTATGCACAAGCTAAAGTGAGCTTTTTTTGTACGCTTGTGATTAGAATTCAAACTAACAACTGGTGACTTCACAAGGGTTTTTTATTACAACCATTGTTGCTTTTCAGATCCCTACATGACCAGCTGCTTCAGCCCCTAGGGTTTTTCTTCAACTTCTTATTTCAAATTCCTTGATGTTGTTTTTAACTTTTTTTATCCTAAAACAGTAAAAATTCTAACTTTTGTGTGTTTCTGGGCCATTTGCGCAAGTAACAGGTATCAGCCATGACAGAGACTACACTTTTTTCTGAAACCTGCCCCCAAGACAACTGGAAGTGCAGGTCGCACTTTTTGGCCCAAAACCTGCGACCTCAGCTCTCAGATAGTGGATATCTTACCAAAAATTGCGACCTCAGCAAAAAACAGGTCAAAACCTGCAACCTATACTTTCTTGTGGGATTTTTTCTGAAATTTTTAGGGTTTGCCGAGGGCACTGTTCAAGGTTGTTTGACATCCGTCTTTACCCATCTTGGACCTGTACATGCTTAGTTTTACTCGTCGAAGTAGGAACCAAGCCCCTATGGGCTTCAGTACGCTTCCCCCTTTTTAGGAGGAGTTTAGCTGAAGTAGGTCTTCTGAGATTTTAGTGCTTTTCAGCCCTTTTTTCAGATCTGAACCTGTCTTTTCAGAGCCATTTCAGATCGGTTATTTGTCCATTCAAAGCACCTCTTTTCAATTTTGTTTGGTCCTCCCTTTAGAGTCCCCTACGTTTCCCTTTAAGTTGTAGTCTTTCGCAACCTATTTTTCAGCATTTTTCTCTCTGGTTTCTTGTTGTTTTCTGCACCTCTTTTCAGCAAATCTAACCTTTAGATCCTTGTCCCTCTTGACCTTAGATCTATTGGCCATATTGTGTGTTTTGAGTAGATTTCGCCCACCCTTAGACTAGTTGTTGGGAATCCCTCCATTTTGGGTTTAAATTTATGCTTCTTTAGCTAGCTATTTATTTTACTGTCACTTTCAGTTTTATTTAAGTTATACAGCATATCTTTTCTTTTTTCTATACACACGTTTGGGGTTAATTAAAATTAACACACTTATCACACACACGCACACCTCAAGCGAAGACCGCCTGGTTTACACCATCAGGCCAAGACTTAAACATTGTAATTAATTAATTTGCACCTCTATGCCCTTGTTTACCTCTCTTCCTTATTGGGTTTCATGTATCCTTTCCATCATTACGCCCCCAAGGCGATTATCTCGAAGAATCTGAGCCCTTCAACCTCAGTTTCCGTTAGGAAGACTTACCCCACCACGTAGGATCCGAGGTAGTCCTCCAAGAGTCCCCATTCCGACTCTGATTCTGGTTCATCAAGTTCTCCTTCTGTTTCTATCCCCGGTTCTCCTCCACCTTTCACCTTCATCATGTCTAGTGCAAGACCTACCACTGGTGGTGGCCCCAACTCTAATGTTGGAACCGCTACTAGTGGAGCCGCAACAGGAACAATTTTGGCTGCTCCCTTGCTTCCTTATATGGCAAGCCTAAGCCTTCCCGAGTTAAGCCAGTTGATTAATGACCCTATACACCATGATCCAGGTTGGCCTGCTATGCCAACCAAGCTTCCTTCAAACATCCCTAAGTTTGAAGGAAATGCTGGAGAGGATCCTACCAACCATGTTCGTTCTTTCCACATGTGGTGTTCATCCAACTCTATCACTGATGACTCTGTCCGTCTTCGGTTATTCCAACGTACGCTTACTGGAGACGCTTCCAAGTGGTATGTCGACCAAGTCGCTGCCTCTCATGCCACTTTTGCGACTCTTGCAAATGCGTTTCTGTCCTACTTCTAGCTTCCCCTTCGCTATGACACCGGTACCGAACTTTTGACTGCTTTTCGTCAAACTTCTGCCGCTCAGCTCTCTGACCATGTTCAAGAATGGCGCAGAAAGAAGAGCTTATGTCGAGCTCCAGTTTTCGAAGACCATGTCTACATGGACTGGTTTCTCAGATCCCTTTTGCCCTCTATTGGTAAAGTCGTGTCTCACTTTCCTCAGACTGAGGAAGAAGCCCTCCAAGTTACGTTGAAATATGACTTGATCTACGCGCAATCTGGTTATGTTTATACCGTCTTACTTGATCTCCCTAGACCTCGTGGTGCTAACGCACCGGGGGCATCTCATGCCACCGACGGTATCATTGGATCCCTTTCACATCCGCACACTCATCCTCCTATGGGTTATGGTTTCCCTCAGGGAGGAGCCAGCTCCTCTAGCACTTTTCCCCCTCCCGGCAACATGTATCCAGGACACAGCATGCCTCACGCCTTTGCCCAACCGCATCCACTGATGCCATGGCCTGTTATTTCCCAACCTGTTTACCCCAATGTTGCTCAACCTCCCTATTATCTGTATGCATAGCCAAATGCTCCAGCTCCTCCAGCACAAGCACCCCCGCCTCCCATGCCTTCTCAAGCTCCACAGCAACAACCACCCCCCCCCCCTCAAGGTCAGGTGTATGCACAGCAGAGTGCAACTAATCCTCCCACTTCCAAAAAGAAGAGGAAAGGCAACCAGAACCAACCCGCTCTAGGTAATCCAGGAAACCATCCCCAAGGGAATATATCTAACACTGCAACCCAGCAACAGGGCGATCAGCCCAACCAAAACAGGCCTCTTCGTACGAATAAGCCTTGTTATTGTTGCGGTGTCCATGGTCACTATACCCATGATTGTCCCCTTTTACCTCAGATGCGTCAACTGTGGGAAGCTCAAGTAGCATCTCGAGCACAGCAAGCATATGCTTCGGTTCCTCGTAATGCTTCACCTACTCAACCGGTTGTGTTTACTAATCCTTTCCCCCAGTAAGGATATGTGGCTGCCTAAACCCCTGAAGGTCAGGCGGCCGCTCAACCTCCCCCGTCTGCTACCTCTGATTACCAAATCCTTATGATGAACTCTGACCAGGCCAATACCGCTGATCTCAACCTTTAGACTCGGTCGCGCCAGTACACCAAGCCTCTTGCTACGTCCGCAACCAAGCCCCAGACTTCAGGTCCCACAGAGCCAATTTCAACACCCAATGGTCCTTTACAAATCCCTCAGCCTAAGGCAGATGTAAATACCAAGATCCCCAAAGGACCATTACGTAGAAATGCTGCTTCCGGTAAAGTCGCCCACACCTACAGCATAGTAGATGACTTGGCGCAATCCCCTGCCGCCATGTCAACGCTAGAAGTCCTCCAATCATACCCTTCTTAACATAAAGCTCAACTAACTGCTATGTGCGTTGTGGATCCTTCAGATGATCATTTGATTGTCTTTGATGTGGACAAGTCAAAGCATCCACCCCTTCTTGCATCCGTCGCCTTCCAAATACCTGTCAAGATCCAGAATGCCAACGTCTCCCGATGTAACATTGACGAGGGGGCATCCACCTGCGTAATGTCCACTTCTGTTTGGAAAAAGCTCGGATCGCCCGAGTTAGCCCCTTCCACTATCACCTTCCGTGCGTGGGATGGCACTTATTAATTTTGGACAACTAGGTCCAAACTCCATGTTGTGATGCTCAGATGAAGATGCCAATATTTTTATTGGATTCCTCTTTCGGAGAGGTGCAAGATCGATCTAAAGATCATCTTGATCTGATGAACAGAACATTTATTTTGAATTTATTCAAAATATGTGCAGGTCAACCTAAAATGAAACATAGCCTAGAAGCCCCAGCAGTTGTGTCACACACCCTCATTAATGGATATAAATTGGTCAACGTTGGAGGAAATTTTCACTCATCCATCACATCACATCCTCTCTCCTCATCTGATTGGTTCGAGCATCTATTGGAATCTCTTCTTCACACACATGTGGAAAAAAGCAGCAAATCCGGAGGCTGGACGTTGACTTTGACTTGGCTGCGTTAACTTTGCTGCTACTGCTATTTGTGTTGACCGTTGACTGACAGCATTGACTTTTGTTGACTTTTGGGGTTGATTGTTTTGGCTGTCCTAGAGGGTTGTGTGACACTTCTGGTTAGCTGACCATATTGAGACTTTGCTGGTTGAAGCATCCTGCTGACCGCCGTAACACACCAACACACTTATATATTTTGGCTTGTCTTCTGTCGATCTACTGGTATGTTCTATCAACATTTTACTTTATTGTTTATGTGATTGTTGACTGATATTGGGATAAAAAGTAAAGTTGCATCAAGCACAGAACATCTACAAAAATTTACACCACTCTTCCCAGCCCCTTGGCATGTACCGCAACTATCCTATTACTCTTGCTAGAAAAACTGTTTGTGTTGACATTGAAGTCATTGATGCCCCCTTAGACTACAACATTCTATTGCGTCGTAGCTACAATTATACGATGTTTGTTGTCCCAACTGCGGTTCGTCGTAAGATGTGCTTTCCTCCCAACGGAAAGACCGTCACTATCAATCAACTGACATATTACGAACCGAAGTCTTAGACCTCTCCAGAGTCCACTATTTCTTTGCTGGCCAATAAACAAACAGTTGAACTTCCAACCAGTGTCTCACTCGGAGTTTATAAAGATTCCTCTTTGCTTGGATCATTCCTTGGTCTCCCCCCTCTTATCTCTAACCCTAGCTCGTTGAATGTTTGCATGATGCAGTCGTCTCGGTCCGACCTCAAATTGTCTGGTTCGACTAGTCAGCAGCCTCGCCCTTTGCAACCTGATCCTAGTACTTCGACTCAGCGTTCGGAACCTCCTCCTCAAGGCCCTTCATTTGTAGCTGGTGTCCCTGAACCTCTTTCTCCTCATGGAACAGTTCCCCCTAGCCCTTAACAATCTGGGAGCTATTTCGCCTGGCCATTACCCCTTCAGTCAAATACCATTTCTTGCTCCCCCTTCTGGAGCATTTTTGGTACCTATTATGGCTACCTTGACCCTTCCCAACATGACCTTGAGGATCCCAGTCTGGTAGATTGATCCCCCATCCAATACCCTACCTGGTCAGGTCAAACCTTACACTGCTTTGACCCCGGTCCAACCGGTCGCTATGACCCCTCCCTTCGCTTTTGTGCCTCAGCCACCTCAACCGGAATTTACTCTTGTTGCAAAAGCCTCGGGTGAGGGGTGCAAAGCCCGCAAAAAGGCACCTAAGGACAAGACTGCCCAGACAACACTTGCTTCTCCTAAGCCTCCAAAGCGTACACCTCCATGTGCTTTGTGTGATGTTGTCGGTCATGCCACCCACAATTGTCCCGAGTTGTCACGTATCAAACCCATGGTCAACGAAGCGTTTCCTGAGTCTGATATCCTAGAAGTCCACATCACTTTACCAGATTCAGCCAAGAAACTCAATACTTTGCACACAAATCAACCTTGTGCTTTGTGTGATTTCCATGGCCACTATACTCACCTTTGTCCTCGCCTCAATGATTTCTGCACCTCCTTGGAAGCAGTTCACCAATTTGAGGCCAAGCACAACAAGTCCACCTCTCCCTTACTTGTGATTTTGCTTCGGCAAAACCAGAGGACACATCCACTCCCGCTGACATACCCCCTCCCGATGTCGAGATGACGGAGTCTTCGATCACTATCCTCTACCTGTCATCATTTATGAGATCCACGGTGGAAGACCCCTCTAGGGCATCCCCTTCTATTTCCCCTGACCTACCTTCAGCGATCACCTTGGGCTCAACATTGGTTTCTTCTTCTGTCACCCTCCGTGACGATGCGCATGAGAACCTCATTTCTCATGATGATGAGTCAGGTAGCTTCGCCGCGTCATGTGGTCATCCTTCCACCAGTCACCCCATCTTCCATTCTGATGAAGACATTATGGAAGCTATAACCACCCCTGACTTTCCATGGGATGATATGCACCACCGTGCATACTTCCTCCCATAGCAGTCTCATGACCAATATGCTGTGGAATCAAAAGACTTCATTTTCGATGAGGTCGATTGGTTTAAAAATCCCATTCCTGCACCAGATGCTTTAGAAGAAGGAAATATGCCCAAAATCTCTCCTACCATTAAAATTAACATTTCTGACAAACCAGGGGTAGAAGAAAACATTACCTTGGTCACCCAATGCACCCCGGAAGAAATTGAGGCTTACACTAAGCTATTCAAGGACTTCCGCGATGTTTTAGCCTAGTCCTATTCAAAAATGCCCGAACTTGATCCCGCCATTGTCGAACACCATATCGATACATGGCCCGATGCCAATCTTGTCTATCAAAAGTTGAGACCCATTAATCCTTCTAGACGAGAGGTTGTCAAAGCTGAAATCGGCAAGCTCAAGAAGGCTGGTTTTATCTATCCCATTGAATACACCACTTGGGTGTCCAATCTGGTTCCCGTTCTCAAGAAACAAGGCACCATCCGTGTTTGCAGTAACTTTCGCGACCTGAACAAAGCTTGTCCCAAAGACAACTTCCCCACATCGTTCATTGACCAAATCATCGACGAGTGTGCAGGGCATGAGGTTCTATCCTTCATGGATGGTTTCTCCGGATACAACCAAATTGTTATCCGTCATGTTGATCAGCTTAAAATTGCATTCAATAGTCTGTGGGAAACCTTCGCTTATAGGGTCATGCCATTCGGCCTTAAGAATGTCGGAGCCACTTTTAAGTGGGCCATGTCATACCGTTTTCATGACCTAGCTCATATTATTCTTGCTTATTTCGACGACCTCATTGCGCTTTCTAAACATCGGGCACAACACCTCCATGATTTTTGGACTGTCTTTCTCCGATGTCGCAAGTATAATATCCGCCTCAACCCACTGAAGTGCATCTTTTGTTTTCCTGTCAACCGTCTTCTAGGCTTCATTGTGTCTAAAGATGGTATAATGCTTGACGCATTGAAAGTTCAAGCCATTCTTGAGCTTCCTATTCCTCATACCTTACACCAGTTACAAAGCCTCCAAGGCAAAGCTAATTTCCTTCATCGGTTCGTACCTGACTATGCCACCACCACGCATGGGTTCCTCAGACTCCTCAGATCTAACATTCCATTTGTGCAGGATGACTATGCTCAAGAGTCTTTTGATGCCCTAAAACATGCTCTCACCTCCGCTCCCTTGATTAGTCCTCCTAACTTTGATAGGGATTTCATCCTGTACATCTCAGCCGCCACCCACTCGATCGCTGGGGTCCTTATTTAGAAAGATGACAACGAAATCGAGCATGTTATCTATTATGTCAGTAAGAGCCTTGTAGACCCCCCTGTGTCCTACTCACATGAAGAGAAATTGGCATTGGCTGTTGTGTTTTCGGCCCACAAGCTTCGTCATTATATCCTCATGCGTTCCACCAAGGTCGTGACTAATTCCAACCCTATGGCCTTCCTATTGAGTCGATTGATCATCAATGGGAAGTACGCCCGTTGGATTGTTATTCTTCCGGAATTCGATCTTGAATTTGTCACACCAAAGAGTAAGAAAGGTTTAGCCCTCGCTGAACTCATTTTTGACTTACCTACTAGTACGCCAGATCCACTAATTAATGATGATTTTCCGAACGAACATTTGCTTTCCATTACTGCGGATGACCCTTGGTATGGCGACATCCTCACCTATCTGCGAACCCAAAAGTTCGCCCTCCATCTTGATCGTGATGCTCAACGACGTATCCGACACCAGGCCCCCCGCTACCTTCTCATCGGTGACGACCTTAATCGTCACAGTGTAGATACTGTCCTTCATCGTTGTCTCACGCACGCTGAAGCTGAGCAAGTCCTTAATGCCTGCCATAGCAGGGCTTGTGGTGGCCACCTCTCCGGTCTCACTACTCCCCAAAAAATCATGCGCGCTAGGTATTTTTGGCCTTCTCTCCTTGGTGATTGCATTGAAGTAGTCAAACACCATTCCAATGCCAACATTTCGCCCGAAAGGCTCGAGCCCCTCCGACTCCCCTCCATCCTGTCATCTCAGTTGGTCCCTTCTGTAAGTGGGCCATAGACTTTATGGAGTATCAACCTCAATCTGCTAGTAACCACAAGTATATCATCGTGGCGGTTGACTATTTCACCAAATGGGCTAAGGCCATGCCAACGTTCAACAACACGGCAGCTACCGCAACCCTCTTTTTCTTTAACCATGTTATCGCTCGATTCAGAGTTTCGAAACAATTGGTCTCTGACCATGGCCGACATTTTGAAGATGAGATATGGTGTGAATTATCCTCTCTGTTGGGCTTTGAGCACCAATATTCATCATCTTATTACCCCCCAAGGTAATGGCGAAGTTGAAGCGGTCAATAAAATCCTTAAAACTATGCTTCAACGGGCGGTGAACAAGCATAAAACCAACTAGCACCTTATGCTCTTCCCTGCTTTGTGGGCCTATAGAACTTCTGTTAAAACCGCCACCAGGTTTACTCCTTTCCACCTTGGTTTTGGCGAGGAGGCAGTCTTACCGATCGAGTGTGAAATCCCTTCCCTTCACCTAGCCATCAAACTTCTCCCTGACACCCAACTGTTAGAAAAAAGACTTATCATGCTTGAGCGCGCTTTCGAAGACCGTGTGTTGCATTACAAACCACCAAAGTGGCTAAGAAGCACACCAAAGATCAATATGACCGAAAAGTCCACCCTCGTACTTTTCACGAAGGCGATCTTGTTCTAGTGTATGACCAGGCTCACGATGTCCTCGATCATGGGAAGTTTGACTCATTATGGCTAGGCCCTTACATCATTAGTAAGGATTTGGGTAAAGGGGCATACCTTCTAGAGGATTTCGAAGGCCACCCTCTTCTTAATCCTCGTAATTCGCTCTACCTTAAGAAATTTTACCCTTAGCATTTCCCTCTTGAAATGTGCATTTTATTTCTTTTTGGTAGCTAGCTTTTGTTTTTGGTGATTTGATACTTCACCCGGAAGTCTTTTTTCCAAGAAGGGTCACTTCGCCGCTTCTCAAAATCGAATTTCTTCACTTGCGACACTTGTACTTAGGGCACCACTTTGCCTTCATACTTGTCGATGCTCGTGTCGATTTTCTTCGTGAAAAACCATCTTGTACTAATGTTTTTATGGTCCCCACCGGGCCTATTCTGTGTGGCAACATCGAGTCGCCCTTGCTTAGAGCCTCGAGTTGAGTCATCATTACATCCATGGAGTTTGTCCCGAGTACCTTTTGTCTCCCGTCACAGTCTTCCATCATTCATTACTTTGTACCTCTCTCGTGTCGCACATTTTTGCCTTAAGTCATATTGTCCCCTATCCCCTCCGGAGTCGAGTCAATAGCTGCAAGGTCATCCATGCCCTTTATGCTCTAACAAGGGAAGTCGTCAGCCCGCTACTCACTACCCCCCATTCCACAATCATCCCTAGTGTCAATCTATCAGTCGATCTACTATTATCCCTCATGCCTTAGTTGAGGATTCCTTATGGCCTCACCTATGGCAGACCTCCTTCTGTCGACACCAGCTTATTCATTCCAAAAGACAGGTCTAGAGGGCAGTGTACCTTGGTTTCAGCGTCCACTCTTGTTCGGTGCCTCAGATCAGGCAAAGGGACCCTTTATTGCCCTTTGACTTGATTGTTTCTCAGTTCCAGCTCCTTATGGCATGATCGAGATCTGTATACTTGATGGTTTAGTGATATAGCAGATGGTACCAGTGATTCCCAGGTGTGTGTGAGATGTTTCAAACCTCAAGAGGGGTTGCCCCTTCACATAGCCCCCCACATACCCAGATAACCTCTTTACTACACCCTTGGATGCAACTCTACGGATTTGATGTTTCCTGCCTCAACTGCTTGCAACGCCTTTTTAGTTTGCATGTATCATTAATATTTTCCAGAGCCCTTTCCTGTTTTACAGGGCCTCTTTGGTTGTTATTATATCTCATGTACTCATATATTATTGTATAAGTCCTGGTTGTTGTCCCAGGCACAGTATGTATGTGGGATCCATTATGTTTTTTATCTGGCCCATGTTTATGCCAGCATGTACTTTATAGCTCAGTCCCATGTTTGTTGGGCGCACCATTATTCTTTGTACTTTTTCATCTCGGCGGGCATAAGTATGCCTCCCCCGCCTCATTGAGAACAGGTACTCACTCACAAAAGAGACTTGTCGCACCTGTCAGTCTCGCCTCCTCAAGGTCTTGTCCTCTCTCGCTTCAGTCCATCCCATATTTCCCTCTCTCTGACTCCCCTTCGGTGTCTAGTGATTGTGTTCTTACAACATACTTCGATTATACGATTAGCTCCTAATGCTCGCACGTTGGGGGGCAATCTGTTACACCAATTTTTGGTCATCTAACCTGTTACTATTAGATGGACTAAAGTACACCATGTAAGACCAATTTTACCATAATAAAATTGCATTCACTATGAGAAATAATTTAATAACCCATAGTTTATTAAATTATTTCTGGTCTAAACAAGAAACCCCATGAGGAATAATTAAATAAATCCTTATTTGTTTGATTTTTCTCTAGAGACAATTAACTAAACCACTGTTTAATTAATATTCCTGGTTATATTTAACGCAAAACATGAGAATTAATTAAATAAACCATTATTTATCTTATTATTCTCTAGGAATGATTATTTAAATCATTATTTAATAATATTCTTTGTTGAATTTGACAAAATCATTTCTAAATAATTAAATAAATCATTATTTATTTAATTATTCCTTAACCTCATCCTTGAAATAATAAATAAATGATTTATTTATTTATTACTTCTAAATAAAGGGATTTAAACAATTCTAAATTCATTTTCCCTCCACCAAAAATATTAAATATTCCAAGTAAGTTGGATCTAGATTTGGTTAATAATATTTTAACTATGCATCAATATCTAGACTTACTCAATATTTTGTTATAAATAGAAGGGTTTTCCATTCATTCACTACCTCTTTTTGATCACCTTTTGGTCTGACTTTGATCCTCCATCATTGTCATATTTTTTCTAATTTTGTTTGTGAGCTCCCTTTGAGTTCCATTTTGTCTGGGTTTTCTGCACCATCAAGAGAAAGAGATCTTGGATCTGAAGCGCTGAAGACATACAAGAACCCATCCCATTGAGGGGGACTGTTTACATCTTTCTGTGTTCCCTTCCCAGGTGTCATAATACAAAAAATTCTTTATAAATTCTTGTCTCGTCTATTGGATGTATGGAGCAACTCTTGTTTATTTTTGCTATTTAATGTCTTTAACTGCATAGATCTGGATTTTTGTAGCATTTATTCAGATCACCTACTGCAGATCTAAGGAAATTGACAGCCACATTTGATGTTAGGGTTGTTTTTTATGCACAGCCAAAGTGAGCTTTTTTCGTACGCTTGCGATTAAAATTCAGACTAACAAGAAGAAAGATCAATTCCAAAATGTCTCCAAATAATCTCCTCCTCCTCTTTTATAGATTTGATAGATAAATCTCCAAACCTCTAGAAGCATCTTATTTTTTATTTTAATATTATTCTAGAAGTTTCTCTCTTGACTTAGACAAGGGTAAGTTGCCTACCATACTCTCTCCAGCCACTAGAAATCACTCATTAGCATCCCATCCTGTAGATCTTCTCGTTCTGGTTCCAACGAGCTATTACACTAAGGTGTCTCGTCAAATATTCCTCTCAGAATGCCACCTTAAGGGTAATTAATTAAGTTATGGCCAATAATAACATTGTTTTATGAAAGTTGTCAGAACGCAACGGAATGAAAGGAAAATTGTGTGGATGATGGAATATGCCAAGCAAATGCCATCGGATCCCATAAAAACTCCTCAAAGGTGCCTCAGAATCCCTGATGGCATAAACTTGCTTCCATGACCTGGCCATCCCATGCCCTGGAAATCCACCCTTGTTATACTATAGAGGAAAATAAAAATGGGGACATGACAAGGGTAGGTCGAGTGTCATAAGTTGTTGACATCAAGCCCTAGTTTTCCTTGCATCAGGGATAATTTTAAGGGCCATGATCCCTAGTACGAGAGCCCTATATTTGTTGTATTAAAGTTGTAATATAATAAGTTTTGGGTTGCATAAAAATTCTTGTGTATTTCATTCATTGTTGTACATTTTCCGTTGTGCCAAGTGCTTGTGTCGTGGCATTTTAGTGTGTTTGTGATCATATTTTAGGCATAGACCTGATTCTGAAGTGTCAAGGAAAAATCAATAAGATTATCCCACAATTTTATCGTCGATTTTATCATGATTTTATCGATATTTTTTCAACATTGGTCTTACGCTTAATGTGATACCTTGATTGGAAGAAGACTCGATAAATTTATCCGTGATGTTTCAAAGAGATCTTGGTGCTTGTGGTTATGCAAGTGTTGAGGACCTACGGTTTGAGGATTCAAAGTCTTAGATGGGCACGTAGATTTTGAGAATAGCACTAGAGTTATCTTGCCATCTACTTAGGTGATACAACATGGCCAGGGTCGCCATCTACTTAGGCGATACAAGCGTAATGTTGGAGTTGTTGGAGAATCTAGTAGGGCAGCTATTTAAACAATTCTCCTTATCTTTAATAATTACTTGTGAACTATAGTTAGCTTCTTCTTGTTCTTAATTAAATTCACTTCATCAAATAATTATCAAGAGCATAAACCATAAAGATCATAAAAGACAGAAGACACAAAATATAGGCGCTAATCCAAGACAAAACTCCTCCAAAGGGAAAACCCAGAAAGAATCTCTTTTCTTCTTATAGAATCTGTTCAAATGAGAAATCCAAGACCCAAGACCAAAGTCAAGACCATCTCCAACCACCAAGTCGGCCCTCCAAGGATCACTCTACAATTCAAAGTTTGACCAAGTCAACAAAGGTTAACTTATTCAAATCTGCTCCACTTCAGAATTTCCGCCTCCTACTTCATATATGTAACTTTGGTCCCTTGGAACACCAGAAAACCTTCTTTCTAGCACATGTCAACCCTCCAAGAGATCCTCCCTCAAGCAAGTTAAGGTCTTCAAAGAGTCAAACTAAGGTCAAATCAGAGTTTCTTCCCTCTTATCCAAGTCTACAACTTTGGCCTGCAATTTTCAGCCCTGCAACAACTGCAAAAACCCTAAAACTACGCACATGTGAGAGAAGATGGTCATAAAATTCAGAAATTGGTTTCTTCTTGAGATGCTTCCTTCTTCTAGGCCTTCACTCCTTCTTGTCTTCTTTTTCTTGTTGTTGATCGAGCTGCAAAAGTGTGTCCAAATGAATCGAACTTGCTTCCTTTATATAGCCTTCTCATGAGGTCGAATTACCTCAAACTGGGCCGACTTCCTCTGGCAAGGTCGACTTGTTCTTGCAGGTCAAAGTTGACTTTCTAGACTCAAAAATAATATATTTTACATGTTACAACTTGCCCGATAAGGTCTTATACAAATGATAAAGACTCTTTTGAATCAAGCAAAATATTATTTTGACTAGACAACCCTAGGAGCATGAAATGCATGCTTGACCAATACAAATAGAGCATGAAATCCACGCTTAAAAATAATATTTTTTTTCTTTTGCTTGTAACATAAGACATATATAATGACATGAATACAATGAGAATTATGAAGACCGAAACTAGTAAAATTTTCCAACAAGTTGCCAGTGCAAACGATTGTTGCTTGTGAATCTTTGGTAGTTGCTAGGGTTTTCATGGTTTCCCTAACTAAGGTTTTGAAGAGCTTGAAGATTGTACCAGTCTGTGATAAGTTGAGTACGTAACGTACATGTACTTAATTTCTTCTCTCTCTCTCTCACGTACAGTACTTAATTACTTCTCTCTCTCTCTCTCCCTTTTCAATTGTCCAATGTTAGGTAATTACAAATTTTATTTTCACCTTGCATTGCCTTGTTGCTCATACTAATATGACATGAAATAAAGCTAAAATATTTAATCCATTTAACATATATCTAGAAGATAAGAGCAGATTAACTAATGTAAATATACTTTAAAGCCAAGTCACATGACACAATGACATAGAACACAGAGGACATGGAAATAGGAGTGTTCAACACAAGACATTGCAACCCCAAAAACAGGACATGGAGGTCGCGTTTTATATATATAACAGGTTAGCAAATTACAATTCTACATTATGATGATACAAATTCAATCATACTACTTTTGCCCTTGAGTTTATTGTCTTGCAAGAACATTGTTTTTCAGCATTTGAAGCTTAGGGGGACAACACCAATGGGGGCATTCCTCCCTTTCCTTTAACCTTTTCTAGCTGCCCTTGATGATTGAGCCATGATTTTTGTGAAAGCAAGAAGATAACGGATTGATGTAGGAAAAAACTTGAAGATTGGTGGACAAAGTCGCTTGCCTAACACTTGGAATCCTTTCTGACACTACACAATAACCCTCAGTTGCACTCCAAAACGTCTCACACCTCCAATATGTTGAGTGAAATGAGCTCAAATGAAAGGAAAAATGTGTGTGTATGGGTTGCAGGCCTCTTTTACAAGGGACATGGAGAAGGCACATGTCCAACACATGTTTGGCAAGTGTCATAGGTGTTGAATTTTGTAGATATGATCGGTCTTCATAATGTTTCAATTTGTACTTGTAATGATGAAATCTAAATTATATTTGTAAAAGAAAAATTATTTGAAGCATGTTCTTCGTGATTGCAAAAACAAGAAAATATTTATTGATTTTATATTCAAAGGAAAATTTTATAAGGCATGTTCTTCATGACCTTATCAAGAGCAAGAAAATGAAAATTTAAATTTGTACTCTAAACACCACGAGATGCCCAAGTCAGCCTCCCGGTAATGAAGTCAGCATTTCCCAAGACACCCATTATACCCCTTCCAGCGTGTATATATAGAGTGTTGATTTTTGTAGCATTAGAAAGTGATCTAAGTCTCAAATTTGGTGAAAGGAGGCTTGGACAATAGCATTCAAAAGAACCCAGAAACCGTTTGTGGAAATTCCACTCGGTTCATCTTTTATTAAAATAATTAACTAGTGTAATGGTGACCCTAAGTCTAAACTTAGGGAAATTACATAATTAATAGGCATTAATAAAGCAGAATGTGAATCTTCTAGAGAACGAAGATCAAGTCAAGATTTAAACTTAGCCATTGATTATACTTCTAATCTGGGTCGTTGACTTTTCAATGAGAAGATTATAAAAGGAGGCTCGAGGGTCATTTGGAAGGCACGTCAGACAAACACTCAGTAACCCGAGGGAAGTCGATTCTCAGAGCATAGAATTTA
This sequence comes from Pinus albicaulis, assembly GCA_034641835.2. Lineage (NCBI taxonomy): Eukaryota > Viridiplantae > Streptophyta > Pinopsida > Pinales > Pinaceae > Pinus > Pinus albicaulis. The sequence continues at coordinate 1,692,885,807 of CM076580.1, forward strand.
ATTTCAGAGGGAGAGTTGCAAGGCGGAGGAAGCGGAGAGCTTCAACATCAGTCAAAACTCGAGGAAGAATGAAGCAGAAGAGCAGAGAGGCAACATAGAGGGACAGCGCAGCAGTGACGCAGTCTCTGCGCAAAGAAGGACGTAGAGGTGACGTAGAGAGGGATAGGGTGTCTCTCGGGTGTCAGAAGTTCTCCAGAGATCAGGAGAAAAATTATCTCAGGTGTCTTCCTGCAGTTTCTCAGTTATTCCTTGTAAAGAAATTGTTGTTGAAGATTAATATATAAACCCTCATCTGCTGCACTGATTTTCCCACATTGGGTTTTTCCGGGGACAATTGTCCAAAAATAACTGTGTTGATGTGGTTGGTTCTTGTGCTTGTATTCTCTTGTTCTTTTCTTTATATGTATAAATGTGATAGTTGCAGTAGAGTTTATTTCGAAATTTACTGAAGGCTTTTCATAAGTAACTTATTGTGAAAATAAGTAGGAGAAATAAATCAGTAACTGTAATAGAATTTCAGACATGAAATTTTTACATGGTATCAGAGCAAAGATCAGAGAAAAGGATTGGAGATTTTGCGATGGAACGAAGTCTAGATGCCGTTGTAGCAGCGACTCGAAAGGGTTCACACAGTTCTCCAGAGAAAAGGGAAAGCACAGAAGAAAGGATGGATCACGACATCTCTATATTGGTTTCCAGATCGGAAAAAGAATTTGCTTGTGTATCAAGCTCTGCTTCCTCAAATGTTTGGTATATTGATAATGGAGCTTCTGCACATGTGATGGAGATACGAAAATGTTTCTCGAGCTATCATGAAGAACAAATGAACTTCAAGATCACCATGGGCAATAAGTGGCATTAGGTAGCAGTAGTGAGAAGGATTTGAATGAGCTATGGAACAGAAGGATGGGGCACTTACACCATGGGGCTCTAAGAATTCTCAAAGAGACCTTCACAGGAGTTCCAGAACTGAGCACCAAGCGAGATGATGTATGCAAAGGATGTGTACTAGGTAAGTAGGCCAAGGCAACCTACCCCAGGAGTAGCAATAGGGTTAAGAGTGTGTTGGGATTAATACACTCGGACATCTGTAGACCTATGTCCCACAAAGCTCTTAATGGTGACGAAGTGGTGCTGAGTACTTCGTCACCTTCATTGATGACCATTCCAGGAAAACTTGGATCTACTTTCTGAAGACCAAGGATGAGGTCTTTGATCGATTCAAAGAGTTTAAGGCTCTGGTTGAGAATTCGACAAGAAAGAAGATAAAAATATTGCGGTCAAATAATGGTGGAGAAAATATTGATAAAAACTTCACTGCGTTTTGCGCAAGGGAAGGCATCAAAAGAGAGTGGACTGCTCCATATAATCTAGAGAAGAATGCAGTGGCAGAAAGGAAGAATAGAACTATTGTTGAAGCAACGAGGGCAATGTTGTATGATCAAGATATGCCCAAATTCTTGTGCGCCGAGGCATGCATACAGCTCTGTATGTTCAGAACAAGATTCCTCACAAGGCACTAGGTAAGATTACACCAGAGACTATCTTCACTGGCATCAAGCCAAAGGTAAGCCATTTTAGGATATTTGGTCAGTTTAGCATACTGCCATGTTCCAGATTAAAAGAGAAAGAAAGTGGATCAGACTGCAAAAAGGGATATCTGGTGGGATATAGCGAGAATGTTAAGGCATATAGAATCTACATTCCTAGAAATAAGAAAGTTGTAGTACGACAGGATGTAAAGTTCATGGAGGACACAGCTTTCAGGAAATCTCGGGAGATGCCTTCCGAAACAATGTCAGAGGATGATCCACTGGTCCAGCCTCTTCAACTAGTTGAAACTAGCACCAGTGCTTCTCCAGGGCACAAAGATCCAGGAGTTTTATCTCAGGAAGATTCGTAAAAGGAGGAGCAGGAAGATCCACCCTCTACCAGTGGTAGGACGAGCCGGGAACTACGACAGATTCTGAGGGACGTGTTGACCACTGGAGTGGCACCTGATGATAATGAGAAGACTCCATGCCCAAGGATGAACCAGAGGACACATGTACCATGTACCATCAAATAGCATCAATTCATGAGCTTTTAAACCAATGTTCCACCAAGTCCCTGGAGGTGGGAGCGAGGGGCGAGGGAGCGCGGGGCAAGGGAGTGCGGGAGCGGCCTATGCAAAAGCTCCCTACCAATTTTCAGGAAATGTGGGGGGACGTCAGAGTCATAAAAATTATAAAATATAAAAATATATATAATATTATAATATTATATATGATATATCATTGAAAATTTAATAATAAATATTTATAATGCAATTGTATTTTTCATTTTTGCAAGGAATGTATATATAGTCATCATACACTTACATCATGAAAGATAAATCATAAATGATAAAATTTAAAAATTATAAATCGATGAATGATGAATCATCTTACTGAAACAAATTTAAAAGTTAAAACTTAAAACATACATCATAGATTCATATGTAACTTTGTAATTGTATAATCATTAATGTAACTACTAACAATGTACAAAGAAAATAAAGTTTAAGATATCATATGAGTCATGACATATATGATATTATATCAAGATTCAAAATAAACTTTAAACTGAAGTTTACAACTCAAGTCTGAAACATAAATATTAAAACTTAAAAGCAAATAAGTTTAAAGTTATGTTTGCAATAGTGAAAAATAAAACATAACTTCATTCGACTGCGAGCTTCTTCCGGCGGCTGCGTCAAGTGCTAAGGGTTGGGCGGCAAGTGCTAAGTGTGGATGATACAATGATACAATGAAAACAAATGAAACCTAAAAATTAATTTAATTAAACAATCGATTATTAAAATATATTTTTTATTTTTTTCATTTAATTTTTTTTTTTAAATTGTGGGCCCCACATGCCCCCTCACGCTCCCTCCCGTCCCCTCACACCTCCTCACGCTCCCTCTCATCCCCTCACGCTCCCTCACGCTCCCTAAAGCACCCTCGACCCCTCAATCTGAGGAAACGTCCCCCTTGACGTCCCCCTTAATTTTCTGATTTTTGGGGGCGTCGGAAAACGTCCCCTGGAAGTCCCCAAGACCCCGGAGCGCGAGGGGGCGAGGATTCTAGACCCCTAGGTGGGGGGGCGAGTCCGCAGTAACATTGTTTTAAAACTCTACTTCAACTTCTTATCATTTTCTCTTAAACCCGGATTCCACGTCAAACGGGGAATTGTAACAAGTGATGCTAGTAATGATGAATTTGAGTCGGTAAATTAATAACGGTAGAGGTTGTTTTGGGACCAAGCCAACAAGTGAGTATTACTCTGGGAGGTTTTTTTACAAAGTTAATTATCATCTACCTACCAGGAGTTAATAATTAATTGGGATTTTTCACTCAATTTTACCCCAAAGGCCCGGAGTACGGCTTCATGGTGAGCCCTTGGGTGATTCTTAGTGTCTAGAGTCAATATATATTACCATATTAGATCACACAAAAAATTTCATGGAATTTGGTTAGGTCTAGGTAGTGATTTTTTAATTTTAGATTTCACTTAAGTCAAAATTGCAATAAAAATTGTAATTGAATTGTAATAAGTGTTGCCTAGAGAAGTTGTATGCGGTATGAGTAATCAAAATTTCACCTCTCACGCTCAACTTTCTACTATGACACACTTTGAGGGGTTAAAAATGTGTTTTGAACTCTCAAAACCCACTTTTCCTAAGTTTAGTGGAAAATCTGGCAATTAATTAAGCCAAAATTTAAATAAATGGAGAAAAATAAATATCCACACATGCTAAATGAGGTGGAAATGAGGTGGAAAATCATGGAGTTAAAGTGAAGTCCCAAGGTGATGTGGACTCCTAAAATCAAGGAAAAGGCATGTGCACAATAAAATTGAATTTCCGGCATTAAATGAGAGTTGCCTACTTGGAAATTCGAATTTGTGAAGTTAGTGCATATTTGGGAGGATTTGGGAGAATATTTGGTTGAGATTTTTGTGGGAAATTGTCCCCACATGAGTTACCAACCATACACATGTCATTCCATCATAAAATTCGAATTTGGCACATAAGGGAAGAAGAAAATAATGTCCATTTGTCAGAATTCGATTTTATACTTGGCATTGGAGCTCCACTTACCAAATTCGAATTTGCCTTGAGATCTCCTCCCTCTCACCACTTGGCATATGGTTTTTCATTAAGATTTGCTCCCAACTTCCTATATAATGGAGCCATGGGCTCCCATCTAGTATCATTGGATACGAGCTATTGTGCTTGCGGAAATGCTGCTACTTTGTACACTTTTCAAAAATATCAATAAAAAGACTTTGGGGGTCCATTCATGGGTGTTCTTCCTTTGGAGCATGGTGCATTTGCAGCTATTGGTATAATTTTTTCTATGCTTTGAGTTATTTCATTTTCCATGTATTCTTGTATATTTGCTAGTGCACAGCTATCTTGTATTCGCATTTGATTTGAAAGTAGGCCCTAGAGGTTGAAAGTTCTAGTTTATTTTCAAATAAATTTCTAGAAGTTTCAATTCATTGTTTGCTTATCTAAATCTACATCGACTAATTTGTGACTTGAGTACTGTAGAAGAATTCCTTTTGGATCAAGCGTGAGGGGAAGTCTTTGGGAGACCAACCCACTCTTGAAGCACCTTCAAAGGAACTCTCATTTGTTATTTGGATTGTCATTGTTTATCTTACGAAAAAGTGTCTTGCAGGGATTCGTTTGGACATAGTTTGTATTCATGCAATCATCTAAAAATATTTACTTTTCATTGGGCGTCAATGGATCATATTTTGTTATTTAAAGAACTTAAGCACGGCTAGACAAAGAGAAGAGTTTACTCATCCTCTTTGGCTTAGCCCTTTGTAGATTACTGTGCAATATTTTGTGATTTTCTTTGTCTAACACTTGGTTGGCTTTTTGTAGCCTTCTTTTTCTAACTTGTTTTCTTGTAGCGACATGTGGGATTCACATTCAAGAAACTACTAACAAATTGTTGCAGGACCTTTGAGCTCTAATGTCAAACGAGGAGGACTCTCTCTTTTTCCTTTGGTCGTGGGCAGTTAAGGAGTTTCCTTGAGGAAGGCTGAGTTCCTTTTGTGGCTTCTTCCCTCTCTCTTGGTCGTGAGCATTGAGGAGGCTTAGCCTCTCCTCTTCACTTGTAAATATCTTATTTCTATTGAGTCTTTATATTGCAGAAATTTTTCATCAAGGATAAGTCTAAGACCTCAAGTTTCATTTGTAAAGGTTTTCCTTGAACTTGTAGAGGGCTTCATAGTCTCTTACTTCTAGCAACTAATAAAATTTCTGATTTTGGGAGCATGGGTTTTACCCATTGACATCTCAATCTCTCCATTTTTTTAGAGGACTTGTGGTGTGATTTGTTGATCTCTTTAAATTGCATGCATCTCATTTAATTGGTAAATTAACACAACCATGCATTTCATTCATTTCACTAACTATTCACTTTGATTTGCTACAAATTTGAAGAGCGTTTACTTTCATAGCAAATTCAAATTTTTTTTATATGCAAGCATCTTTACTTGAGTTTATTTAGCTTGAAATCATACTTCAAATTTGTTTATGTTTCACCATTGGGCACACTCTACAATATTAAGTTTGATGCATCAAGTAAAACTACATTTTATTTCATGACAAGCAAATATATTTTAAGTTGAAGTTGAATTTTCACTTTCATGTTAATTTACTTTTAGATCTTACATGCCCCAAGCATCACTAAAATTTAACTCCAACTTAAGTTGATTGAATAGACGTTTTAGGGACCCTCTACCTCTATGGACACCTAACTATGAGATCCAAATATTTGGGTAAGGGTGAGATCTGCGGACCACCCCCCATAGCTAACCTAGGAGATAGCTTAAACGGAGAGAGTTGGGATTAGTGTGACAACCCCTTCTCTAAGTTCCTTGCCACCAACCACACCTTGTGGGGTTAAAGGCTTTTCCCGCTAACTGTAGGTAAGTGAGGCAGCAAGCGATAACATTTTTGGCGTCGTTGCCGGGGACAAGTCTTCTTGTACCTGGGAAATCGACTAACTTTTGGTTTTGGCATATTTGAAATTTTAGATTTAGATTCTTGCTCAAGTGGCGACTCCACTCAATCCTAATTTTGCAAGAGTCTCTATTAGGAGAAATTCAAGTGATTTAGTTAGCCCCTCTCCTGATCTTGAAAGGGTTTATAGAGACAGGTTAAATAGACTTTCTCATAGTAGAGCTCTTGCTAGTCTTGGGCAAGAGGCTATTTCTGACATTCATTTGTTGTTTCACGAACAAGTTGAGCCTAACATCATGAATGATCTTTTTGCTCATTGTAGTTTTACTAACATTAATGGCTATCCTCACAATATCCCTGACAAGGCTATTGAAAGGTTTCCTTCTTTTCAAGGTAACAATGCCATTAGCGCTGCATCACATGTGAAGAACTTTAATGTTTGCATCTTTAAGTGGTGTAATGTTGCTAACTATGAGGATGTAAAGATGAGGCTTTTCGTTCTTTCTTTGGAAGAGGATGCTCTTGATTCGTTCACTGAGCAACCTGCTAACTCGTATGATTCTTTACAAGCAATTGTTAATGCTTTCATGGGAAAGTATAGAGAGAGAAGAGAAAATAGTCATTTGATCAGTGGCATTAGCACCATGAAGAAAAAAGAGAATGAAACCATGAAGGAGTTTAACAAGAGATTCAATGAATTGGTTAAAAGCATGCCTACTATTGTTAAACCTCCTGATGAATTTCTCTTATGTTCCTATCTGGATTCTTTTGGTGTTGACACTGCTTCTGAGTTGAGAAGAAAGGAGCCTGCAACTTTGGGTGTAACTCAAACTGAAGCCTTGAAAATGGAGAGGGCCAGAAAGCAATCAGGAAAATCTGAGACTCCTAGTTTCACTAGAGGGCCATCGAAATCGAATGATTCCAAATGCAAGACCAAGGAAGAGGCTACCCATGATCCTATTAAGGAATTAACTCAACTCATCAAGAGCATGGAAGCAAACCACACTAAAGAAATGCAAGCCATGCAAAGTAGGTTGGTGGCCATGGAAAGATTGCAAGTGCAAAGATTCCAACCTAGGTCAAATAATGGATGGAAAAAGAATAAAAGCCCTCAACAAGATTATAGGTCTCCAAATCCATTGGAATCCACTAACATGGTAGATCAAATTCCCCCTTTTTGTAGGCCATGTAATGAGTTCCATGAAGAAGCCACATGCCCATATGTAAAGAGAATAATGCAAGGTAGCATGTTGGGAGATGAACATGTAGGAACTAGTGGTCAAATCAATATGTTCTCCATGGAAGATCAAATATACACCATTGAAAGAAATCAAGAGATTGACCATAGTCCTAATAATCTAGGGGTTGATAATATGGTTGCAAATTTTGACAAAGTCACTAAGATTTTGGGGAAAAGCCTACATTTGGACAAATTCTTGCTATGGCAAAACAAAAAAGAATGACTTATCAGAGAAGGGATATTCAAGATCAGAACAATCACAGAAATTTTTCTCCTCCTACTCCAGAATTAAATTTTGACTTGGGCAATTGGGTGAATAATGCAAAGGTTTCTATCTCAATAACAGAGCTTTTAAAGATACCATCTCAAAGGGCCAAGTTACTAAGTGCAATTGAAGTTGCTCAAAGGAAAGAAAAGCCTAATAACGAACAAGAAGATGAAGAAATTGTATTGAAAAGTATGAACTGTTGTGTGGGGAACGAAGATCATCTACCATTTTATGTTTCTTTGATAGTGAATGATCGTCTTTTACACAACCGCATGCTTGATTCAGGGGCTTCATCAAATGTCATGACTAAGAAAGTCATGGACCAACTGAATTTAAGGGTATCTAGGCCCTATCACAACATATGTTCAATGGATTCTAATTAAAGATTTAAAGGTTTTCCTAGCTGCATACCCAGACAGAATAATGACTATGGATATTGTTGTGATAGATGTTCCTGATTCATGGAGAATGCTCCTATCAAGAAAATGGGCATCAGATTTAGGTGGTGGCCTTCAAATGGATTTATCATATGCCACCATCCCCATGCCAAATGATACCTTTGTCAGACTTGATCAGGAGTTAGAGAAAAGATATCATGTTGAGGATCCAAGGAGACCCATCAATGAGATTATCTATAGATCATGTCAGACAGGAAGTGATGTTGTGTTGACAAATTTTCTTCCCCCTTTAACAGAACGGATTCAAAATGAAGAGATTAGGCATAGCACAAAAGGATTGGGTACTTCAAATATTCCATCAAAGCATTTTCAAGACATAGCAGTAGGATTGACAGTGATTGCATCATCATCGCCATCACAACTAACCAAGAAGAAAAGAAAAAAACGAAAAAATAAAAAGGATATAGAAAATGACCCTCCAGTTTTGAGTAGGATCAAACCTCAACGCGTCAAAAGTCAAAAAGGGAAAAAGAAGAGGTTTGGTATATCTAATTGCCACAAACAGGTTAACATTGGGCAAGTCATAGTCCCAAGATAGTCAGAATTGGACAAGGCACATCAGAGAAAGAGCCTATCGATTTGCCTGTGAGTAGGCAGGTTCTCGAGATGGATTTAACTAAAGACATTTAATGCCATGGGGCATCCTGTGTATCATATTCCTAACCCTATCCCTTGAAAATTTTGTTTAAGTAGTTCTATTTCATGAATAAATTGTTATTTATCTTTCCTAGAATAAATTTCCATTTATGTATTTGATGTTATTTTGAATGGATATTGCTAATATATATATTTGGTCGGTGGATGCAGATTCCAGGTTCATATCTAGCATGCATCCGCATATGGAGCCAAATGTTGACCACTGGAATGGCACCTGATGATAATGAGAAGACTCCATGCCCAAGGATGAACCAGAGGACACATGTACCATTAGATATCATCAGTTCAACAGAGTTTTTAAACTCTACCTCTACTTTTTATCATTTTCTCTTAAACCCAGATTCAACGCCCTACGGAGAATTGTAATAAGCGATGCTAGTAATGATGAATTTGAATCAGTAGAGTCTATAACAGGCCTAGGTTGCTTCGAACCTTGCCAACAAGTGAGTATTACTTTGGGAGGTTTTTTTACTCAATTAATTATCATCTCCCTGCCAGGAGTTAATAATTAATTGAGTTTTTTCTTCCAATTACCCCAAAGCCGGAGTATGGCTTGATGGTGAGGTCTTGGGTGATTCCTAGTGTCTAGAATCAATGTATATTACCATATTAGATTACACAAAAAATTTCGTGGAATTTGGTTAGGTCTAGGTAGTGATTTTATAATTTTTTAGATTTCCCGCAAGTCGAAAATTGCAATAAAAATTGTAATTGAATTGTAATAAGTGTTGCCTAGAGAAGTTGTATGGAGTATGAGTAATCAAAATTACACCTCTCATGCTCAACTTTCTACCATGACACACTTAGAGGGGTTAATAATGTGTTTTGAACCCTCAAAACCCACTTTTCCTAAGTTTAGTGGGAAATCTGGCAATTAATTAAGCCAGAAATTAAATAAATGGAGAAAAATAAATATCCACACATGCTAAATGAGTTGGAAATGAAGTGGAAAATTATGGAGGAGTTAAAGTGAAGTCCCAAGGTGATGTGGACTCCTAAAATCAAGGAAAAGACATGTGCTCAAATAAAATTGAATCTCCGGCATTAAAATGAGAGTTGTTTACTTAGAAATTCGAATTTGTGAAGTTAGTGCATATTTGGGAGGATTTGGGAGAATATTTGGTGGAGATTTTTGTGGAAAATTGTCCCCACATGGATTACCAACCATAAACACATCTCATTTCATCATAAAATTCAAATTTGGCACATAAGGAAAGAAGAAAATGATGTCCACTTGCATGAATTCGATTTTTACACTTGGCATTGGAGCTCCACTTACCAAATTCGAATTTGCCTTGAGATCTCCTCTCTTTCACCACTTGGCATATGGTTCTTCAATGGGATTTGCTCCCAACTTCCTATATAATGGAGCCATGGGCTCTCAAATGGTATCATTGGATACGAGCTATTGTGCTTGCGGAAGCGTTGCTACTTTGTACACTTTTCAAAAATATCAATAAAAATACTTTGGGGGTCCATTCATGGGTGTTCTTCTTTTGGAGCATGGTGCATTTGGAACTATTGGTATAATTTTTTCTATGCTTTGAGTTATTTCATTTTCCATGTATTCTTGTGAATTTGCTAGTGCGCAGCTATCTTGTATTATCATTTGATTTGAAAGTAGGCCCTAGAAGTTGAAAGTTCTAGTTTATTTTCAAATAAATTTCTAGAAGTTTCAATTCATTGTTTGCTTATCTAAATCTCCATGGACTAATTTGTGACTTGAATATTGTAGAAGAATTCTTTTTGTATCAAGCATGAGGGGTAGTCTTTGGGAGACCAATCCACTCTTGAAGCACCTTCAAAGGAACTCTCATTTGTTATTTGGATTGTCATTGTTTATCTTACGAAAAAGTGTCTTGCAGGGATTCGTTTGGACATAGTTTTTATGCATGCAATCATCTAAAATATTTTACTTTTCATTGTGCGCCAGTGGATCATATTTTGCTATTTAAAAAGCTTAAGCATGGCTAGACAAAGAGGAGAGTTTACTCATCCTCTTTGGCTTAGCCCTTTGTAGATTATTGTGCAATATTTTGTGATTTTCTTTGTCTAACACTTGGTTGGTTTTCTATAGCCTGCTTTTTCTAACTTGTTTTCTTGTAGCAACTTGTGGGATTCACCTTCAAGAAACTACTAACAAATAGTTGCAAGACCTTTGAGCTCTAATGTCAAACGATGACTCTTTTTTTTTTCCTTTGGTCGTGGGCAGTTAAGGAGCTTCCTTGAGGAACGCTGAGTTCCTTTTGTGGCTTCTTCCCTCTCTCTTGGCTGTGAGCATTGAGGAGGCTTAGTCTCTCCTCGTCACTTGTAAAAATCTGATTTCTATTGAGCCTTTATATTGCAGAAATTTTTCATTAAAGATAAGTCTAAGACTTCAAGTTTCATTTGTAAAGGTTTTCCTTGAGCTTGTAAGACGCTTCATAGTCTCTTACTTCTAGCAACTAATAAAATTCTTGATTTTGGGAGCGTGGGTTTAAGGCATTGGCATCTCAATCTCTCCATTTTTTTAGAGGACTTGTGGTGTGATTTGTTGATCTCTTTAAATTGCATGCATATCATTTAATTGGTCAATTAACACAACCATGCATTTCATTCATTTCACTAACTATTCACTTTGATTTGCTACAAGTTTGAAAAGCATTTACTTTCATAGCAAATTCAGATTTTTTTTTATGCAAGCATCTTTATTTGAGTTTATTTAGCTTGAAATCATACTTCAAATTTGCTTATGCTTCACCATTGGGCACACTCTACAATATTAAGATTGATGCATCAAATAAAACTACATTTTATTTCATGACAAGCAAATATATTTCAAGTTGAAGTTGAATTTTCATTTTCATGTTAATTTACTTTTAGATCTTACATGGCGCAAGCATCACTAAAATTTAAATCCAACTTAAGTTGGTTGAATAGACGTTTTAGGACCTTCTACCTCTATGGACTCCTCACTGTGAGATCAAAATATTTGGGTGAGGGTGAGGTCTGAGGATTAAAGTTCAATTGTAACCTTGCTTTAGAACTAATTAAAAAAATAAACCAAGAGCACTATCTCATCACATTTACTTGCAAATTTCCCAATTTTTTTGTTATCTTCATGGTTTAAAGATTCACATGCAAATATTATCTCAAGAAGCACTTTGGATGCAAGCATTTTAATTCCTTAAATTTTGCGACAAGTTTCATTCTATGGTACTTGGAAATTTGTTTACTTTTGCAACTTCATTGCATGTTGTCATTTTAATGATCATTATGCTTATGGATGATTGATATATTTTGTTTCATTGGCAAATACCCTTATTTGGTGTTGAAAATTTAATTGCATGTTGTTATCTTGGTCTAACATTTGAGTTTTGCTATCATCTCATTTAGATTCTCCAAAGTAGAACACTAATTGTTTCCTTTTGAGCAAGTTAGTTTCTCATGCTTTGATTCATAAATCTATTTCTCTTGAGAGCATTTCTGATATCTTGTGCTAACAATCTTTTGTTTCCATTTCAGGATTACTGTGTTCTCATTTCTTTGAGCATTTCTTTTACTTTTGAGCACGTTATTTGTAAAGGCACTGGTTAAATGGTTTGTCATTATTTCAAAGTTGCTCATAAATGCTCATGAATCTTCAAAAGTAATCCAATTTCACGCTAATATTCTCCTAGAATCTCAAATCTTTAACTTAGTTTTCAATTTAGGGACCACCCCCCATAGCTAACCTAGGAGATAGCTTAAATGGAAAGAGTTGGGATTAGTGTGACAACCCCTTCTCTGAGTTCCTTGCCACCAACCACACCTTGTGGGGTTAAAGGCTTTTCCCGCTAACTGTAGGTAAGTGAGGCGGCAAGCGATAACATTTTTGGCGCCATTGTCGGGGACAAGTCTTCTTGTACCTAGGAAATCGACTAACTTTTGGTTTTGGCATATTTGAATTTTTAGATTTAGATTCTTGCTCAAGTGGCGACTCCACTCAATCCTAATTTTGCAAGAGTCTCTACTTGGAGAAATTCAAGTGGTTTAGTTAGCCCCTCTCCTGATCTTGAAAGAGTTTATAGGGAGAGGTTAAATAGACTTTCTCATAGTAGAGCTCTTGCTAGTCTTGGGCAAGAGGTTATTTCTGACATTCATTTGTTGTTTCAAGAACAAGTTGAGCCTAACATCATGAATGATCTTTTTGCTCCTTGTAACTTTACTAACAATAATGGCTATCCTCACAATATCCCTGACAAGGCTATTGAAAGGTTGTCTCCTTTTCAAGGTAACAATGCCATTAGTGTTGCATCACATGCGAAGAACTTTAATGTTTGCATCTTTAAGTGGTGTAACGTTGCTAACTATGAGGATGTAAAGATGAGGCTTTTCGTTTCCTCTTTGGAAGAGGATGCTCTTGATTGGTTCACTGAGCAACCTGCTAACTAGTATGATTCTTTACAAGCGAATGTTAATGCTTTCATGGGAAAGTATGGAGAGAGAAGGGAGATTGATCAATGCCATTAGCACCATGAAGAAAAATGAGAATGAAACCATGGAGGAGTTTAACAAGAGATTCAATGAATTGGTTAAAAGCATGCCTACTACTGTTAAACCTCCTGATGAATTTCTCTTATGTTCCTATCTGGATTCTTTTGGTGTTGACACTGCTTCTGAGTTGAGATGAAAAGAGCCTGCAACTTTGGGTGTAGCTCAAACTGAAGCCTTGAAAATGGAGAGGGCCAGAAAGCAATCAGGAAAATCTGAGATTCCTGGTTTCACTAGAGGGCCATCGAAATCGAATGATTCCAAAGGCAAGGCCAAGGTAGAGGCTACCCATTATCCTATTAAGGAATTAACTCAACTCATCAAGAGCATGGAAGCAAACCACACTAAAGAAATGCAAGCCATGCAAAGTAGATTGGTGGCCATGGAAAGATTGCAAGTGCAAAGATTCTAACCTAGGCCAAATAATGGATGGCAAAAGAATAAAAGCCCTCAACAAGATTATAGGCCTCCAAATCCATTGGAATCCACCAACATGGTAGATCAAATTCCCCGTTTTTCTAGGCCATGTAATGAGTTCCATGAAGAAACCACATGCCCATATGTAAAGAGAATTATGGAAAGTAGCATGTTGGGAGATGAACATGTAGGAACTAGTGGTCAAATCAATATGTTCTCCATGGAAGATCAAATATACACCATTGAAAGAAATCAAGAGATTGACCATAGTCCTAATAATCTTGGGGTTGACTATATGATTGCAAATTTTGACAAAGTCACTAAGATTTTTGGGGAAAAGCCTACATCTGGACAAATTCTTGCTATGGCAAAACAAAAAGGGATGACTTATCAGAGAAGGGATATTCAAGACCGGAATAATCACAGAAATTTTTCTCCTCCTACTTCAGAATTAAATTTTGACTTGGGTAATTGGGTGAATAATGCAAAGGTTTCTATCCCAGTGACAGAGATTTTAAAGATACCATCTCAAAGGGCCAAGTTACTAAGTGTAATTGAAGTTACTCAAAGAGAAGAAAAGCCTAATAATGAACAAGAAGATGAAGAAATTGTATTGAAAAGTATGAACTGTTATGTGGGGAACGAAGATCATCTACCATTTTATGTTTCTTTGATATTGAATGACAGTCTTTACACAATTGCATGTTTGATTCAGGGGCTTCATCAAATGTCATGACCAAGAAAGTCATGGAGCAACTGAATTTAAAGGTATCTAGGCCCTATCACAACATATGTTCAATGGATTCTAAAAGAATTGAAGTGTGTGGGATAATTAAAGATTTACAGGTTTTCCTAGCTGCATACCCAAACAGAATAATGACTATGGATATTGTTGTGATAGATGTTCCTGATTCATGGGGAATGCTCCTATCAAGAAAATGGGCATCAGATTTAGGTGGTAGCCTTCAAATGGATTATCATATGCCACCATCCCCATGCCAAATGATACCTTTGTCAGACTTGATCGGGAGTTAGAGAAAAGATATCATGTTGAGGATCCATGGAGACCCAACAATGAGATTATCTATAGATCATGCTAGACAGGAAGTGATGTTGTGTTGACAAATTTTCTTCCCCCCTTAACAGAACGGATTCAAAATGAAGAGATTAGGCATAGCTCAAAAGGCTTGGGTACTTCAAATCTTCCATCAGAGCATTTTCAAGACAGAGTTGTAAGATTGACAGTAATTGCATCATCATCGCCATCCCAACTAACCAAGAAGAAAAGAAAAAAACGAAAAAAAAAATGATATAAAAAATGAATCACCAATTTTGAGCAGGATCAAACCTCAACGCATCAAAAGTCGAAAAAGGAAAAGGAAGAGGTTTGGTGTATTTGATGGCCACAAATAGGTTAACAGTGGGGCAAGTCATAGTCTTAAGATAGTCAAAATTGGACAAGGCACATCAGAGAAAGAGCCTATGGATATGCCTGTGAGTAGGCAGGTTCTCAAGATGGATTTCACCGAAGACATTTAATGCCCTGGGGCATCCTGTGTATCATATTCCTAACCCTATCCCTTGTAAATTTTGTTTAAGTAGTTTTATTTCATGAATAAATTGTTATTTATGTTTCCTAGAATAAATTTCCATTTCTGTACTTGATTTTATTTGATGTTATTTTGAATGGATACTCCTAATATATATCTTTGGTCGGTGGATGCAGATTCCAGGTTCTTGCACACTATCACTTCATATCTTGCATGCATCCCCATATGGAGCCAAATGTTGACCACTGGAGTGGCACCTGATGATAATGAGAAGACTACATGCCCAAGGATGAACCAGAAGACATTTGTACCATCAGATATCATCAGTTCAACAGAGTTTTTAAACTCTACTTCTATTTATCATTTTCTCTTGTACCCAAATTCCACGCCCTATGGGGAATTGTAATAAGTGATGCTAGTAATGATGAATTTGAGTCAGCATTGAGTCTGTAACAGGCCTAGGTAACTTGGGACCATGCCAACAATTGAGTATTACTCCGGGAGTTTTTTTTACTCGGTTAATTATCATCTCCCTATCAAGACTTAATTATTAATTGAGTTTTTTCCTCCAATTTTACCCCAAAGCCGGAGTACGGCTTGATGGTGAGGCCTTGGGTGAGTCCTAGTGTCTAGAGTCAATATATATTACCGTACTATATCACACAAAAAATTTCGTGAAATTTGGTTAAGTCTAGGTAGTGATTTTTTAATTTTTTAGATTTCTCGCAAGTCGAAAATTGCAATAAAAATTGTAATTGAATTGTAATAAGTGTTGCCTAGAGAAGTTGTATGGGGTATGAGTAATCAAAATTACACCTCTCACGCTCAACTTTCTACTATGACACACTTTGAGGGGTTAAAAATGTGTTTTGAACCCTCAAAACCCACTTTTCCTAAGTTTAGTGGGAAATCTGACAATTAATTAAGCCATAAATTAAATAAATGGAGAAAAATAAATATCCACACATGCTAAATGAGGTGGAAATGAGGTGGAAAATTATGGAGGAGTTAAAGTGAAGTCCCAAGGTGATGTGGACTCCTAAAATCAAGGAAAAGACATGTGCTCAAATAAAATTGAATTTCCGGCATTAAATGATAGTTGCTTACTTGGAAATTCGAATTTGTTAAGAGAGTGCATATTTGGGAGGATTTGGGAGAATATTTGGTGGAGATTTTTGTGGGAAATTGTCCCCACATGGGTTACTGACCATATACACATGTTATTCCATCATAAAATTCGAATTTGGCACATAAGGAAAGAAGAAGATGATGTCCACTTGCCAGAATTCGATTTTTACACTTGGCATTGGAGCTCCACTTACTAAATTCGAATTTGCATTGAGATCTCCTCCTTCTCACCACTTGGCATATGGTTTTTCATTGGGATTTGCTCCCGAATTCCTATATAATGGAGCCATGGGCTCTCATATGGTATCATTGTTTACTAGCTATTGTGCTTGCGGAAGTGTTGCTGCCTTGTATACTTTCAGAAATATCAATAAAGACTTTGGGGGTCCATTCATGGGTGTTCTTCCTTTGGAGCATGGTGCATTTGGAGCTATTGGTATAATCTTTTCTATGCTTTGAGTTATTTCATTTTCCATGTATTCTTGTGAATTTGCTAGTGCACAACTATCTTGTATTAGCATTTGATTTGAAAGTAGGCCCTAGAGGTTGAAAGTTCTAGTTTATTTTCAAATAAATTTCTAGAAGTTTCAATTCATTGTTTGCTTATCTAAATATACATGGAATATTTGTGACTTGAGTATTGTAGAAGAATTTTTTTGTGGATCAAGCGTGAGGGGAAGTCTTTGGGAGACCAACCCACTCTTGAAGAACCTTCAAAGGAACTTTCATTTGTTATTTGGATTTTCATAGTTTATCTTATGAAAAAGTGTCTTGCAAGGATTAGTTTGGACATAGTTTGTATGCATGCAATCATTTAAAAATATTTTACTTTTGATTTTGCGTCAGTGGATCATATTTTGCTTTTTAAAGACCTTAAGCATGGCTAGACAAAGAGGAGAGTTTACTCATCGCCTTTGGCTTAGCCCTTTGTAGATTATTGTGCAATATTTTGTGATTTTCTTTGTCTAACACTTGGTTGGTTTTTTGTAGTCTTCTTTTTCTAACTTGTTTTCTTGTAGCAAATTGTGGGATTCACCTTCAAAAAACTACTAACAAATTATTGCAGGACCTTTGAGCTCTAATGTCAAACGAGGAGGACTCTCTCTTTTTCCTTTGGTCGTGGGTAGTTATGGAGTTTCCTTCAGGAAGGTCGAGTTCCTTTTTTGGCTTCTTCTCTCTCTCTTGGCCATGAGCATTGAGGAGGCTTAGCCTCTCTTCTTCACTTGTAAAAATCTAATTTCTATTGTGCTTTTATATTGCAGAAATTTCTCATCAAGGATAAGTTTAAGACCTCAAGTTTCATTTGTAAAGGTTTTCCTTGAGCTTGTAGGAGGCTTCATAGTCTCTTACTTCTAATAACTAATAAAATTTCTGATTTTGGGAGTGTGGGTTTTACCCATTGTTTCAATCTCTCCATTTTTGAAGAGGACTTGTGGTGTGATTTGTTAATCTCATTAAATTGCATGCATCTCATTTAATTGGTAAATTAACACAGCCATGCATTTCATTCATTTCACTAACTATTCAGTTTGATTTGCTACAAGTTTTAAGAGCATTTATTTTCATAGCAAATTCAGATTTTTTTTTTTTGCAAGCATCTTTACTTGAGTTTATTTAGCTTGAAATCATACTTCAAATTTGCTTATGCTTCACCATTGATCACATTCTACAATATTAAGTTTGATGTATCAAGTAAAACTACATTTTATTTCATGACAAACAAATATATTTCAAGTTGAAGTTGAATTTTCATTTTCATGTTAATTTACTTTTAGATCTTACATGCCCCAAGCATCACTAAAATTTATCTCCAACTTAAGTTGGTTGAATAGACATTTTAAGGACTCTCTACCTCTATGGACTCCTCACTGTGAGATCCAAATATTTGGGCGAGGGTGAGGTCTAAAGATTAGAGTTCAATTGTAACCTTGCTTTAGAACTAATTAATAAAATAAACCAATTGCATTATATCATCACATTTATTTGAAAATTTCCCAAATTTTTTGCTATTTTGATGGTTTAAAGATTCACATGCAAATATTATCTCAAGAAGCACTTTGGATGCAAGCATTTTAATTCCTTAAATTTTGCAACAAGTTTAATTCTACGGGACTTGGAAATTTGCTTACTTTTGCAACTTCATTGCATGTTGTTATTTTAAATATCATTATGCTTATGGATGATTGATATATCTTGTTTCATTGGCAAATACCCATATTTGGTGTTGTAAATTTAATTGCATTTATGATATCTTGTGCTAACAATCTCTTGTTTCCATTCAAGATTACTGTGTTCTCATCTCTTTGAGCATTTCTTTTACTTCTGAGCACGTTATTTGTAAGGAATTGGTTAAATGGTTTGTCATTCTTTCAAAGTTGCTCATAAATGCTCATGAATCTTCAAAAGTAATCCAATTTCACTCTAATATTCTCCTAGAAACTCAAATTTTAACTTAGTTTTCCATTTAGGGACCACCCTCGATAGCTAACCTAGGAGATAGCTTAAACGGAGAGAGTTGGGAGTAGTGTGACAGCCCCTTCCTTGAGTTCCTTGCCAGCAACCACACCTTGTGGGGTTAATGGCTTTTCCCGCTAACTGTAGGGATGTGTAGGCGGCAAGTGATAACATTTTTGGCGCCGTTGTCGGGGACAAGTCTTCTTGTACCTTGGAAATCGACTAAGTTTTAGTTTTGGCATATTTAAATTTTAGATTTAGATTCTTGCTCAAGTGGCGACTCCACTGAATCCTAATTTTCCAAGAGTCTCTACTAGGAGAAATTCAAGTGGTCTAGTTAGCCCCTCTCCTGATCCTAAAAGGATTTTTAGAGAGAGGTTAAATAGACTTTCTCATAGTAGAGCTCTTGCTACTCTTGGACAAGAGGCTATTTCTGACATTCATTTGTTGTTTCAAGAGCAAGTTGAGCCTAACATCATGAATGATCTTTTTGCTCCTTGTAACTTTACTAACATTAATGGCTATCCTCACAATATCCCTGATAAGGCTATTGAAAGGTTGCCTTCTTTTCAAGGTAACAATGCCATTAGCGCTGCATCACATGTGAAGAAATTTAATGTTTGCATCTTTAAGTGGTGTAGCGTTGTTAACTATGAGGATGTAAAGATGAGGCTTTTCATTCTCTCTTTGGAAGAGGATGCTCTTGATTGGTTCATTGAGCAACCTGCTAACTCGTATGATTCTTTACAAGCGATTGTTAATGCTTTCATGGGAAAGTAGGGAGAGAGAAGAGAGAATAGTCATTTGATCAGTGCCATTAGCACCATGAAGAAAAATGAGAATGAAACCATGGAGGAGTTTAACAAGAGATTCAATGAATTGGTTAAAAGCATGCCTACTACTGTTAAACCTCTTGATGAATTTCTCTTATGTTCCTATCTGGATTCTTTTGGTGTTGACACTGCTTATGAGTTGAGAAAAAAGGAGCCTGCAACTTTGGGTGTAGCTCAAGCTAAAGCCTTGAAAATGGAGAAGGCCAAAAAGCAATTAGGAAAATCTGAGATTCCTGGTTTCACTAGAGGGCCATCGAAATCGAATAATTCCAAAGGCAAGGCCAAGGAAGAGGCTACCCATGATCCTATTAAGGAGTTAAATCAACTCATTAAGAGCATGGAAGCAAACCACACTAAAGAAATGTAAGCCATGCAAAGTGGGTTGGTGGCCATGGAAAGATCGCAAGTGCAAAGATTCCAACCTAGGCCAAATAATGGATGGCAAAAGAATAAAGGCCCTCAACAAGATTATAGGCCTCCAAATCCATTGGAATCCACCAACATGGTAGATCAAATTCCCCCTTTTTATAGGCCATGTAATGAGTTCCATGAAGAATCCACATGCCAATATGTAAAGAGAATTATGGAAGGTAGCATGTTGGGAGATGAACATGTAGGAACTAGTGGTCAAATCAATATGTTCTCCATGGAAGATCAAATATAGACCATTGAAAGAAATCAAGAGATTGAGCATAGTCCTAATAATCTGGGGGTTGATAATATGATTGCAACTTTTGACAAAGTCACTAAGATTTTTGGGGAAAAGCCTACATCTGGACAAATTCTTGCTATGGAAAAACAAAAAGGGATGACTTATCAGAAAAGGTATATTCAAGACCGGAATAATCACAGAAATGTTTCTCCTCCTACTTCAGAATTAAATTTTGACTTGGGCAATTGGGTGAATAATAAAAATGTTTCTATCCCAGTAACATAGCTTTTAAAGATACCATCTCAAAGGGCTAAGTTACTAAATGCAATTGAAGTTACTCAAAGGAAAGAAAAGCCTAATAATGAACAAGAAGATGAAGAAATTGTATTGAAAAGTATGAACTGTTATGTGGGGAATGAAGATCATATACCATTTTATGTTTCTCTGATAGTGAATGATCGTTTTTTACACAACTGCATGCTTGATTCAAGGGCTTCATCAAATGTCATGACCAAGAAAGTCATGGAGCAACTGAATTTAAGGGTATCTAGGCCCTATCACAACATATGTTCAATGAATTCTAAAAGAATTGAATTGTGTGGGATAATTAAAGGTTTATAGGTTTTCCTAGCTGCATACCCAGATTGAATAATGACTATGGATATTGTTGTGATAGATGTTCCTGATTCATGGGAAATGCTCCTATCAAGAAAATGGGCATCAGATTTAGGTGGTAGCCTTCAAATGGATTTATCATATGCCACCATCCCCATGCCAAATGATACCTTTGTTAGACTTGATTGAGAGTTAGAGAAAAGATATCATATTGAGGATCCAAGGAGACCCAACAATGAGATTATCTATATATCATGCTAGACAGGAAGTGATGTGTTGATAAATTTTCTTCCCCCCTTAACAGAACAGATTCAAAATGAAGAGATTAGGCATAGCTCAAAAGGCTTGGGTACTTCAAATCTTCCATCAAAGCATTTTCAAGACAGAGCAGTATGATTGACAGTAATTACATCATCATCACCATCACAACTAACCAGGAAGAAAATAAAAAAAGAAAAAAAGAAAAAGGATATAAAAAATGAACCACCAGTTTTGAGCAGGATCAAGCCTCAACACGTCAAAAGTCAAAAAGGGAAAAGGAAGAGGTTTGGTATATCTAATGGCCATGGACAGGTTAACATTCGGGCAAGTCATCGTCCTAAGATAGTCAGAATTGGACAAGGCACATCAGAGAAAGAGCCTATGGATTTGCCTGTGAGTAGGCAGGTTCTCAAGATGGATTTCACCGAAGACATTTGATGCCATGGGGCATCCTGTGTATCATGTTCCTAACCCTATCCCTTGTAAATTTTGTTTAAGTAGTTTTATTTCATGAATAAATTGTTATTTATGTTTCCTAGAATAAATATCCATTTATGTACTTGATTTTATTTGATGTTATTTTGAATGGATACTGCTAATATATATCTTTGGTCGATGGATGCAGATTCCAGGTTCTTGCACACTATCACTTGATATCTAGCATGCATCTCCATATGGAGCCAAATATTGACCACTGGAGTGGTACGTGATGATAATGAGAAGACTCCATGCCCAAGGATGAACTAGAAGACATTTGTACCATTAGATATCATCAATTCAACAGAGATTTTAAACTCTACTTCTACAATTTATCATTTTCTCTTGTACCCATATTCCACGCCCTACGTGGAATTGTAATAAGTGATGCTAGTAATGATGAGTTTTGAGTCAATATTGCGTCTGTAACACGCCTAGGTAGCCTGGGACCTTGCCAACAAGTGAGTATTACTCTGGGAGGTTTTTTTTACTTGGTTAATTATTATCTCCCTACCAGGAGTTAATAATTAATTGAGCTTTTTCCTCCAATTTTACCCCAAAACCGGAGTATGGCTTGATGGTGAGGCCTTGGGTGAGTTCTAGTGTGTAGAATCAATTTATATTACCATACTAGATTACACAAAAAATTTCGTGGAATTTGGTTAGGTCTAGGTAGTGATTGTTTAATTTTTTAGATTTCCCGCAAGTCGAAAATTGCAATAAAAATTGTAATTGAATTGTAATAAGTGTTGCCTAGAGAAGTTGTATAGGGTATGAGTAATCAAAATTACACCTCTCATGCTCAAATTTCTACTATGACACACTTGAGGGGTTAAAAATGTGTTTTGAACCCTCAAAACCCACTTTTCCTAAGTTTAGTGGGAAATCTAGTAGTTAATTAAGCCAAAAATTAAATAAATGGAAAAAAATAAATATCCACACATGCTAAATGAGGTGGAAACGAGATGGAAAATTATGGAGGAGTTAAAGTGAAGTCTCAAGGTGATGTGGACTCCTAAAATCAAGGAAAAGACATGTGCTCAAATAAACTTGAATTTCCGGCATTAAATGAGAGCTGCTTACTTGGAGATTCGAATTTGTGAAGTTAGTGCATATTTGGAGATTCGAATTTGTGAAGTTAGTGCATATTTGGGAGAATTTGGGAGAATATTTGGTGGAGATTTTTATGGAAAATTGTCCCCACATGGATTACCAACCATATACACATGTTATTCCATCATAAAATTCGAATTTGGCACATAAGGGAAGAAGAAAATGATGTCCACTTGCCAGAATTTGATTTTTACACTTGCATTGGAGCTCCACTTACCAAATTCGAATTTGCCTTGAAATCTCCTTCCTCTCACCACTTGCCATATGGTTCTTCATTGGGATTTGCTCCCAAATTCCTATATAATGGAGCCATGGGCTCCCACATGGTATCATTGTTTACTAGCTATTGTGCTTGCGGAAGCACTGTTACTTTGTACATTTTTCAAGAATATCAATAAAAAGACTTTGGGGGTCCATTCATGGGTGTTCTTACTTCGGAGCATGTTTCATTTGGAGCTATTGGTATAATTTTTTCTATGCTTTGAGTTATTTCATTTTCCATGTATTCTTATGAATTTCCTAGTGCACATCTATTTTGTATTAGCATTTGATTTGAAAGTAGGCCCTAGAGGTTGAAAGTTCTAGTTT
The DNA here is from genome assembly GCA_034641835.2 of Pinus albicaulis. NCBI lineage: Eukaryota > Viridiplantae > Streptophyta > Pinopsida > Pinales > Pinaceae > Pinus > Pinus albicaulis. Next base: position 1,692,909,034 of record CM076580.1, read on the forward strand.
ATTTTCAAATAAATTTCTAGAAATTTCAATTCATTGTTTGCTTATCTAAATCTACATGGACTATTTGTGACTTGAGTATTGTATAATAATACTTTTTTGGATCAAGTGTGAGAGGAAATGTTTGGGAGACCAACCCACTCTTGAACCACCTTCATAAAACTCTCATTTTCTATTTGGATTTTCATATTTTATCTTAAGAAAAAGTGTCTTGCAGAGATTCGTTTGGACATAGTTTGTATGCATGCAATCATTTAAAAATATTTTACTTTTCATTGTGCGTCAGTGGATCAGATTTTGCTATTTAAAGAGCTTAAGCATGGCTAGACAAAGAGGAGAATTTACTCATCCTCTTTGGCTTAGCCCTTTGTAGATTATTGTGCAATATTTTGTGATTTTCTTTGTCTAACACTTGGTTGGTTTTTTGTAGTATTCTTTTCCTAACTTGTTTTCTTGTAACAAATTGTGAGATTCACCTTCAAGAAACTACTAACAAATTGTTGCAGGACCTTTAAGCTCTAATGTCAAACGAAGAGGACTCTCTCTTTTTCCTTTGGTTGTGGGCAGTTAAGGAGCTTCCTTGAGGAAGGCCGAGTTTCTTATGTGGCTTCTTCTCTCTCTCTTGGCTGTGAGCATTGAGGAGACTTAGCCTCTCTTCTTCACTTGTAAAAATATTATTTCTATTGAGCCTTTATATTGCAGAAATTTCTCATCAAGGATAAGTTTAAGACCTCAAGTTTCATTTGTAAAGATTTTCCTTGAGCTTGTAGGAGGTTTCATAGTCTCTTACTTCTAACAACTAATAAAATTTCTGATTTTGGGAGTATGGGTTTTACCCATTGACATCTCAATCTCTCCATTTTTGGAAAGGACTTGTGGTGTGATTTGTTGATCTCTTTAAATTGCATGCATCTCATTTAATTGGTAAATTAACACAGCCATGCATTTCATTCATTTCACTAACTATTCACTTTGATTTGCTATAAGTTTTAAGAGCATTTACTTTCATAGAAAATTCAAAGTTTTTTTTTTTTGCAAGCATATTTACTTGAGTTTATTTAGCTTGAAATCATACTTCAAATTTGTTTATGCTTCACTATTGAGCACATTTTACAGTATTACGTTTGATGCATCAAGTAAAACTACTTTTTATTTCATGACAAGCAAATATATTTCAAGTTGAAGTTGAATTTTCATTTTCATGTTAATTTACTTTTAGATCTTGCATCCCCCAAGCATCACTAAAATTTACCTCCAACTTAAGTTGGTTGAATAGACATTTTAAGGACCCTCTACCTCTATGGACTCCTCACTGTGAGATCCAAATATTTGGGCGAGGGTGAGGTCTGAAGATTAGAGTTCAATTGTAATTTTGCTTTAGAACTAATTAATAAAATAAACCAAGAGCACTATCTCATCACATTTACTTGCAAATTTCTCAAATTTTTTGCTATCTTGATGGTTTAAAGATTCACATGCAAATATTATCTCAAGAAGCGCTTTGGATGCAAACATTTTAATTCCTTAAATTTTGCAACAAGTTTAATTCTATGGTACTTGGAAATTTGCTTACTTTTTCAACTTCATTGCATGTTGTCATTTTAATGATCATTATGCTTATGGATGATTGATATATCTTGTTTCATTGGCAAATACTCTTATTTG